>OZ035960.1:39197178-39797178 GCA_964034945.1 Chrysopilus asiliformis | reverse complement strand
AGTCCAACATTGCAATAGGATTTCATTGCGTCCCAATCCCAATCGCTATACAAACAACTCCGTCCAACATCCTTAAATGCTTGCTTTTCCCGGAGGCTGGGGGTTGATTTTATTTTGAAAAGCGAAAATTTGTGCATCCCGATTGTCCAGTGCGAAAATGTCACTGGCATTGGCACTGATCAAAGCCAAAAAGTCAAAAGTGGTGAACTCTGTGAAAAGCGAAAAGTCAAAGTTCATGAAGGGATGAAATGTTATGCGCTGGAATCACATGAATATCCTCTAATAGCGTCCAGGGAAAGCGAACTATCCAAATCCTGACTGGTACTATAGAGGCAAATCCTGTTCAGTATCGAGGATAATTGTGGGACTTGGGTTTTGATAGCGCCATAAATGCAGTGACCTATAAATATCATCCCTGATGACAGACACTTCATTTTATGGAGCCTTTTTTTTATCAACTTTGTCGTATTGAAGTGACGGTCGTGATGGTGATTGATAATGGATAGTTCGACTGTGTTTTTTTGTCTCTGTTTCGTAGTAACAATTTTTACTGTAATAGAGATGTTGAGTACTTCTGATTTTGCTTTAATAACTTATCTAAACTTTCTACACATTTTCAGTTTTGCTTTGAATGTGTTTCGAGATTATCACAAAATATTAGAAGTTTAAATTCGGGGTTATAACCTATTTTTTATACTTAATATGAGAAGTAGAGTATTAAATATACAGTAGAATCCCGATAATTCGTATTTCAAGGGACCGACGTAAAAATACGAAGTATCGGGATATTCGAATTAGCGGGATTACGAATTATCGGAATTTTTTCAAGGGACCAGCAAATTCATACGAATTAGCTGGATATACGAATTATCGGGGTACGAATTATCGGGATTCTACTGTGGTACACTTTTTGTAACGCATTAAATCAATCGTCGTATACAAATTGAAATACGCCTGTCTGCCGGTCTTTAAAATCATAACTCTCGAAGGAAATGCGATAGAGACTTGAAATTTCGTACAGATAACACTCTCTTGAAAAGTAAGGCGAAGTCCTTAACACGTTGGCTGCCAAAGCCTTTTCAGGATTTTGATCGTGCAGTGCCAACGTCTTTTCACGATTTTGGTCACCTGAGGCCAACTTTTTTTTGTTATTTTTTGTTTCTTTGTGCCTAAAAATCATTTTTGACTACTCGCGACTTTATTATTGGTCCTAATTTTGCAGTTATAACGGTTTTTTTGTGTCGCACGTGGCCTGGGAGAACATAAAACATCCTGTGGAGCCACGTCGCACGAAAATGTGCGACGCGGCCTCAGGGTAACATTTGGGTGTCGCACAAAAACGTGCGACATGGCAGCCAACGTGTTAAACAGTCATGGAATTAGGCGTGCTGTTCCGGAAACTAACCTTTTGTCTTGGATTATTATACTCTGATATATCATATAGGAGTATATTAGATTTAGTATACCGTTTTTAACGTAGCGAATCAATTATCAGACACAAAAATGAACTACACCAGGGTGTTAGGGATGACCAAAGATTTCGATTTCCGCATGTCCGTCCGTCTGTCCGTCCGTCTCTGTCTGTGCAACATTTAAAAAGACCCTATAATGCCGAAGCACGGCTCCGGATGGTCGGAAGAACGAAAGGAGATGTCGGTTTATGTTCTCCTTGAACTTCTGCAGGTTATAGTCCGAGAGGAACACATCGGATGGTAAATCATTCCAAAGTCTTGTTGTACGCGGAATGAAGGAACTCCTAAACTTTACTGTCCGAAAATGGGGAGGCCCAAGCAAGATGTCGTGCGCGCGTGCAGCTGCACGAAAAGGTCTAGGGATAACAGACTGTGGAGGAATAAGTTGGGAAATTTCGGTGGAACATTTTTTATGGAAAACTCTATAGAATATGCTGAGTACCCCAACAGAGCGACGATACTCGAAAAACGGTAATGAATCTGTCAAAGATTTATCTCCAATCAGTCGGATGGCACGTTTTTGAATTCGGTTTAGCAGTTGCAGGACAGTTTTTAGGGCTCCAGCCCAAATGTGCGAATTGTACTGAAGTCTCGGTCGAATGTAGGTCTAGTAGATGCTGACCACGTCGATTGGTGTGAAATATTTTTTGCAGCATCCTAGAAAGCCTAGGCACTGCGATACTTCCTTTGCAATTTTGAAAAACATAATAACTTTCGAAGGGATTGAGCTAGAGACTTGAAATTTTCGGTAGAAAGCAAGAAGTTCTCGTAGAAACCCTTGAACGGGCAAAATCAGATCATTCCTTCCCTACTCCCCCATACAAATGAAACAGTTTTTTGCAATTTTTCTTTGAAAATAGTGTATCGGATTGCAAAATTTGTCTACCCAAATTGTATTTAGAATATGATTTTTTATAAACGTTCTATACATCAAAATCCACAAATATCTTCCCCCCCCTTCCCGTAACAGTATAATTTGATTTTCTTAAATAAAAATTTTGTCTGTCTATAGACCCCTGACGATTGTAGTTTTTCTTATGTTTACAGCCGTATTCTGGCGTTGTGATACTTAAGTCACAAGTCACAAGTCCATAGAATTTGAGGCTCTTGTGACCGAGTTGTGACTAGTGATCGTAGCTAGAATAAGGCTGTTAATGTCAAAATTACACAAAATATACAGGATTTCATACCTAAACAACAAAATGTTTGTGTTGGCTGAAAAATGTCAATTCATATTCCTCTCAGTGTGCTATTAGTAATTAATTTCGAGGGTGTAGCATAATGTCTTCAAAAGTTTTGTAATAATATACAGTCAAAAAGTTTTCTGTATAGGATAAATGACCGGAAAACGGATATTTCAGTGGAACTCAATCTTTTTATCGGCGATTGTTTCGAAACAAGCATTGTGATAATCGTAATAAACAATGTGAACCACTTTGTTAATAAAGAAAAGACAATAATTTAATATAGAAAAAAATTTACCTTTGAGAGACTTATTCGTGGCTTTTCCGGTAAACAAAATGATGGAAGAAAAATTAATAAAGATAGATCATTTCCCATATAAATTAACCCACATCCTTTTGCAGTCGATCTTTTGAGTTCATGGGATTTCTTTCCCACTCAATTCATTATAGAGTTGATTATTAATAAACAAGTCACACGTTCTGATAAATTCACCCCCAATCTCTTCATATGCAGCTCCTACGCAGAAGACTCTAGCTGGACTAATAGTATCATGTTTGCTCGTATGGTTTGAGATTGCCTGTCTAAAAAAGTGGCACTACAAACTGGCTAAGATACAAGGATACAAATATACAAAGGGACGAAACGAAAAATAGTATCCGGTTAACTGAAATTGAGAATAAGAGTGGTAAAGAGTGGAACTTGAAGAATATAATGTCACATCACAACTTTGTTCCTCTTGGCTAGATTCTCCTAAAAATAGGAAGAACAAAACTAACATTGAGTTGATAGTTCTTAATGTAAGTAGAATGACTTCTCCATTCTTGTTAAAAATTGCAAAATGCGTGTTATCCTGCCGCAAGTCCTGTTTTTCTGTGTTTCATTGAAGTGTATGCTGGATATGAGTGACGGGTCCTCCAAACAAATAAGGATATCATCAACATATCATTGTGACTACTAGGATATGCTTGTGGCTTTTCTCGTGGAGAGGTACGTAAAGCTATATGGAAGCAACAAAATATTCGGGTAGCTATATAGAAAAAATAGAAAATAAAAATGCTTTGTAAAGGACCTGAAGGATCGAGCGTATACAAAACTGAAACAAATAACCGAATGTTCTGTCGCGACAAAAAGGACATTCAAGGATGTGTTGGGACTGGTACCAACCATAGACCCAGACATATGCTGTGGATGCGGTTACAGAGGACTTGCCCGACAGGACCTAATAGTGCGGCACTGCTGGAGAAGATTCTCTGGCAGAGCCCCGAGTGAAAACCTTCAGGTCACTCGAAACGGAAACTCAAAGTGGTGTGGGTGTGCCGTCGGGGTGTAGAGATGGTACCATACACTCGTAGACAGTGAAGAAAAGCGAAATAGGGAAAAAATTCGTGCTGTCCTTTGTGGGAAAGGATAAAAATATTCCTGTCAGGATTAAAACGAAAACGTGACTGGAAAATTAATTCAATGACTTTGTCAAATTTTGGTTATAAGGATTCGTTTGTACGTTTACGGTCGTCCATTTCGTTCCGTTTCTATCTTCTGTTACCGAAGGATAGCATAGGGTATATGAGTATACGTTTTAAGGTAGTACGGGTCTATGGCTGGCAAAAGTTTTTCCTTCATTCAATGCGTTTTTTTTTGTTCTTCTACGTTTGGTATATGGACAAGTTTAACCGATCCAGATCCCGTTCCAATTCAGATCCTTCGAATACTGCTGGAAACCAAACGGGAGAAAACTTTTCCAGCCATAGGCTAAGGCAATGTTAAGGTTTAACACCTTGCTGAGTGTGGTGTATAGGCTTTTGGATGGATATTTTTTTTTCTCGTTTTTTGCTAGCCATCCATGATTCAAGATGGTCAGAGGAAAAGGCACAAGTCAAAAAGGATAATGTGGTAACGAGTCCTGACTACCGTTTTGTTTGCCCCAAAATGTTGCTACTTAGTTTTCATTTTGCCAAAAACTTTTATCATTTATTTATCGATTGAGTTTACATCTATTTCAGACGCAGGGCTAGTTTTGCCACGACGTTTGCAGATGAATTGAAATAAGTAGCGTTTGCTGAAATACATTGCCCTGTTATTTCTAAAATGCCTAGATTTTGAATTATCGCAAACGGCATAGGAAACGTTTCCTACATACGGTCCTACATTTCAAAAGCAGGGCAATACTTAATTATCCTGAGTTTCTTATGTAAGATAAAATCACTTGCTAACACCAGAATGACAACGGAAATGTCAAATTGGTAGCGAAATACACTGATTTATGATGTGGTTTTAATTGTGGGTGTCGTCACAACCACTACCATGTAAATCTATGCACCCCTCCTCCGCCCTCCCGATTACAAAATTCGAAAAAAATTGCGATCCACACAGACAAAGCGACTTGATGGAATGTGTACAAAAAGAAAAAAATATGTATTGAATATTTTCTAGGGCCGGGGAACCCTGAAGATGGCCCTCGATCAGCCTGATATTTTACACATATTGTTTTCAGACATATTCGCATAAAGCCAAAGTGGAATTCTAAACATAAAGCCAAAGTGGAATTCTAAAAAAATCAAATTTAACGACGCGGCAAAACTTGCCCTGCATATAAAATAGACGTATTGAGTTTTTATTTAATTTTTTCTTGACCATGTATGTTATGCGTGGATGCTTTTTTTGGTTTTCCTTTTTACCAACATTTCATTTGTATGTCAGGTTAATGTACGATTTATTGACGGGATTGTGATAAACTATAATTTGTTAAAAAAGAAAACTTTTGTGGAAAACATTGTGATCGTGCTCTCAATGAAATGAATTGAAATTGAATTTAAAAGTAGACATTTTTTTGGTGTGTTGAAATTTTATCATAAAAATTCAACAAAAAAAAAATTGAACAATATAGCATAAACTTTTTTTAAATTATTGGACACAAAAATGAACTACCTTGGTGTAGTTAGGGAAAGATTTTGATTTCCGCATGTCCGTCCGCCTGTTCGTCCTTCTGTCCGTCCGCTCGTGAACACCATAACTTTCGAAAGAATTGAGCCAGAGACATGAAATTTTCTATAGTTACGTCTCTAGGAAATGTTCTTGAACGAGCATTTTACCAGTCCTCTCCCCTCCCTTATACAAACGAAACAATTTTTCGTAATTTTCTCGAAAACGGTTAGTCATATTGAAAAATTTAAAAAGATAAAATCTGTTTAGAATACGATTTTACATAACTCATCCATTCTCTCCTCTCCCATACAAATGATCCTGTTTTCTCGAAATCTGTTCATCGTATGGAAAAATTTATAAAGAAGAAATCTGTTGAGAACATAAGTTTACATAACCGCTCCATACATCAAAATACAATCGGACCACTCCTTTTCCCTTCTGCTATACAAATGATTTTTTTTAATAAACATTTTGTCTATCATCATATAGAGTATTTAACGATTGGTTTCTGGCAATTGTAGCTTTTTTTTATGTTTTTACATAACTTTTACACAAATTGTAGTTTTCTGTCAACTTTCGCAAAAGTAACGGTAGCTACATATACCGGGTATCTCTAATACCATACAAGTCTTTTGAAAAAACACAGGTTTTTGTGAATTTTTCGAAAACTATACGTTTTTAGAAAAAAAAAATGAAAATAACATAATTCAAAGGATATAACATGTTCTACATGTTTTTCTTTAATTGTTTTTCTTAAAAATGAATGCCATAACGGCGGAAGAGTTTAAACTATACTTTCAAGGTCTCTTAAGTGCGTCCTCTCTCCAATATTTTCACTACGCAGAACCGCTCTTCTCAAACCCTATTCTAGACAGCGACATCACCTTAAGCGAGTTAAATACAGTCCTGAAAAATGCAAAAAATAATAAAGCACCTGGCGAAGATCGCGTCCCATACGAGTTCTACAAAAATTCTACAGATAAATTTAAAAGCGCGTTAGTTACAGCATATAACTCCATCATAACAACTAAGGTTGTACCAAGCAGTTTTAGAAGAGCAATAATTTTCCCATTACACAAAAAAGGAGATTCTTCTATAGTTTCTAATTATAGGGGCATAACTTTCAACAATGCGGTTGCCAAAATTTTTACAGGCATTTTGCTGGCGCGACTAACGGAATGGGTGAATGTGTTTGAACGTCTAGATGAAAGTCAAGCAGGTTTTAGGCAAGGATACAGCACAGTAGACAACATATTCATTCTAAAAACTGCAGTAGATTACAATATTCAGAAAAATAAAAAGGTGTTTGCTTTCTTTGTAGATTTCAGCGCCGCTTTTGATACTATCGACAGAAGGCATTTGTGGTACAAGTTGCACAATATGGGCATCTCGACAGGTTTCCTTAAAATACTAAAATCACTGTATTTACATACTGAGTCAGCAGTATGGAATAACCAGACATTATCCTCGTGGTTTAGCTATGATACGGGAGTAAAACAAGGGTGTCTTTTGAGCCCATTACTTTTTGCCTTATTCTTAAATGACATTGTAGATTGCGCTGGATCCGGAATTCGTATTGGGAATGTTGAGGTGAAGATTCTGTTATATGCTGATGATGTCGTCTTGGTAGCAGACTCAAGGGAGGTTTTGCAGAAATCCATAACAAAATTGAAACAATTCTGTAGTATGTGGAATCTCTCGATAAATTTAGACAAGTCCAAGATCATGGTGTTCAGAAAAGGGGGGAAGCTAGCTAAAGATGATAGATGGTTTTTCGGGGACCGACCACTAGAAGTTGTATCTGAATACAAATATTTGGGTGTGACTTTTACCACAGGTCTCTCAATGACGAAACATCTTAAAAATCGTCTATCTTTAGGTAAATTTGCCATAAATTCTACGTGGAAAGCGTTTATCAGGGAAAGAAATATTCCCGCTTCGGCGAAATTTAAATTCTTTGAGAGTGTTGTGAGAAGTGTAGTCTGCTACGCTTGTGAGACTTGGGGCTATAGTCAATACGAAGAAGCTGAGAAAATTCTGCGCTTCTTCCTTAAAAAACTTTTTTTGCTACCATCATATACCCCGAATTACATGTTACATCTTGAAACCGGAACATGCACAATCTTTCAATACACATTCCAGCTTCATGTAAAATATGTGGTGAAGGCAATAAGCGTGTATGGTGAAAAACGGCTACCACATAGAATAGCGCTTCATATTATTGGCTCACAAGAGTGTTGGTTTAAAGAATGGCTAACGCTAGCAGATACATGTTCCTACCCCCGTGAAAAATTGTCAGATCCAAGTAATCTGGAAAAAGAAGGTTTAGCTATATTTTTAAGGCAACTAGACGAACAAACGTGGAAAAATCATGTATCACGAGCGCAGACATCTGAGAGTCGAGATTTATATAAAAGTCTTAGGTTCGACATAGGCTCGAATGGGTATTTCACTGACGACAATGGAGTCGAAAAAATTTCATTGATCTTCAAAACTAGAGGAGAATTGTTAAGACTTAATTATATGCCACACATAATACCCGGATCGGATGCGAGCTGTTTGTGCTCGATGTGTAACATGGTCGAGGTAGAAAATGTATTCCATTTCGCTGCAGTATGTCCCGTACTAAAAGAACTGCGAATGCACTTTTTTGGAAAAACTGCTCTAACGAAATCAGAATTGTTTGAATTCCTGAACGGGAAGGATTGGTCTACGTTGGCACAATTTGTTAAAAAAGCTCTGGACTATAGGTACAGAATAATTAATGAAGAGTTTTAAAAAATAAAAAAAAAAAAAAAGTAGATGATAGTTTTGTTTTCCTGGACACGTTAAGGTTATTTTTCTTTGTCATACTTCTTTTTTTTTTTCTTTTTTATCCATATATAAATGATTTTTAAAATTTGCTATTATTTTAAACTTGTTGCTAATAGATTTGAATTTTTTACTTTAATTAAACTTGTTATTTGCAATAGGAGAAACAGAAAGAAATTCTATCTCCAATTTTTACAGTAGACGTGTTAAATATCCTTATATGAATTGCGAAATAAAATTATTATTATTATTATTATTATTATTATTATTATTAATTGTTTTTCATGTATTTCTAACGGTTCTCGACATATTTAAAAAAAATAAGCTTTTTTGAAAATTTCTAGGAAACTATGCGGTTTTTTAGAAAAAGGGCGTATAACTAAATTAAAAAAAAAAACAAAATTTCCTGCATTTTTTTCTTTTTTAAATTTCCTGTACAGTTTTCACGTATCTTTAATGGTTCTCGAGATATTTGAAGAAGTATAATTTTTCACATATTTTTTCTGAAACTAAATATTGCAGAGGAATGTTTTGTATTGATCACAACTGGCATTTCTTATCTATAAAAATCACTTTTTTCTGTCCAGTGAAATTTTTTTGTCTTATAGATATTTAATTTGTAAGCCAAGAGTTAAAAATTAAGATGAGTTATGACTAGGGTGACCATATACGTCCGGATTTGCCGGGATAGTCCCGGATTTGGGCATCCAAGCTGACAAACCAGAAACTATTGACAATTTCTTGTGATATGTTCGAAATCATTTTTAAACACTAGTGACAAGAAATTAGCTTTCGAAAAAAAATTATTTTTTTTGTTCTTTTTTAAAGTTTCTCTTAAAAACACTCGTTATTATATTTTAAGTGAAGCTTTTCTCTTCTCCAACCCCACAGACCAAAAAATTATATTTGTCATATTTTTTGTCTACATAAAAACATTATTACACAGACAGAATATATATTCAGCATCTTCAGATACAAATAAACACACTGTAGAAAATGAATTTGAATTTAAACCGAAAAATGGGGTAAAAACGGGGTAAATTTACAAAAAAGTCGTAAAATTTCGAAAAAAAAAACAGAATTTAGCTCGCACACCATTTAAGTTGTAAACTCACCCAAAAAAAAACATTAATCTTACACTAGAAATAGGGTAATTTTAAACCTTGCGTAAAATTTCGACCAATATTCGTATTTTTACTCTCATTTTGGTGTAAAAACACGCTCACAGGGTATTTTTGCATTAATAAACCGACAATTTCATTATTTCACAATGCAGTTGACGGATATTCGCTATGGCTTGATGGAGCTATGTTGCCTTAACCTTATAATTCGCATAAGGTTTGTGGCATCGGAGTATAAATACTCGAATCGAGTTCCTGTAAGCCTGCGTGGAAGCTGGTAAAGCAGGCCCTGACGCCGGTGAGCCAGCTTCCATACAACAGGCTCATGATAGGTTTTCTGGGCAGACATGCCCGACCTGTTGGGGGAAATTTGGATGTGAAAACATCCGCAAAAATAATATAATTATTATTTTTTGTTTTTGCAGACCGTATAAGCCGAGAAATTCTAATACCATTTTCGGTGTAATTTTTTTGAATAAAAAATGTCGTAAAATTACACCTTAAGACGCGGTTTTGCTACCAAATAGGAGGAAAATTACAACAAAAATGTGGTAATTTTAAACACCCATGATAGTTGTTACACTATTTTCGGTTTAATTTTAAACAAAAAATGTCGTAAGTTTACACCAGTATTGTACTTTTACTTCTTATTTATTTTAAAGTTCCCCCGTAAAAGTGGCTTTTGTACGCCACAACATGAGTAAAAATACATAGCTTTTAAGCCATTACGACTCGGTTTAATTTTACTACTATTATAGTAGGAAAATGGTTTCCTACTATTTTAGTGGTATAATTACAATAAAATTTTCTAGAGTGCATAATAAAAATATTTATTTAAAAATATTCAAGTATTTTGTTTACAAATGATTTTTAAATTATTAAATATTAATAAATCTTCTAATCCTCATGTATGTTAAAATCTGGTTATCTTTTATTTTTGTTTTGAGAAATGTTGGAGGTGCTTTTTTTTGCCTCATGTTATCGGAACCTGAAAGGGGATGATAAATAGTTCAATGGCAGCCTGGAGCTGAAATGTCTCTGAAAAAACTCGACAAGGTAAAAACGTTTTGTTTTGTGTATCAGTTAAAACTTGTGTGTGAATGTACAGTACAAAGAAAGTACCTGCCAAATGATTCCAATTGTAACATGACTAATACAACTGAAGTTTGAAATCAGGACATTTTTCGTTGCAAAATACGGAATGGAGGAAACCAGGTATAACAGAAGGACTGTTGTCGTTCAAACGTTTAAATAACAGGACGTTTACGAGTATGAGATGAGTTTTTTTTCCCCGGGAAGCGAGGAGGCGATTGTTTTGTTGTCGAATGATAGATGTGGTTTTTTGGGGTTTGAAAAACGGGGGGAATTTGAAAGACATTGATATAGAAAGTCAGGCTAGAACTTGATTAATGTATGCGAGGTTTATGTTTTTAATCCGTTTTTATCAATGGAACGTTGCACGTTGGTTACCTGGTTGTAGTTATGTTGTGAACAGCATTAAGAACGATGTTAACATGAACAAAAGCCATGTCTACTGTGTATTCAAAAACTACTGCTAAACAAATGGAAAATCAACATTTTGACACATCAGATATTGTTTACATGTGAACCACTATAGCCGCTATATATGCATGTGTGCTCCACCAACAAACTATATTTCGATACAGATCTGTACGATGAAATGTAAGCGCGTTTTTTGAATGATTGATGTACTCAATATTCGACATCGAAACAATCGATAAAATTTTATTAGAATTTTGCCGTGTTTTTGTTTTTTCTTTAAAATGTTTTAAAAAATACAAGAATAATTTTTTTTTAAATATTTTAACTACAGGTGACCCTCGTATAATGTGGGAGTTTGGGTCTAGAAAAATGCGTATAACGTATAACGTTGCCGAATGTGAGGAGGGTTTATTGAGAAATTTTAATATGTAACCAGGAGTGGGCTTGCTGTTACGATATTTTTGGGCGAGTAAAATTTTGTGATTTTGCGTGATATTTCGAAACGTCGTATATCGAGGTCTTGTATTTTGTCTAAATTATTTCTTATGTACATTTTATATCGTAATGCTGAGCTGAAAATTTTAGAATAGGTTTAAAGGAAAAATTTTTAAAAATCTAAATTACTTTTTTTCGGGGACTTAGCATTGTATGTTGAGACCAGAAACAAAACAATGGGAGATCGAACATCCAAAAGTCTTAAGGCTATACCACAATTACGCGCGCGTGCGTGCAGCAAGGTGATATTCATTGGGACAATGCCCCACAATAACGCGTTGCGGTAGATTGAAGTTTAGTTTTGTTTGTTAGTAATTACTATCTGTAAAAAGTGAAAATGGACTTTAGAAAGGTTGCATTTATTTCATTATTAGCAGGAGTGGCTTATAAGGCATATAAACAATTAAATGAAAATAATGAAAGACGCTGGTGGGTACGCAGACTTAACATAAAAAGAGATGAAAATGGATTTTTTGCGAAAAACTTTTGTACATGAAAGAAAATGATCCCGAGCACTTTTTTTAAAATGACGAGTCGTTTTGTTTCACCTTTTCTATTAAAATCTCCAGAAATGGTTTTTCATTTTCCATTTTTACTTTTCTTTAATTCCATATAACCTAAAAAACTTCAACAACAAAAAATTCAGGGATGACAGACATGAATGTTAAACACCGCGAATTCAAATTAAAGTACCGAAATTATTAGTATCTGGCATCTCGTAGTTGTCACCGCGTCTGAAAGTAGAGACTAGGCCTAGTCTACGCGGCACAGACGCGGCAACGCGACTGAGCAACGCGCAATTATACATTTACTCATATAAAGCCGTAGTTTGTACTTTCACCGCGTGGGAATGTCACCTTGCCGCACGCACGCGTAATTGTGGTATAGGCTTTATATCGAGTTGTTTTAAATTTCAGAAGCGTTATATTCACAATTTTGACATCAGGCTTGTGATCAGCGAATTTTAAGTACCGGCGCGCACTCCGTTTGCTAGAATGCAGAATGGTGCCGAAGTGAAAGCGAAAATGAAAGCGAAGCTCAGACACGCACCAAGTGAAAATTTTTATTTTCCAATCACTCAGAAACCAAATTATATCATGATATTGATAAAAGTTACGAATTTGTATACATTAATTAACACATAACGCTCATTTACGGCATATGGCACTCATAAAATGTGATTTTTCAGGAGATTGAAAAGTGTTTCCTGAAAAATCTCCTTTTTTTATTGTGAGATTTTGTATTAATTGTTAAAAATGCTAAATATTACAAAATGCGTGATTTTTTTACAAAATTTTGTAGCATTTAGTAAAAAAATTACGCATTTTGTTTTCACCATTAGAAAATTCAGCCCTCAGTAAAAATTTTCGTTCCCCAATATCTAGCCCTTCGCTCCTCTTTAAATCCTCCCACCTTCTGTGATTTTGTATGGGATTGAATCCGGTTTTCATCAAAAGCGCAGCCTCTGGTCATTAGTGAGAGATAAAGAAAAAAATTAATTAACAATAAGGGTATTCATGTAATCTCGTAAAAAACATAAAGAAAAAAATTAATTAACAATAAGGGTATTCATGTAATCTCGTAAAATCCTCATAAATAGCGTAAACCGAGTAAGTTTACCATCTCGTAAATGAAGTGTCAAAATTTGTATGGAAGAATTATTTACGTGAATTTGCACGATGTTTTTGGTGTACAAACAATATCGTAAACTTCTAATTTTCAACTTCTAATTTGAGGCACTCGGCGCTAGAACAGCGAAACCTACAAAATTTTCATTTTGTGAATTCCCACTGTTATGCTGGGTTTACACGAATGACAGATAACGACAATCTGTCATAAAAAATGGACAAGTTCATTCTTTTATGTGAGATTGTCATTTTTCTGACAGAAATAATGACAAAAATGATACTATTTACACGATAATGACAATTTATGACAAAAAAAATGACAAATTTGTCATTCGTGTAAACGCAGCATTGGACTATTATCAATTTTAAGAAAAAAACTTTTGGATGCATATCATAACTTTATGTTTTATGTGCATCCAAAATATTTTATCTCAAAAACGTAGACCATTTTTACCAATGGTCAAAATTTCACAATTTCAGCATGTGGCTTATGCCGTTCTAGCGCTGAGCGCCTGACTTTATGGTTGCTGAGAGAATAACGTCTGATCGATCTGTAAAACAGCTGATCGATTTACTCAAATCATTTGGAGAGTGCGTTTATAAAACACTTCGTGTAAAAAAACACAAATACGAAATCGATAATTTTATCTGGTTCCATGAATACCCGTAATTTTAAAAATTGAATATCAAATTAATCTATTGAGCCACTTTCGGATCGTTACAATAGAGTTTAGGTATTTCTTTATCCAAACAACAACTAAACTTTGGAACAACCTTCCACCTGATGTATTCATTATTGATTACAGCGGAAAAAATTTAAAAAAGCAGATAAACTAAATAATTTCTAGCCTCTATCCAACCAACTAGAGCTAAGCAGGGGTATTCAAGTCTTCTCCGAAGCTCTGGTGGTATTTATAAAAAATTATTTTGATCCCAAAGATTAAGCAACAATAAATTAATTGATTTCTGATATTCTCTGTGCATCAGACAATCTCAATAAACGACTGTATTTCAATTTACGAAGAATCCTTCAAATATCATGGCTTCGAAATTATTTTCGTTATATCTGGGTCTCTGACTAAGGACGACTTGCGTTGTTCGAATTAAATAAACACACAGAAACCAAATTGAAACGATACGGGTTTGCCATTTGAAACAACTAAATCGAAATCGAATCACTGAAAATAATTCATGAAGGATTACCAAACAACACAAATACATTTGAATTTGTCAAAACATAGTCATTTTCGATTGTGCAATTTAAATGTCATGTAAACAGCGATTATCTAATCTTGGTTGGCTTGCCGCTTATTCACTTGGTAGATTCTAGACTAATTTTATTCTCTTAATGAATAAATGATTAAATGGTATAAAGACGACATCATGTAAGCAATGATTTACTTTTAGTTTTAGAGACAAACTTTTCAATTATTCAGTGGAATTTTACTTTGAATATTGGTTTGTGTTTTTATTTTAATTAGTCTAGCAATTTTGTCGTCAATATTTGAAGCTTTTTTTATTAAAAAATAAATATTTTTTTTAGCGTTTGAGCGAGAGTTTTGATCTAGATTTAGAGCCACCCGTAGACCATTTCTTACTTATCGAGATCGAACAGATTTTAGTATTGACTCCAATGTAAATTTTGAACAACTCAATAGGCGTGTTTTTTTTTAAATGTTCCGGATCTATGCATAGTAAGGCCACTGTTACACGGGGCAACTTTAGGCGGCGACTTTTCGTAAGTATAGGCGCGAGAAGTGAGGGAAGCGGTGGCTAATGTCGCCAGTTCCGAAAGTAGAAACAAGGCGACAAAATACGCACACAAGCACAAAATAACAAAGAACGGGTTCGTAAAAGTTTTTTGCGATTGGACAGTTCGTCCAACTTCACACACACATGAAACAGTCACTGTGTAATATACAGAAGTTTCCGGCAACTTGTCTCCGCGTGTAGCACAAACGAGCAATTTTTTGTATCGTGTATCGGTTTAAAGTTGCCGTGTGTAACATAGGCCTAACGTTTTCCATACAAACCAGTATGTAATAAAACGAATCCAGTATTAGATTTTCACAATTCGAAACCGAAGGTCCTGTAAGGATAACGCAAATATCCTTTTCCCTGGTAAAATCGGCATAAGGGGGTTTCTGGGATCGCTAATCACGAATCCGGTGTTAGATTTTCACAATTCGAAGCGGAAGGTCCTGAAAGAATAACGCAAATATCATTTTTCCCATTTTTCCATTATGAGGTTTTCGGGGTCGCTGATCACGAAATCGTTATTAGATTTTCAAAATTCGAAACGGAAGCTCCTGTGAGGCTAACATGAATGTCCTTTTTCTAATTTTGTCTCCGAAAAACTGGCTTTAGGGGGTTTTCGTGGTCGCTGTTGGATGTTGGAATTTCAAAATTCGAAACAGAATAACGCAAATATCCTTTTTCCCGTTTTTCCCGGGAAAAATCGGCATAAGGGGGTTTCCGGGGCGCATTCCGTATTAGATTTTCACGCATTCCGTATTAGATTTTCAAAATTCGAAACGCTGTAAGGATAATGCAAATGTCTTTTTTCCAATTTTTCTGGCAAAAACTGGCTTTGGGAGGTTTTCAGGGTTCTTATCACGAATCTGATATTAGATTTTCAAAATTCGAAACGGAAGGTCCTGAAAGGATAACGCAAATAACCTTTTTCCCGGGAAAATCGGCATTAGGGGGTGTCCGGGGTAGCCGATCACAAATCCGGTGTTGTCACTTCAAAATTCGAAACGAAAGGTCCTGTCTGTATATAAAAAAGGATAGGATTGCTTTACTATATTGACGAATTTTGGCGATTTTTCGGGGAAATTTGACGATTTATTTTATTTCAGACCTCAGTGCTTCACTACTACGCCACTCTGTAAGTTATTTATTTTTATTTAAGAGTACAGTAGAATCTGGTCAAAAATTCTGTTGAAGGTAATGAGTTTTATAATGTTATAACATTACTCGTAAGTAAGAGAACCTTTAATTGATATGAAGACATGTTATTTCCAAATAGAAATACTTAATGCCCCACGTGTCACGATTGTCCCATCGATTGCAATCAACTTCAGGAAACACATAAGTATGAGCAACACAGAAGAAAGAATTGAAAAGGATTTATATTAATCCGATGTATCGAATGTTATACAATAAAAACTTTCAAGAAACAAGAATTTCATCAATATTATTGTACATGAGATTATTCAAATTTCGATCTGATTTCCATTGTTATAAGAAAAGAAATATCTATAAGCCTGCCAGTAAAAACGAAACCGGATTGGACGAGGTATATTGGAATTGGCAGGATGCGAAAAGGACGACTCACGCCAAAGCTTTGGAATCGAAAAAGATTGAAGTGTCAGGAGTTGGAATGGCGAGGAAAAACACAATTCTCAACAAATAATAAATTCAATTTGTATTCTTGATATTGGAATGCGCAACCTTGAAGGAGTACTAGACGAAACGCCCGCCATCACCGTCCCAAAATGTTGAAATGAACTCGGCCACCCCAGTCTGGCCTGGTGAATGCCACAATATAAGCAGGAAGAAATCATCCCTTTTACAATTCAACAAATCTTGGGCCCTTAGCTGTAGTCGTTGTCGAGAATGTCGTCATAATCATCATTCCCACTGGCTGGCATTTTACTTTCGTTTTTCGATCTCAAGTAGCTTCGGTTGAAGCCCAATACATCCTGAAATCTGCACAAAATATTTCCTAATCAATTCTGATGTTCCACAGCTGTGCTGACATTTCATTTAAGGCGTATTCATTTTAACACACACATATATGATATATATATATACGAATAGGCAACGTGAACTCGTTCCATGGTATCCCAACTGTTAAGTAACCCTAAATCAGGTCTCTGCCTAACACCCTCCAATTGAAATTCCTTCCTTCTTCGTACTCGATATCCTGAAAAGTTCCTCAGACAGTCGTTCGCACTATGGAAGGTTATTTTTTGCCCAGCTAGGGTTAAGGGCGAGTGTGTCACTTGGGCTGAAACCAGTTTTGTGAAGAGGTTCTATACTCCACAGCTTAAAGTCAAACTTGAATTCTATGAAAGATTCCTTGCAGATATGGCTTTTGCCGGATGTAGTGATGGATTTTAATAGTTATGTGATGATTATTTCGTGTAAAAAATTATTCAAAACTTTCAGATGAATTTAGATTTCCAAACGGCGTTGAACGGAGGGAAAAAAACGTTTTCGGGCGGATGCAAGTTCGGGAACGTATGCTTCTGTAGTGTTTAATGTAGGAATGTGAAATTTTGCATAGAAGCGTGTAATATTTTAAACATCTTCATTGTACAGGGTCTTTCATTAAGCGCTTCCTATCTTTAAATTTAAATAAAACAAAGTATGTGTGAGATATCATCGACATTTTTTATTCATTTGAAAGGCCTATCGATACCATTATGTATGGAATATAACATCCTGCAAATGTACGCCGCGTCTTCGCTGGGTGGCGCGCATCCGAAATGTCCAATTTTCTGTGGTGCATAAATCAGGCTGAATTTGACCGATGGCATGGGTTATGTTGTCTTTGAGGGCCGCTGTGGTTTGTGGCTTATTCACATAGACCTGCGACTTAAGAAAACCTCACAAGAAAAAGTCTAACGGGGTCAAATCGCACGATCTCGGTGGCCAGTTCACATCACCTCCACGTGAGATGACCATGCCCCCAAATCGCTCGTTCAGAATGTCCATCGTGGCATGCGCTGTGTGGCATGTTGCGCCGTCCTGTTGGAACCACATGTTGTCAGTAGCCATATCATCCAGTTTAGGCCACAAGGAGTTACTTATCATCGATCTATAGCGCTCGCCGAAGACGGTTATGGTAATTCCAGTGTCATTTTGAAAAAAATACGGACCGATGGTTCCGCTAGACCAAAATCTGCACCAAACAACGACTTTCTCGGGATGCATTTGGTCCTGGTGTTTCTCATGTGGATTGGTATCGCCCCAAATCCGATAATTTCGCTTGTTCACATATCCATTCATCCAAAACTGGGCCTCGCCGCTAAAGATGATTTTTTACGCCGAACGTTACTGATTTTTGAAAAGAAATTTGATGATTTGCACATATTGTTCAACGCTATAACCTTTCATGGTGATTTGGTGAAACAGACTGAATAAATAACAACCAATTCCACAGATATGTCTTCAACAATATGACCGCTATCAACTGTCAAAGTTCGGAAGTACCTATTGGAAGACCCTGTACAACGAAATTCAATTGAAACACTCTTTCGTCCCTTTCCCATTAAAACACATCAATCTGTGAGTTTTATTGCGATTTCTTTTAAATTAGAACAGAAATAAGTACATTTATTATTAAACTATTCAACACAAAACAATTTGACGAAACTGAACCACATAACAAGACATTTTTATTTTTCTTACATATAAAAAGGTGTTAAAAATCAAAACCGAAATTATAATAGGGCCCACACGTTGCGGAACATATACCCATCGACTCAGTTCGACGAGTTCGCAACATGTCTCGGTTTCGAAAAAATCCGGGTGCAAACTAATACCGCCTGAAAATATAACTAAAAATAAGCACCCCGCAATTTAATTTAGAAAAAAATAATACATTTTTTAAAAAATTTCATACCGTAGCGTAGAATTGTTTTTTGATACTGCTGTTTTAAGGAGTTAAAAATTCACTTTAATACCCTTTTGGCATCAATTATGAATGAAAAGGGACTCAAAAACTTACATGAACTCCTTTTACGAGTTACTTCCATTGTAAAGGGTGTTCACGTTTAAGAGAGTATTCCCAATCGGCTTCAACAGCCTATTGGGAAGTCGAATGGATTGCAATTTAAGAAAAGTTTTTAACAAACTAATAGTTGCTGGAAAACATAAGAAAAGCCACAATTGCCAGGGGTGAATAGTCAAATACTCCATATGAGGGCAGACATTTTTATGGAAACAAAATTCATTTTTATGGGAGACGGGGGAAAGATGGGTTCGATTCGATTTCGATGTATGCAAAGGTTATGTAAAATCATATTCTTAACACATTTCATCTTTATAAATTTTTCGATACGATGCACATTTTTCGGGAAAACAGGAAAAAAGTATTCCATTTGAATGGGAGAGGGGAGAAACCCCGATTGGATTTTGATGTATAGATGAATTATGTAAAATCATATTCTAAACACATTTTACGTCTATAAATTTTTAAATATGCTTTACCGTTTTCGAGAAATTTGCAATTTTGTTTGTATGTGGGAGGGGAGAAGGAATGGTACAATTTAGTCTCGCCATTTACGAGAAACCTGACTTTCATACATTCCATCATACATTTTCAAACATTCCATTATACATTTTCATACATTCCATCATACATTTTCATACATTCCATCATACATTCCATCACATGCGGAATTAAGAATTTCTTGGCATCCAAAACACCCAGGTGTACTTTATTTTTGTGTCCGATGATTGATTGGATAAGTTACAAAACGGCCTCCTTTTGAGCAGAATTCATGGCGAAAATTACGGTTCAAAAACACTCAAACCCCCCGTTTACCCTCTTAGGTAAAATTTCGGAAAACCCCGCCTTAAGGTACCGCTCCACATGAGAGTAAATGCCGGCGAGAACCTCTCGATAGTAACTACTCGCAAATGGACACGTCTCTGAGAGTCGCTCGCAAAAACTCGCGAGCTAGTTTCTGTGAGCTGTCAAAAGTGATTCTACTCTCTAGTCGACACGCATCCATTGAACTCTCGGTGAGTTGCTCGCCAGATACGAACGGAGTTTGAATTTCGCTAGTAGCTCTCGAGAACTCGCCAAAGCAAGATGTCAAAAAAATCAAGATATTGGTCTTTAAACGAGAAAAATCGCCGAAATTAACTCTCAAATCGACAACCTCCTGCGAGTAACTCTCGAGAGTTTTTGAGAGTTACTCGCGTATTTACTCTCATGTGGAGCGGCACCTTTAGTGAGCGCCTACGTGATGGTTGGGATATACTGTGAAAGTTTTAAGTTTCTAGCTTCAGGAGTTTCGGCTGGATGTTGATGAGTCAGTCAGTCAGTCAATCAGGTTAAACGATTTTATATATGTATATAGATAATCAAAAACTCTCAAATGCTTGCAAAAAACAAGCATTTTTGTGAGGTGAATTTTTTTTTATTTTTCCTTAGTAAATTGGTTTAAGGTTGAAAAATGGTGAACTCCTTAGCCCGGAGTTGGATTTTCTGCGAAAAGTGATGAACTCCCACAATCTCCGTTTCGGTGCGTGATCTATTCGGTTTTTTTTTCAGAGTTTAGACCGGCTTTTACCAGTAAACCTTAACCGACTTTGACGCGCTTTTTTGCATTCGAAAGCTTTTTTCATCCCATACAACTCTAATGAAACGCTTTCAAGAAAGTCAGAAAAATCCGCTCCATTTGTATGGAAAGGAGTGGTCCGATTTTTGTCATTTTCGGGCAGGGTTTAAATTTTGCTAAAAGCTTGTTCTGAGCTAAATTTCAACGTTATCAAAAAAATTTCTGAATAAAAAAATTTAACATAAACATCCAATTTTTGATCAGGTTTTAATTTAAGTTTCTAAAAAAAAAACATTTTCCCGTTGGAAGCTAAATCCACAATAGCAACGTTTACTTCTACGTTATCTTCTTCATAAAGGATTTTTTTTAATATAATTGTTTTTAACTGCAATAATATAGTATATGACAGCGATTGATTTAACTAAGGCGAAGTTTTTCCATAATAATTATCATGATATTCATTGAAGAGATAATAAAGCATTATTTTTATCAAAAAGATTGTATCTTATCGGAAAATGAAGATAAATTTTCGACAATATTCGGGTAGTTTTTTGATTTAATGACAAGTTTGGGGTAAATATGAGGAATAGATTACATTTTATGGTGAAATCATTTATGTGAATTAAGTAAACAAACATCAAGAGGAAATAAATGACTCAATACGAATATTCTGCATATCTATTGAATTGCGCAATAATTTAGTTCCCAATTTAATTGTGGTGGGGAGAAGGGGGGGTGCGTATGTATATTTTTTTTCACAGAAAATAAAACTAAATTTGGACGAAAATCAAGGGGAAAAAATGAAAAAAATGTGCGCCACAGGCGAAATCTTTTATACAGCTGCGCATATTTGGTGATATGACGCACTAATTAAAATCAACAGCGACACAGTCGTAATCGGAGATTAATTAAATTGTTCGTACTCTTTATATTCCATAAATAATTTCAACGGAAATTGGATAAATACCAGTCAAGAGACATGCGCCGCAGGCTAAATATTTGCATACGCATGCGTCATTTGCCCAAAATCGTTTAAAAAATGCACTCAGGCATAAAAAAAAGTAGTTTACAGTAACCCCCAGCCAAAGTAGAGCCTTTTTACACATTTAGTGATATTTTTTCTAGGGTAAAAAAAAATAGTTACTGGATATTTGTTTAAATTGATTTAGCATGCCAAAAAACGTTAAAAATAATACTCTACTTGATATATTTGTGGAAAAAATCTCACACATTCACCTACGATTCCCACCCAAAAAAATCACTTTGCCCCACTCAAATTTTCATGGCCTAACCTATAACCAAAATTTCGTATGGGTATTATTTTTTTTTTTTAGAAAAAATCCACTTTTCCGTTACTAAATATAAGTCGAGTCCTTTTCTTACTTTTGGTGAGTTGGAAAGAATTTCTATCTATTGCAAAGCGTAGCAAAATAAAGATACACTAGCCTTTCATCCTCATATTATGTAGGTACTAATCTTTAAAAATGGTACAGTAATCCCTCGAACTGCGCGGTAGATACGTTCCAAAAAAAGAGCGCGCACTGCGAAACCGCGCACTGTGAACCCTACTTTGTATGAAATATTGGGGTTAGGTCACAGATATTAGAAAAATTCAAAAAAAAAAAAATAGAAAAAAGTTTTTATTTAACGACATATTTAAAGTAATACAAAGATATGATATGTATTACTAATCTTTTTGAAAAATTAGTGATTGTGTACCCGATTTTTGTTTTTCATTATGCATTTCTGCGTATCAAATTTCACCAAAATTTTAAGGCATGCTCCATATCTGGGTTCATGTTAAGAGCTTCTTATTCAAGTTGACTACTAAGCATTAAAAAATTTGTCAATTTTTCGTGCGTAAGGTTTTTCTTTCTTATAATCTCTATAACTTCACTTTCATCATTTTCGTCGCTATAATTATCCCCGAACTGTGTCAAAATATCGTCAGCAGTCATATTTTCTTCATTGCTTGCAAGGACTTCCATGATATCTTCTGACTCTAAGTCTTCAAATTCGTCCCCACTAATTGCCTTACCTAATGTCATAATTTCCACTAAATATAAACACAAATATAAGCACGAAATTACCAAATATGTACGAAGATACCAAATTACCAGCTGATTCCTTCTTGTCGGAGATTCACCAAAATATATGTTCAGAACATGTTTTTTATACGGAAATTATAAAAAAAAACCGCGCAGCTGCGAAATTTTTACCGCGCAGTTTGAAATTTTGGTATTAAAAACTTAACCGCGCAGTTGCGAAACCGCGCAGTCCGAAACCGCGCAGTTCGAGGGATTACTGTATAACATACCCAAAAAAATATGTATCTAACGACAGAAAGGGTTGAGAATATCAAAATCAAATTTTCAAAAACATCAAAATCAAATTTCATCATTTTCCACCATATACGCGGCGAATTTATACTTCTTTTTGATGATTGAGTCCGAAAAGATTTTTTTTTTATAAATCGCTGACCATTGTGTCATAATCGCAGTTGGAATATTCTTATCTGTTGCCTTAGTCATGCAAATAAAAAAACTCTCTAAATTTTAATTCGGAAACACTCATATTGGTAAAGCTGTAATCTTTGGAATGTATAAAGTCACAGCATTTTCTATTTAAAGTTTAGTCTTAGATAGTCGATTATATCGAATATAATAATTGTTTTCCGAATATTTCTTATATTTCTAGCCTGTTTAAATTAAAAATGTGGCCGAAAATCGCTGCGATTTCAATATTCTTGTGCTTTTTTGTGACTCATGGTACGAAAACTACTCGATTTTTCAATTGATTTGTAATTATGTAAAAAAAATGAAATTTTGAAAAAAAAAATATTTGAAAATAATAATTAAAACTTCATTGGAGGTTAGATAACAAAATTTTATGTTGTGATCAGATCTATTTTAATTTCAATTAATTAAATATTCGTTAAAAAATCCGAAAAGCGAGACGATTATAGTTTCTGAAAAATTATAGTTATAGTTTCGGTTATAGTTTCTTAGTGATGGTTCTGAAAACGTGTTTTTAATTATTTTTATAGTATAGAGTATTCGAGTTTTGGGTCTCGTGAAAGCATTTCCATTCAAGTACCAGATGTCTTAGGGCCACAATTTCATAGCTGGCCACAATTGCGCCCATGGAACATCTTGTACTGCAATGGAAATGGTTTCGAATGAAACAAAATAAAGCAAATACTCCAATGTAACCTGTAGCCCGAAATTATTAAAAAAAATAATAAAATCGTAGAGGTCGAGATAATAATCATTAACAGTGTAAAGAGTATTGTTCTAATTTTCAGAGTACAATACAAAAAAAATTTCAATTATCATCAGTTTACTGTGCAATATTCGGAAAAAAAAAATGTAAAAAAACATTTTTCAAATATCTCGAGAACCGTAACGGACACGTACATGTAAACCATTTTAGGAAAAAAAATACAGGAAATTTTATTTTCTTTGAATTTGGTTCATTTGTCTTTCTCAAAAGCGCATAGTTTCCGAGAAATTTTCAAAATACTTATTTTTTAATACAAACCGTTATAGCAAAAAAAGCGGAAAATTTTATTTGCTTCAAATTTGATAAAATGCATATATCATAAAAGCGCGTAGTTTTCGAGAAATTTCCAAAAAGCCGCATTTAAAAAAATAACGGTATGCAATGTACCCGTTATAGTTACCGTTACTTTTCCAAAAGTTGATAGAATACTACGATTTTCGTAAAATTAATTTACGAAAAATTTCAAGTCGCTAGGTCAACGCGTTCTCGAGTTATTTAAGATACACTGTGTTAAGATAGTTTCGCACCATTACGATAAAATCAACATTCAGAAAGTTTTAAATCATATTTCAGTTTTTGAATTTTATAATAATATTGGGTCGTTACCATTACCACGATTGCTAATCATTTCTTTAATCATTGTCTGAAGATAGATTGATGATTTATAAAAGAAGTAAAGTGGGAGGAGAGTTCAATTTTTTATCAAATGCGTGGAATGGTGCGAAACTTTCTTAACACACTGTACATACAACGGACAGACCGACGGACAGATGGACGGACATCCTCATAATTTTACCTGACACAAACAAAATTTTGGTTGTAGCAATAACATTATATTTACACTCAGAAAAATGGAGGCTAACTCGACGACCTACATACGGCGTAATTGGCCTCGGGCAGGCGCGCGTTCGCCTGCATGTGGGCAAGTAAAACTGAGTTGACCTGTGGCCGGAGAAATTCTGAAATTAAGCCACCAGCAGGTGAAGTAGGGCATTGGGAGCTGCACGAGTTGACCTTAGATAGGTTAACTCTGACCGCTAGCTGGCTTACAGACACCTCTGTAAGGTCAGAGTTAACCTGACAAAAAGTTGACCTGGACATTTTTCTGAGTGTATCTCAAACAAAACATGTTTGCACTATTTATATAATGATAATTGCATCAAAAATTATTTGTTTCCGTGCATTTAATTAATAAAATATTACAAGAATTTTTTAGCCAGTTAAAAGATAAATTTACGTTAACTTTTAATAAAGTTTTTCTCTTCACTTTTTATTTTTAGTAACATCATTACAATGTGTTCAATCTGAATGCTTTAATACCACTTGTTCAAAAGCAGAAAATGTGCAATGCAATGCAATTAGTGCAACTTCGACGGCCCTTAAATTACAATACTTTCAATTAACACCTCCAACACCTGTAAATCAAAGTTTCACATGCGTTAATCTTGGTGGAGTATATCGAGGTAAATATATTTGGAAATTTTTTACTAATTCAGTTTAGTGTATGATTTTTATTCGTCGTGAGTGGTATTTTATTTTTATTTGAAAACTAATACATGTAAATTATTTGTTTTTAGGAGTGGAAGGAGCTATTAAAGGATGCATTTATGACAATTACCATCCCTGCAATAAGAATGAATATCCAATTTTACAGAACGTAACAAAATTTAGATGTTCCACGTGCAATAACCGAGATTTATGTAATCTGGCCGATAGAATGACATCCAAAATTAGTCTCTTATTAATTTCATTGTTAGGAATAGGTTTCTTAAAATTAAAATGTGTACTTGATATCTAAATTGATTTCCATTAAAATAAAAAGTTTTTTTTTATTTTTTGAATTTTTTTTCATCACTACCAAGCACTATTTTTGACGACATTTGTAAATCGTTAACGTAACTGCTGCGTGAATTTTCATTTTTTTTATACCCGTATGGTGAAACCAAAGGGTATATTAATTTTGCCTTACCGTTTGTAACGCCAAGATCCCGTCATCACACACAAAAATGAATTACACCAGTGTGTTTAGAATGATAAACATAACAAAAGCTATAATTGCCAATCTGGCAATTATTGAAAACCCGTATGGTGATTTAAGTGAATGGCGAACAGTTTTATCAAAATTCCACTATGAAGTCAAACTTTCCAATAAGATTTTTTAAAATTTGTTCCAATCGGATTTTGATGTATGGGAGTTTTATGTAGAATAATATCCTGAATAACTTTTGTTCTTGGACTTTTTTGATAAGATGCACCGTTTTTGAGATTTTCGCAAAAATCGTTTTCGTTCGTATGGGGGGTACCCCCCCCCCCCCCCCCCCCCTAATGGACCATTTTTGCCCATTAACGAACTTAGCCTCGCATTTTACGAAAAACGAATCTGCGCAAAATTTCAAGTCTCTATCTCAATCCGTGCGCGCGCAATCCGCGCCACAGACTGACGGACGGACAGACAGACAGACAGACAGACAGACGGACGGACGGACATGGAAAATTCAATTTTTTTTATCATTCTAAACACACTGGTGTAATTCATTTTTTTGTGTGATGACGGGATCTTGGTGTTACAAACGGTAAAGCAAAGTTAATATACCCTTTGGTTTCACCATATGGGTATAAAAATAATTAATGTTTGCATATCCGTCCGTACGTCTGTCCGTCCGTCCGTCTGTCCGTTCGTCCGTCCGTCCGTCTGTGGCGCGGATTGCGGGCGCACGGATTGAGCTAGAAACTTGAAATTTTGAGCAGATCCGTTTTTCGTAAAATGCGAGGCCAAGTTCGTTCATGAGCAAAAATATACCATTAGGGGAGTACCCCCTATACGAACGAAAACGATTTTTGCGAATATCTCGAAAACGGTGCATCTTATCAAAAAAGTACAAGAACAAAAGTTATTTAGGATATGATTCTACATAAAACTCCCATACATCAAAATCCGATTGGAATAAATTTAAAAAAATGTTATTGGAAAGTTTGACTTCAAAGTGGAATTTTGGTACAACTGTTCGAATTTTGATACGGGTTTTCAATAATTGCCAGATTGGCAATTATAGCTTTTGTTATGTTTAGAATTAGCAGCCGCATATTATAAAAGTGCCAAACTACGTTATGAAATGGTAGGCTCAAAGTTTAAGGGATTTTTCGGTCTTCTAAAACATGACTTTAAATTTTTCTATAGAAGATTTAACAAAGGGTTTGAATTTTTAGGCGACACACATACATTTTTTGCGGGTGGCTAAAATTCTTGGACCCTGTGCAGACTTTTGGGACCTCCTACATATTTCCGTTGACGGAAAGGAAACAGCTGAGAAGGGAAAAACCCACCGAAAAATATGTGACGCTAATTTTCGCTTCTGTGCCTAACATTTTCTACGATTTTTTGTATGGCATTAACGCTGAGAATTAAGAGGTTGACATTTTTCATGAATACAATACTTTACTGTACTTGGTATAAGAAAGTAAAAATAGTGCCGTGAGAGAAATTACCTTATAAGTTAAATGCATAAATTACTCATATAAACTTGTGGAATAATTCTAGACTAGCTAGTTTTACTATTATATCGCAGAACAATTCATTTCTGACATAGAGCTGTTCAGTTTTTATCAACAATGTCTTCAAAAGCAACTGTTATCTTAATATTTTTGTGTTACGCGATAATCCAAGGTAGGTACCAACAATTATTCAATTTTTAAAGTGAAATTTTTGATTTTGTGTAAAATATAAACATAGAATTGATTAGAGTTTTGAACAATTAGAAATTCGCTTCGTGCGAAGTTTATAAGTGCGGGTTTAGAGTTTCATTCTGCCCCCCAGCGAGATTTACACGAAAGGCCATCAAACAAGAAACAGGTCTTGTGACGCATTGTCAGTCAAGATTACACGCCACAACCCATTTCAGATATGAGAACTTTCAAGCAGAGGCGGCTTAAGCGGATTAAATAATTGTAATATAAGTAATTCCATAGAATTTTTGCGATTTAATCTCCAACCCCCTCCGATTTGGCTAAAAATCATCAAAATTGTTTATTGCAGATTAAAAAGAAAAGCTTCATTACTAGTTTTGTGGTCTTATTCGACTTTTGCTGCTATTTTCCACCGTTTATTCTTTAATGTCACGAAAAAAATTGTTGTTGAAACTTGCATATTTAATGAAATTTACCGCACTTTCTCGGTGTAGTGGTATTATACATGTTGAGAGCTTTAAATTGAATTCGTGCTCAAGGTCATTTGTAATGTCAAATGGAAGCCAAAGATGAAAATGTCGAACAAACTTTGAAGTTCATTTTTCAAAATACATACCCGCCGATTTTCTTTTTTATCCGACTACTTAGGTTAGGTTAGGATGGAGTGGCTGCCAAAAACGCACACTTAGGCCAGAAAATACCACGCGAATCTCAACAATCTATTTCCCTATAACTCCAACCATTTGGAGCTTCTGATGAAGCGCAGTAGATCTGCGACGCTTGTGGTGCTTAGGTTTTGCAGATCGTTTAGGAAGAAACTACCCAAATTAGTTCTTCTGCGGTGAGCTAGTGCTGGGCAATTACAGAGAAGATGAGTTGTCGACTCTTCCTCGTCCACATCCCCACAGCTTCTCCAAAAATCGTTTGAGGGAACTCCCAGCCTATCGGCATGTCTACCTATTAGGCCACGGCATACAGACAACCAAGGTATGCTTTAAACTTTTGATAGTCAGGTGTGACGTCATTTGTGCCGACTTTTTTTTAAATTAATTTTTATGTTTATTGATCACTATTTAATGCAATCAGTCTACTAATTTACAAATATCTTATTTAAATCGCACAAATTTAAAAAAAACCATCCAGAATACAAAATTCCTTCTGCACTTGACGAACTAATCGGCACAAGTGACGTAGCAACGAAATGTCAGATTTGAGTTTATGGCATACCTTGGTTGTCTGTATGCCGTGCTATTAGGCAATGCCCTGTTATTATTTCCACTAGCGTACTGATCGCGTTTCGTTGTAGTGAGATCAGTCTGTTGGAGCGTTTTTTGTCTAGCTTTGGCCAGATAAGTTTGGTGACGGTACACGTTCTTTTCCGTGTCCATCTTAGGTTTGCATTGTTTAGAGCTTCATAACTTAACAGTAGTTTGCACGTTACCATAGGTATACCTATGCTCTCCTTTTCAGGTGGAGCTGGCGCAATTGTGCCTCTCCTAGCAAGTTCGTCCGCTTTCTCGTTCCCATCTATATCACTATGTCCTGGCACCCAAACGATGTTGATATTGAAGTATTCAGACATCTCATTAAGAGATGCCTTACGCCGCCGTGCCACCTTTGATGTGAGTGCGATAGATTCTAGGGATTTTATTCCCGCTTGACTGTCAGTAAAAATGCTAATATCTCTAGATGATACAACATTATTTTTGAGCCACTTGGTGATGTCAGTGATCCGGTAGGCGGAGGCATTGACTGATCTTTAAATGACCAGAGTAGATCCACCTGCCCACTCTCCCATCCAATTTGGATCCATCTGTGTAAAAGTGTACTGTGTTACAGTTTTGTATAGTACCATCCTCCCATTGTTGCCTGGAAGGGATGATAGTGGTGAAGTTCCTGTCAAAGAAAGGTTTGGATATAGTGTAATCTATATTTCTCGGGACTTCCTGAAATTTCTTAAGAATACTGGAGTGCCCTTTTTCAGTATTATACCATGTTAATGAGTCTTTTAGTCTTATGGTTGCACAAGCCGCCATCTGCTTGCCGTATAGGTCTAGGGCACAGAAATATATCCCATAGAATGCGCCTTACTTGAAAAGCCCGTATAAAGAAATGGGCCAAAAACACTAATGCTTTCTCTATTTTCATAAGCCTCAAATTTATTTGCATACCATAGTGAAATGAATCCAGAATTGCCAACTTTGCTTTTATCAAGTTTCAAATTAAAAATGAATTTTAGCTTTTAAGTGAACTACAAACATTCTATATTCCAAAACGAAGCATGATATATTTATCTCCTTTCCCCATAATAATATTTTGACATTTCAGTGGCCCATTTGAGATAGCAAAACACGATATCTATTCTAATTCCGATATCTGTGGTCTAGGGCAGTGCTCCGCAACCTTTATTTGCATACGGCACACCAATTTTTTTTTCTGGAAATCCGGGGCACACCACGAAAGAAAATATTAAAAAATTTGTGTATAAAATATGTATTTATAATGAAAAAAATTAAAAAAAAATCCTGAAAGAATTATTAAATAGCTTTTTGAAATGTTTACCGCGGCACACCTAATATCATTTCCCGGCACACCAGTGTGCCGCGGCACACTGGTTGCGGAGCACTGGTTTAGGGGACCCGACTACTTAAGGAGCAGTGGTAATGTGTTTGTGTGTAATTAGCTGGGTGGGCGGGCAACTAGTGGTGAACCTTTTTTTGTGGCACTTTAAGTCAATAACGCGTGAACCGATTTTGAGGATTTAAGTTACGTTGGATTCGTATTGGTCTTGCGAGTAACATAGGCTAAATAAGTATATAAAAAATATAAAATTGCGGATACCGAATGCCATTTTGTCTAAATCGTGCCAATATAATACCTATCATGATGGGTGTCAAATGAAAGGTCTTAAGAAAACACTTATAAATATGTAGAAAATATTCCAAAAAAAAGTTAAAATGGCGGACACTGAACGACATCGACAAATACAAGAATACCCTTTACGCTAGACTTTAATAATAATTAAAATTTTTCTGATACTATATTTTGTGTGATTAGGCTTATTGGTCAATTAAAACAATTTCTCATGTCAATAAATGTTACATTTATTATCGACGTTTCGTCCGTTTTCACAGGTTTCGTCCGTTTTTATAAATTTTAAAAAATATTCTTTACTTTTTTGCGCTTTTGTTGTAGGAGGCATCCGAAATTAAAACACAACGATGTTACTTCGACAATGGTTTTTTAACGAGTGCCATTGAATACTACATACTGAATTATATCAATATTACTTATCAAAATCAACTATTAAATTATTAAATTTTTTTTTCAACAGTGAGATCGTTGCAATGTATTCAATCTGTCTGCGTTAGTCACAATTGTACGGCAACCGAAATTAAGACATGCAGTCCAACCAATTCATTTACGAAACTTACAATCGCATATTTTGATAGTCAACTTCGTATTATTGCCCCGCAACCTTTAAGTAACAGCTATAAATGCTTGAATTTCGCTGTAACACAGAGTGGTAAATATAATTAAAAAGTTTACAATTATTATATTTAGGGGCTGTCCATAAAATACGACACGCTAATTTTCGGCTTGTCGAACCCTCGCATCCTTTCGTGATGCTTTTTAGCGATTTTTTGTATTAAGTTTAGTACCACAGTCACTAAAAGGGTGACGTATTTTTTATTTGTATTTTTTGGACAGCCACTTACTGTAAAAATGAATCTCTCATTTTGATTTTACTTTTTCATAAATTATAGGAATTACAGCAGCTTTTAAAGGATGTATAGCGGATAACTTCCAGCCTTGTGATACATCCAAACATCCCTTACTCAATAACTTTAATGAATTTCATTGTTCAACATGCAGCGATCCTGATTTATGTAATCCAGCCAACAGAATCAATTCAAAAATTACTCTTCTATTCACTGCGTTGTTAGCAATAAGTTTTTTTAAAATCTAAAATGACTTTCTAATTGTTGTGGTAATAAAAGTTAATTGAGTTAAAGTTTTATTAGAGACATTTCTGGAATAATAAGTTCCTGGAATAATAAGATATAGAAGTAAAGCCTATGCATGCATATATTCTGTACTGTATATATGCATGTGCACCAGAATACAGATTAGATATAGAGAGGCCCAGAAATGGCTCACAAGTATTATTAGAAGCTTTCAATTTTATGGTATACATAGCAATAGATCTGGCATCACTTTTTACATAAAATTTCCTGCGGCGCTTTTTCTGTAAATTATCCTCACAGACTATTTTGAAAAAAAGAAAAAAAAAACTACACTCAGAAAAATGGAGGCTAACTCGACGACCTACATACGGCGTAATTGGCCTCGGGCAGGCGCGCGTTCGCCTGCATGTGGGCAAGTAAAACTGAGTTGACCTGTGGTCGGAGAAATTCTGAAATTAAGCCACCAGCAGGTGAAGTATCTCTAGTACCTTAGATAGGTTAACTCTGACCGCTAGCTGGCTTACAGACACCTCTGTAAGGTCAGAGTTAACCTGACAAAAAGTTGACCTGAACATTTTTCTGAGTGTACGTAATAAGAAGGGCAACCGAAAATCAGCTTTAACAAAATTTATTTTAAAATATGCTCTATAAAATAAAAATGCGGCATTAGTAAACCGATTTGAATATGAATTTTTCAATTACGCAGATTTTTCGATTACGCATTTCTTGACCGTACCGATTTCTGTTAATTGTTCGATATTTTCGAAAAAGTTACCTGTATTTTCATTGATAATTCACTCGTAGTCTGAGATATATTCTCTTCAATCATAGAAACCACTCACCCCCCCCCCCCCCCCCCCACTCAAACACACAGAGTGAAAAGTTAGTAAATTTAACTATTTTTTCGTGGGGAATCGTGACTAATAGTAAAATAGTCAATTTTAATTACAAAAATAGCGAAAATCGAAAACTTTTATAAGAAACTAGCTTGCATACCCGTCGTTGCCGGGTTAAGTTTTTTCAATTTTTTTTAATGGTCTATGTTGGAGCTAAACTTCAGGCCAACCGGTTCAGTAGTTTCCCCGCGAAAGAGTAACATAGCGCAAAAACTAAGTTTCGAAATCACTTTACCCCCTCCCCTTACTCCCCCCACTTCTCGCCATACTGTTTTGTAATGAAAATATGTTTTGTAATGAAAATTAACTATTTTAGTGATAGTCCAAATTGCCACAGAAAAATAGAAACAGGTTTTTCGTGTGATACTTAAAGTGCCGCTCCACATGAGACTAAATGCCAGCGAGAACCTCTCGATATCAGCTACTCGCAACCTCTCGATAGCAGCTACTCGCAAATCTGAGATTAGCTCGCAGAAACTCGCAAAAAGTCGCGAGCTAGTTTCTGCGAGCTGTCAAAAGTGATTCTACTCTCTAGTCGACTCGCACCCACTGAACTCTCGGGGAGTTGCTCGCCAGATACGAACGGTGTCAAAAAAATCAAGATATTGGTCTTGAAAAGAGAAAAATCGCCGAAATTACTTCTCAAATGGACAACCACCTGCGCGTAACTCTCGAGAGTTTTTGAGAGTTACACTCGTATTTACTCTCATGTGGAGCGGCACCTTTACAGGTCCTTCGGATCCAATTTGCTGAATTCCAGCATTGCATTCGACATTAGCAACTCCCAGGCGCCACGAGACTGATTTTCCTAAGAATAAATACAAAAAGGACAATTTTGATATACTTAAGATATCTTTAGGATCCGAATTTTGAAATTTGTACATCGGATTCGTAAATAGGTTGAAACTATAAAAAAGGGCCCCTAACGGCCGTCATACATTTGAGCTAAGCTATGTGAGCGAGGCTAGCTATAGTTACATAGCTTAGCTGGGTTAGCTCACCTCGTTGCACACTTGAGCTAAGCTACGCGGCGATATTTTCGGTAAATATATACATTTTTCCACTTTATCTGCAGTCATTTTTAGATATAAATTATTTAACGCGATTGAAAATATTCCGCAAAAGAATTCAATTTTCACGTTTTCCAGTCCAAATGCAACTACACTTTTGAAAACACCGATTCTACACTGTAAAACGCCGAAAATATGTATATGCGAGTGTCAGCGATGCTAGCGAAGTCGTTCGCGTAGTTGAGGTCTGAACTACGCGAGCGAGCTTAGTCCGTGTCCACCATGACTAGGCGACGTAGTTTCATAGTTTCGCTGAAGTGTGCGGTCACCAATGTAAATGCTAAGGATTTCACGTAGTTGAGCTCGCTTAGCTGAAGTGTGCAACGGGGGTAAAACCCGGAAATACAAGTTTTCGCGAGAAAAAAAATGCGAAAAATGATGTTCTTACGGGATCTAAATGAATTTTGACACACTTGAATCTTAGCTTTATAAATTTCGTCAAAATTAAACATTTCATGAAAATTGGTCGAGTCGATTTCAAAATAATGTGCCTGAGAGGCACATGTCGTGTTTTACGTGGTAAAAATTACTCGTGCCTTTTAGGGTTATAGGAGTTTTTTTTTACGATAGTTTCCCTCACAGTATAATTACACATATTTGAAATGGATAAAAACAAACTGTGTTAAAATAAACTAAAAACCATCTAATTTTTCCTCATTTAGTTGTTTTTTGTCTATAAAATGATAAGAAGATATTTGTTTTTTGTCTGCAATTCACAAATTCTGATAAACTATTCTCGCCAAGCTTAAAAATAGACCAACATTTAATTTACGATATTGATAAATCTTGTTATGTTTGAGGTTTTATCGAATTTCATAATCATTGAAGGCCCCAGTAAAGTTCTTTTCATAGTTGTACAAAACTTCTACATTTCTTCATCATCATAATTGATAAGAAGGTAAGAACAGACTTGTTTTGATTTCAATTTTCCTGGTCGAAAAAATGTTATAAAAAGGTGCTTCATTCGATCTTAAATTTTTAATTGACTACATTCGGTTTCACTTGTGTCTCAATAAAACACTTTTTATTAAAAATGATTGAAAACATCAAAAATCAGCGTATTTTCATTATAGTTTTGTGTTGTTTCATGGTGGATGGTAGGATTTTTTTAAATTTTTTCTAAATTTTCTGTGACAATAAAAAAAATCTTTGAGAAGTGATGAAAACATTTCCTGAGAAAAAAGACAGCATTTTTGGATAATTTCTGTAAATTTTTAGTGAGGTCACTGGAATGTAACTATTTTTATTGTGACGGTACTTCGTGTACAAACACAACCAGGATGTCTTGTAATCAAACTTCCGCATCAATGACAACCGATTTATTTTTCATGGTTCATATTATTGCTCCCCCACAGAAAAGCTTGAATTTTTCATGTGTTGATTTCAAAGCAGTTGATCAAGGTGAGATAATTTTTATTCATTTCAATGTTGTAGCAAAATGTTTGGCAAACTTTTTCTTAATTCAGGAAACACAAAAGTAATTCAGGGCTGTATTCACGACAATTTCGAACCGTGCAATAAAACAGTTTACCCATTTTTAAACAGTTTGACTTCATACACCTGTTCGACTTGCAATCATCGAGATTATTGCAATCCAGCATCCAAGATTAAAGTTCATATTAGTGTAATATTTTGTGGAATGTTAATAATAAGTTTATGTAAGTGGAACTCGATTTTTAATTCCTTGATTTAATTTTTAAGTATAGAAGATTAAATAAAATTGACATAAAAATTTTGTATATGTATTTAAGTAATAAGAAAATTAAAAAATTGAGAGGGCTATACATTAATTAAAACTTGTATTCGTTGGAATTGCGCGGGTGAAAAATTGCCTGCGACTCATTTCTCTGTTATTTTTCAGCGGATCAGGAGCATTTTTCTAGGATAGGACTTTTGTTTCTGTATTTTTTTTTTCACCAAATAAGGAGATTAAATCTTAAGGGTTGTCAATTTTTTGAATTTTTCAGTTTTTCAATTTTTTTTTCAATTTTTTTGACATTTTAATTTTTTGTATGGAGTTAAGTACCGCCGTGTGAAGTACCATTGGAGAGCCCTTTAGTAACAGAATCTAGAAAAATAAATATAGTGAAATCGAAAACTTGTCTACTGGTAAAAATCGATCTCTTCATTGGATTAGAGGCGACGTGATATCGGGAAGAGGAAAGGTGGATTTTAGTTGGCAAGAAAATTATTTAAGCGAAATCCATCGAATGGTGAAAACCTGATCAAAATTCCCCGAGAGGTTCAGGAGATAGCAGGCGAAGGGATCAGAGGGGAACATATTTTTTTACATAATTTCTCTTGGCTTGGAATTACTTTCAGAAAGTGTTTACTTTTAAGGTGATAGCCCAATAGAAGCTTTGCTCGCTTCGCTTGCTTTACTCGCTTTGACAGCTGAATTAAACTCCGTGTTTCCTTATGGGAGCTGGCCCAATACAAAAGTGTTTAAAATAAAGCGAAGCAAGTAAAGCTTCGATTTGAGCAATTCTTAGTTCGGCGATTTGCGTTATGCGCTTTGACAGTTCTGACAATTTAGTTTTTCACCTAATTGATGGAACAAAACACAAATAGCATACAAAATCATACTAATCATACTAATATATAAAAAGAGCTGGTGTCTATCTGTCTGTTCCTCTTTCACGCAAAAACGGCTGAACCGATTGACTTGAAATTTGGCATGAGTGTCTGTGGTAGTTTTGGTTCCAACATAGGCATACGGAAAAGTAGTGCGAGGGGTGAGGGGAGTAAGGGGAGGGGGTAAAGTGATTTCGAAACTTAGTTTTTGCGCTATGTTACTCTTTCGCGGGGAAACTACTGAACCGATTGGCCTGAAATTTAGCATAGATGTTCGTCGGGGGTCCAGCCCCAACATAGACCCATTAAAAAGCAGCCCGAGAGGTGGGAGAGTAAGGGGAGGGGGTAAAGTAATCTCGAAACTTAGTTTTCCCTCTATGTTACTCATTCGCGGGGAAACTACCAAGCCGATTGGCCTGAAGTTTAGCTCCAACATAGACCATCAAAAAAAAAAAAATTGAAAAAATTTAACCCGGCAACGACGGGTATGCAAGCTAGTACATGATAAATACTTTATAAATTAATTTTTGTTGTTAAAATGTTTGCACAAATTTTTTTCCACTCAGATTAAATAAATTCAATATAATTGCCAGATGTCAAAGCGGTCAGAGAAAAGCGTACAATGGGCCTAGAGTAGTTTTGCTTGCTTTGATCGCCTCAAATGCTTCAGCAAAGCAAAGCAAGCCAAGCAAGCAAAGCTTCTATTGGGCCATCACCTTTAGTCGTATTGAGTCAGCCTGTCGTTGAATCAGAAAATGCTTGTGAAGAATGCTCCAAACTTCAGAAAATGATTGTAAAGAAGGGGTGAGGGAAGCGATGCCGTAGATATAAATTTCTGGCACAGCCGTTTTAGAGTTTTTTTTGAAAAGAAACTAATATTTTTAGCAAGATTTTTCATGAACACAACACTTCTTTATTCTACTACGTTAAAGGAATCAATTTTTTTTAAAGAAATTTAAATACAATAAGCCAAAAATCGGGCAAAAATAAGTGCAAAAATTATGTTTGTCATATCATAAATCAATGGCTGTTGCGAATTACAAAAATTGTGATTCGTACATGTTTTACATGCATCCCATTTTGGCCGTGATTCACCTCCACAGAGTTCCAATTTTTCTGGTAAACATCCTTTTAGAAATATCTTCGATTCTTCTGTAAAAAAATGTCTTAATTATCATATTTATAATATTGTAAATGTTTTTTTGCGGTTCCTTACTTTCTTCATAAATAAAGCACTTGAAATTCGAATTTCGATCATATGACTTCTCTAATTCTGGGCGCAATTCGTAAAGTCGGTCTCGCTTTTTATTAGCTGTTGAACGATTACACTCTTGCGATGATATTCCACACACTTGGGAAGGATCGTCTGAATTGCATCCTGCAGGACCACATGAAGTTGAATTTGGTGGTCTGTCTGAGTCCCATTCACAACATTTTAATGTCTGTCCTGAGGAATCACAGAAAAAAATATGAAAGTATGTAAAATTGTTTCATCAAGGAATGTTCTTAAACAGTTACTTTAAGAAATTTCCTATCAGAGTTTGATAAGGCATTATTGACCGCAACGAATTAATATTTATTAGATTAAATTTTGTATTTAAACATTATTTTTATAGTAAAACATTTAAATTTAATCTTTATAAATGTGTCACACACCATTTTTGATCACAACAAACAGTATTGATACTAAAATTGCAGTTTTGTACACCATCTTTTGATTTAAAAACTTTAACAATAATTTACTAACAGAAATATTAAAATCACACTTGAACTAACTTTAACTCTTATTTTGTGTGGATTGCTATAGATCGCAAAGTAAAAACTGAAATATTTTATGCGAACGCCCCTAAATGGTTAACGAATTTAATCAAAGTCGAATGATCTGCAGTCCGCTTTTCTAATCGGAATAGTTTATCACTAACAGCTTTATGAGCGAAAGTATTATTCATTAGTTTCGAAGTATACTATAAATGTTTTATGTATTCATGAATAAAAATAAAAATTATCAATATACGAACTGAATCATAATTAATTTCTCATCATTATAATAACGTCGACTGAATTTTGGTTTGCCCTATATGAAGGAGGATTTCTGTATTTATACGGTTTAAACATAACAAAAGCTATAATTGCCAATCTGGCAATTATTGAAAACCCGTATGGTGATATTCGTATCAAAATTCGAACAGTTGTACCAAAATTCCACTTTGAAGTCAAACTTTCTAATAAGATTTTTTAATCTTTCGTTCGTATGGGCCCCCCGCCCCTAAGGGTCCATTTTTGCTCATTAACGAACTTGGCCTCGCATTTTACGAAAAACGTCACATTTTTAGTCTCTCTGCGTCACATTTTTAGTCTCTAGCTCAATCCGTGCGCCCGCAATCCGCGCCACAGACGGACAGACAGACAGACGGACGGACAGACTGACGGACATGCAAAAATTAATTATTTTTATCATTCTAAATACATTGGTGTTATTCATTTTTGTGTATGATGACGGGATCTTGGCGTTACAAACGATAAGGCAAAGTTAATATACTCTTTGTTTTCACCATACGGGTATAAAAACGAGTCGCTTTTCGTTCGCACTCAAGGTGTCAAATGGAAGTGCAATTACTTAGATTGACTATACTTTGGCATACTCTAAGGTGCAACATTTGTATTTGCGGGTTGATGGTAGATAATTAGTTAACCAGAGGCCCTATTCCAGAATCCGATACGAATGATTCGGATCGTAAACTCAATGTTGTTGTTAGTGTTTTATACCAACAACAACATTGAGTTTACGATCCGAATCATTCGTATCGGATTCTGTGATAGGGCCTCAGGAAACCGGCTCAATATTAGGCTGACCATACGTTCCGTATTAGCCGGGACAGTCTCGAGTTTAAGCTGTAACGGTATCCCAAAAATTAAACTTTCGCCCCGGATTATTCGATTTTGTGTTTCAATTTATTAAAGCTAGAAAAAACGATAACTAAATATGCAAAATATAGGGTAACTCACGGATAGATGCCCCACATTTTGACTTTGCCATATTTCACAATGAAGAAAGGCATTTTCGATTTTTATTTTTTTTTTAAATATTAGTCTTAACATTTATCTACAATTTCAGCCGAAAAAAACTTACATTATGTTTTATTTTTACTGTGATAAAACTGTTTTTGTACTTTTTGGGATAGATGCCCAACCTATGGGATAGACGTCCAACATGACAAATGTGCATGTGGGATAGATGCCTTTGAGGAAAAAAAAACATTTTATTAAGTTATAACAAAATTTTATTATGCATTTTAATTCATTTACATACATATATGTCTATCCAATATACACATACTGCAATATAAAAAAAATTAATTAAATAATAAAGAAAAATATCAGTTGTGGTCAACACAAAACTTTCTTCTACAAAATCTACGACCCTGCGCAATTTACGCTAGAGCCCTGTCGCGTTGTCAACCTAAGACGACCTTCCAATAAATTCTTGGTTTATTCAAAAATATCAAAAACGTACAAAATTTGAGATAACTTGAGAACTGTAAAAGATATCAATTTACGGTAAATGGCAAAAATGTAGAAAATGTTAACATCTTTAATTATTCTTTTACCTGATTTGTCGAAAAACCGTTAGTTTGCAAATTATTCGCAAACATATGATTTTTTACATATTAATGAAAATATCTCAATAACGGTAAAATATAACGGATAACGGTAAATGACAATTGTGCAGAATGCCATTCTCATTAATTCTCTTCATACATTCAGTCAGCAAAACCCGTTAGTTTTCGAGATAATCGCAAAAAACTGTTTTTTTCGAAATAACGGTTTATCTCGATAACAGGTGGAGATATCGAGTTATAGCCAAAGACAAAAGTGTGGGAAATTTTATTTTCTTCAAGTTTTGTCATACTTTAGGCTACTAAAAAACGCGTAGTTTGGGAGTAAATCGAGAAAAACGAAATTGCGATTTTTGAAAAACCGCCATTTTGGATACTTCCGGTTAACGGATTTCCACCAAAAGTTGATAGGATCGTCCCATTTCAGGACCCAACATGCCTATAAAATTTCATGGCGCTAGTTCTATTAGTTTTTGAGAAATCTTGTACACAGACTGACAGACTGACAGACTGACAGACAGACTGACAGACTGACAGACTGACAGACTGACAGACTGACAGACTGACAGACTGACAGACTGACAGACTGACAGACTGACAGACTGACAGACTGACAGACTGACAGACTGACAGACTGACAGACTGACAGACTGACAGACTGACAGACTGACAGACTGACAGACTGACAGACTGACAGACTGACAGACTGACAGACTGACAGACTGACAGACTGACAGACTGACAGACTGACAGACTGACAGACTGACAGACTGACAGACTGACAGACTGACAGACTGACAGACTGACAGACTGACAGACTGACAGACTGACAGACTGACAGACTGACAGACTGACAGACTGACAGACTGACAGACTGACAGACTGACAGACTGACAGACTGACAGACTGACAGACTGACAGACTGACAGACTGACAGACTGACAGACTGACAGACTGACAGACTGACAGACTGACAGACTGACAGACTGACAGACTGACAGACTGACAGACTGACAGACTGACAGACTGACAGACTGACAGACTGACAGACTGACAGACTGACAGACTGACAGACTGACAGACTGACAGACTGACAGACTGACAGACTGACAGACTGACAGACTGACAGACTGACAGACTGACAGACTGACAGACTGACAGACTGACAGACTGACAGACTGACAGACTGACAGACTGACAGACTGACAGACTGACAGACTGACAGACTGACAGACTGACAGACTGACAGACTGACAGACTGACAGACTGACAGACTGACAGACTGACAGACTGACAGACTGACAGACTGACAGACTGACAGACTGACAGACTGACAGACTGACAGACTGACAGACTGACAGACTGACAGACTGACAGACTGACAGACTGACAGACTGACAGACTGACAGACTGACAGACTGACAGACTGACAGACTGACAGACTGACAGACTGACAGACTGACAGACTGACAGACTGACAGACTGACAGACTGACAGACTGACAGACTGACAAACTGACAGACTGACAGACTGACAGACTGACAGACTGACAGACTGACAGACTGACAGACTGACAGACTGACAGACTGACAGACTGACAGACTGACAGACTGACAGACTGACAGACTGACAGACTGACAGACTGACAGACTGACAGACTGACAGACTGACAGACTGACAGACTGACAGACTGACAGACTGACAGACTGACAGACTGACAGACTGACAGACTGACAGACTGACAGACTGACAGACTGACAGACTGACAGACTGACAGACTGACAGACTGACAGACTGACAGACTGACAGACTGACAGACTGACAGACTGACAGACTGACAGACTGACAGACTGACAGACTGACAGACTGACAGACTGACAGACTGACAGACTGACAGACTGACAGACTGACAGACTGACAGACTGACAGACTGACAGACTGACAGACTGACAGACTGACAGACTGACAGACTGACAGACTGACAGACTGACAGACTGACAGACTGACAGACTGACAGACTGACAGACTGACAGACTGACAGACTGACAGACTGACAGACTGACAGACTGACAGACTGACAGACTGACAGACTGACAGACTGACAGACTGACAGACTGACAGACTGACAGACTGACAGACTGACAGACTGACAGACTGACAGACTGACAGACTGACAGACTGACAGACTGACAGACTGACAGACTGACAGACTGACAGACTGACAGACTGACAGACTGACAGACTGACAGACTGACAGACTGACAGACTGACAGACTGACAGACTGACAGACTGACAGACTGACAGACTGACAGACTGACAGACTGACAGACTGACAGACTGACAGACTGACAGACTGACAGACTGACAGACTGACAGACTGACAGACTGACAGACTGACAGACTGACAGACTGACAGACTGACAGACTGACAGACTGACAGACTGACAGACTGACAGACTGACAGACTGACAGACTGACAGACTGACAGACTGACAGACTGACAGACTGACAGACTGACAGACTGACAGACTGACAGACTGACAGACTGACAGACTGACAGACTGACAGACTGACAGACTGACAGACTGACAGACTGACAGACTGACAGACTGACAGACTGACAGACTGACAAACTGACAGACTGACAGACTGACAGACTGACAGACTGACAGACTGACAGACTGACAGACTGACAGACTGACAGACTGACAGACTGACAGACTGACAGACTGACAGACTGACAGACTGACAGACTGACAGACTGACAGACTGACAGACTGACAGACTGACAGACTGACAGACTGACAGACTGACAGACTGACAGACTGACAGACTGACAGACTGACAGACTGACAGACTGACAGACTGACAGACTGACAGACTGACAGACTGACAGACTGACAGACTGACAGACTGACAGACTGACAGACTGACAGACTGACAGACTGACAGACTGACAGACTGACAGACTGACAGACTGACAGACTGACAGACTGACAGACTGACAGACTGACAGACTGACAGACTGACAGACTGACAGACTGACAGACTGACAGACTGACAGACTGACAGACTGACAGACTGACAGACTGACAGACTGACAGACTGACAGACTGACAGACTGACAGACTGACAGACTGACAGACTGACAGACTGACAGACTGACAGACTGACAGACTGACAGACTGACAGACTGACAGACTGACAGACTGACAGACTGACAGACTGACAGACTGACAGACTGACAGACTGACAGACTGACAGACTGACAGACTGACAGACTGACAGACTGACAGACTGACAGACTGACAGACTGACAGACTGACAGACTGACAGACTGACAGACTGACAGACTGACAGACTGACAGACTGACAGACTGACAGACTGACAGACTGACAGACTGACAGACTGACAGACTGACAGACTGACAGACTGACAGACTGACAGACTGACAGACTGACAGACTGACAGACTGACAGACTGACAGACTGACAGACTGACAGACTGACAGACTGACAGACTGACAGACTGACAGACTGACAGACTGACAGACTGACAGACTGACAGACTGACAGACTGACAGACTGACAGACTGACAGACTGACAGACTGACAGACTGACAGACTGACAGACTGACAGACTGACAGACTGACAGACTGACAGACTGACAGACTGACAGACTGACAGACTGACAGACTGACAGACTGACAGACTGACAGACTGACAGACTGACAGACTGACAGACTGACAGACTGACAGACTGACAGACTGACAGACTGACAGACTGACAGACTGACAGACTGACAGACTGACAGACTGACAGACTGACAGACTGACAGACTGACAGACTGACAGACTGACAGACTGACAGACTGACAGACTGACAGACTGACAGACGGACAGACTGACAGACTGACAGACTGACAGACTGACAGACTGACAGACTGACAGACGGACAGACTGACAGACTGACAGACTGACAGACTGACAGACTGACAGACTGACAGACTGACAGACTGACAGACTGACAGACTGACAGACTGACAGACTGACAGACTGACAGACTGACAGACTGACAGACTGACAGACTGACAGACTGACAGACTGACAGACTGACAGACTGACAGACTGACAGACTGACAGACTGACAGACAGACTGACAGACTGACAGACTGACAGACTGACAGACTGACAGACTGACAGACTGACAGACTGACAGACTGACAGACTGACAGACTGACAGACTGACAGACTGACAGACAGAAAGACATTTTTTAAATATGACTCCAATCGACTCAGGAGTGATCGGGAAATGTGTTTTAGGCAAAATTAAGAGGTCGAAATTTTTCATGAATACAATACTTTATTATACTCCGTAGAAGAAAGTAAAAATAACAAAATTCAGTGTCTTTCGGGAGGAAATCGAACGGCCTCTAATTTCTGAATATGACGCACGAGCCGTTTTTCATTTTCGAATCCAAGGATAAGATGTTTACCTATAATAAATAAGTATTTTCAATGAATGTGGGAAAGCAAATAGGTATATATTATTACATAGAGTTAATTTGGCCCTAAGGTCAACTATCCCTTTAAAAAAGAAGGCGTCTATCCTTTTCATACCGGATAGATGCCCCAATTATTTAATAAATTAAATGTGGATAAAAAGAAAAAAAATTTTTTTTTCACAAACACTAAACACTCCATTTGACACATAAAAAATAAAAAAAATATATACATACTTCTTTAAGCAAAAGTTCCAAGAGTTTTTGTGCAGCTCAAAATAAGTTTTTGGAGTTTTCCCTTGTTCGAAAACAAAAATGGCTAATTATCCCGCAACACGCCCGACTCTCGCGAATTTTAACAACGCACTGAAGTTTCATTGAGCAAACACTTCATATGTAGAATGTGACATGTTACGTTTTGTTTCGTTAAGTACCAGTTTTTAACAGTGAGGCATCTATCCCAGTGGGGCATCTATCCGTGACTTACCCTACTCGACTTTGGCTGGAGGTTTTGCTGCAGATTTTATAAATTTTTCGCCTGCGGTGCATTTATTCACCGAGTTTCCACTTAGGGTGCATGTATTACAAAAATTTTCGCCTTTTTTTCTATATTGAAATTTTTACAATTTCAATAGGATTTACGAAGAATAAATTTGCTTAAATAGTACCAAAAACAACGCTAGGGCAACACATCGTGTGTTCGTACTGTCAAAAGAAAAAAAAACCTAGTAAGAAAGGGGGGGGTGGGGGAGTAAAGGGCACTGGTCGGTATGTGATTCAATGGGACCAAATTTCGGTCTATGATTTTTCATCCCAAGTATTTTTAAAAAATTACTAATCTTCAAGCTTTTTGCAATGAAATCCTATAGAATCGACAAATTTCAATATTTACCACATGCGCCTACCACGGGCATCGGCAGGATTTCTTAAAGGGGGGTGGGCAATGTCTGAATTTAATTTACACACTTTTTAGTCCTTGAACTTGATTTCTTTCTCGTCCCATTGCTGTTAAAACTTTTTGTTCTTTTATCAAAGAATACGAAGAAATGGCAGCTCTAAAACAATTGAGGTAATAAATATTCGACGTCGAAAAACTTCAAGTCCATTCCGTTGATCTTTTGTTGGTATTGTAAATATATGACCAGAGCCGTGCCAAGGCCAAAGCAGCACCAGGGACAAAATTTGTATTTCCGGCCCCTTCCCTTTCTAAAAAAATCATGAAAACGCATTTTTGTATACTTGGAAATTTGGTAGACTGATCAGAAAAAAGACGGTTTGTCTCAGTTTCTGTTTGAGATTATCAAGATAAAAAGGGTATCTTCGTTCCTTGGTGTGCAATAAAAATTACGCCGCATGCAAAATAGTGTTATGACTCAAAAATGAGGTAAAATGTGTTTAGAATATGATTTTACATAACTTATCTGTACATCAAAATCCAGTTGGATTACTCCTTCTCCGCTTCTCATACAAATGAAATACTTTTTTTATTTTTTCTCGAAAACGGTGCATAGTATCGAAAAATTTATAAGGGCTTAGAAAATTCTAATTCATTTTGAAATATAAATTGTGTAAATACGGCATACCTTTTGGGTGATACAATTTTTCCAAACACATAAGTTTCACAAAAATTTGAAATTCCATCCGAAGTTTTTCTGGAATACTTGCCTAGAATTTTATTTTATTTTGGTTAATAAACCCTTATCTCATCCGTATCGGAAAGGCCCACTAAAACATTAATGCTGGGAAAACTTGTTTTATACTTTTTAGTGCATTTTTTTACACAATTACTTTTTCTATTATGTTTGACGTCAACATATTAAATAGCAGCAATAATTTTGTACAAAATGTATCAGTTTATCGCTAGGTGTATTAATCCTTTTTAATACACCTAGCGATAAACTGATACACACTAGTTAAGATGTTTAAATTGACACCAAATATTTTGATTTTAACATCAAAACCAACACAGTTACAAATTTGCAGAAACCGCGCTATCTCGAATAGACGTTTTTACATAAATTCCTCGAATAATAGAACAGACATTTTTTTATTGTGTTTGCGATTTGGCTTTTTGCACTAATTTTTGTTGTTTTCCACTTGCAACAACTAAATAAAATCATTAGCAACACATAAAGTTGACGGAGTAATAGTTGATAAGTTTCCAGCTGTATATTTCTTTGGCTTTATATTTCGTGGTTCTCAACAGGGGATGTTGAAATGTGGATGTGAATCGGGAACTGCACGTTATTCTGAAAGTTCAAAAAGGTGGTTTGTCTAGTGCAAAATACATAATAACATCATCATGTACTCATCATCATCATTATCCTTATTCCCAGCGCTTTTGTCCTTATAGTCGTCGACACAAACATAATCATCGTGTACTTTTACTTTATGTGAATCCTTTGAAAATTCTTCTCGTTGGCCCAATTGGTTTTCGGGATTTTAGTCCTCGACAACTTAATGTGAACGTAGACCGACTTAACTTAAGAGCACTACTTGGAACTAATTAAATCTTTTGAGATTCTTTCGTAATTAGTTTTCGCAAGGAACTCTCGAGAGTGGCACTGCGTTGCGTGTCAGTGGAGACTACTATAGTAGAATGAGTTTTCTTTAAAGCAAGTCTTCAACATTCAAAAGATTTTAGAGTGCACTCCTCACTAAACCTTACAAATGTGCTCCAGATTTAAGCACTTGATCGAATTGAATTATGAGATAATTTAAGATTTTCAGTATTTGGTATAGTGATTTTTACTCATATGTTTTTTAATTAAAAATATTTTTTTCTGGAATTATAAATACCTATTCGAAAAGATAATGATGGTGTGCTTCAGAAATTTTTAAAAGATGATGGTATCATTTCCTATTTGTTCATGGAAATATATGCATTAGAGGCTCAGAAGTATTTAGGTACAAAACTATTCAGAGAAAATCTCAAATTAAAAAATTCAGCATCACCAAATTGACCCGTTTTTATTCCAGTGCAAAATGCACAACGATTTCTGCCCCATTTAAGAATTTTTTCTTATCACCGCAATATAAAACATTTACTTAAGATTTTTAACTTTTCGGAAACTTTTTCGATTTCAGCATTTTATTTTCCCTTTGTCCTGCACATTTTGCTCTTTGGCTACTTTTTCGGGTCCACTGAGGAAGGATACTTGTGGAATTATAACAAGTTTAAGTGATGAGGCGATAGGGGAGAAAATGTAAGTCACAAACAACAATAAAAATTTCTGTACGTAAACAAAGCGATAAATCTTTTCGGAAGACCGAACTCTGTCACAACACGTTTCTTCCCTATTTTCAACTTTTTTTTTTCGTTTCATGTTTTGAGAAAAATATGTGGTTTTGTCTTGGATTTGTGTTTTCGGGTGCATAGCCGCCAAAAATTCCTTGTTTAGCAATTTTCAGTATATTTCAAAGGCATCGTCTTAAAGTAAATTTTTACAAGGATTTGACTTTGTGGTTTATTATGGTGTGGTGTCGGATTTGTGTGATGTTTTTTCTTCGGTGGGCAATCAAAAATACGTATTTTTTTATTCTATATGATATAGATTTAGTATACCGTTTGTAACGCATCGAACGAATCGTCGGACACCAAAATTAATCACACCAAGGTATTAGAGATGACAAAAGATTTTGATTTCCGCATGTGCATCCGTCTGTTTTTCGGAGAACACCATAACTTTCGAAAGGATTGAGCTAGAGACTTGAAATTTTGAATAGTTAGGTTTCTCGGATAAAGAAGGCCACTGTTGCACTCTACTCGTGTAAAAACTCCATTGGGAAAACCTGGGGGTTGGAACCACCGCCACTACACTCCAAATCATGCCGGAAAAGGAGTATCTGGGTGCACCATTAACAACGTGCAAATTACTGATTCGGGAAGAAGCAGCCATGCTTGCAAATCAAAGGTGGTCCTTAGGCACATCATGTTACGCTACCAAACTTATTTGGCCAAAGCTGGATAAAAAGCGTACATGCAAGCTGATTCTGCTGCACCGAAGATATATTACCATGATTGTAGGCGTGATCACAGGACACTGCCTCATAGGGAGACATGCGAGTAGACTTGGTGTCCCGTCTAACGACTTCTGTAGAAGCTGCAAAGATGAAGAGGAGGAAGAGACTGTAGGTCATCTGCTCTGCACCTGCCCAGCACTGGCTCGTAGAAGGAAATCATTTTTAGGATCCTTTTTCTTTGAAAATACTAATGAATTGGAAGATGTAAACATCAACAATCTCCTAGGCTTCTTAAAAAGCTCACACTGGTTCGAGTAGAGAAGAAACAAACATATATGTGGTATCACAATGGACCTCATTGGTCTAAGTGGGTCGGAAGACCGCCACTCTAACCTACCTACCTAGGTTTCTCATAAATGGCTTAGCTACTGCAGTACAATCTGGGATTAAATAAAAATCGAACTGTTGGTCTTGACTGCTGTGATACGACTGCTTTATTCTTTCAGAAATTTTACAATTAGTTCAGTGCCGTTGAATTCTAGAAAAATACACTACGAATAATATATAGCTGGCATTGTAGCACAATTGTGTACCGCTTTTTTTCGAAAGCCTACACTGCGTTCTTGAACGGGAAATATCGGACCATTCCTTCCTCCCTCCCCCTTACAAACGAAAAAGTTTTTTTGTCAGTTTTCTCGGAAACGGCGAGTCGTATTGAAAACATTATACTGGTTACCATTATGATTTTTCAGAACTTATCTATACATCAAAAATCCAGTTGGACAACTCATTTTTCCCTCAAAACAAAAGTTTAGTTTTCGCAACGTCGAATTAGGTTTAAATTTTTGCCAAAATTAGAGTTTTCATAAAAATTCGACAAGCCCGAAATTTTATATTTTTATGTTTTCCTGTTAGAAAAATTTCTAAAAGAAAAAGCCATAAAAAATACACTAGAGCTTCTATGTGAAAAATATACGAGTTCATTGTGGCCGTTGTGTACAGTTATGTGTCAGGTCTTTTTGACTGACGTGGCAGTTAGAGTGTTAAATAAAAAAAGAAAAATAAATGTTTGTCTTTATCTGAAAGTTTAATATTGTTTCTATATTCCCTCCATAATTTATGTCAGCCAGAACCCGAGTTTCATAATTTTGACGACTTTTACAACAAAAATCGACACTGTGCTCTACCGGGACAACATGCCTTCGGAATTTCCCCGGTACACGTGTGGTGGCACTAATTATATTCAGGGTATTCACAATCCTCTTTTAATTTTCTGTATTCGGTATTTTCGGTAATATTAAAAGACTGAAAATATTCTGCTGTGAACATCCCACAGAGAACAGCGCTTTTATTGGATACGTGACCAAATCATGAACTGCGAATTTGATTGTCACATACCTTTAAATCCATGTTTGATGTATTCTTTTGAATTTCTATTGTGGCAACGGCTATCAAAATTGAAAAAATTTGCATCAATCCGATGAGATTAACAAAAAATCAGCGAGAAAATTTGACAACTAAAAACATTACTAGCGCCACTCGCGGTTGATTCTTGATACCGAATAACCGGGCCGGAAAACACGACTCAAGGCATGTCTACAATTACCGAATCCGGTAATTCATTTTTACATGAATCAAGTTACCGTCTCGGTAAAAATCTGTTAAATTTGACTGAATTACCGAGCGGTAAATTTACCCGCAATTTAAAAGACGACTGTGAATACCCTGAATGTAATTGAGAGGAATTTTTCTGTGCCGGGAATACTTTTGTGTTGTATTTTTTGTTAAAGCGTAGGCAATATTATTAAGTGAGATAAAATTTTGATCCGTGAGATAAAATTTTTGAAAATAGCTTTTGGCAAAGTTGGAAATGTCATTTACAGAATTTAAATTTAAATTTTGTTCAGAAAACCCGAAATTTCAGACAAATCTTAGACCCATCCGTCCAAACTGCCCGGTAATAAAAAATCCGCCCCAAAATACCTTCTCTTATAATTGAGGCGTTAAAAGCTAGAGTGGACCAACCCACATGTCGAAATCGTGATTTTTTTGTGTTTGAATCACTATTGCGAGTGAGTTTTTAGATAAAAATGTTTGGATGCACAAAAGAACATTTCAACATTGAGTAATAAAGCCCACAGAAATTTTTTTTTCCAAAAATTTACAGTCAATAATAGTACAAAAGTGAAAAAGTTTCAAAAACTCGATTATGTGGCTTGGTCCACTCTAGCTTTTAACGCCTCAATTTTAAAAAAGCGAACGGAAAAATCTCTTCTATATACGAATATGAGTAGGTATCCATAATGTTGAATTGGTATTTTTAAAAATCGGTCCTAAGAATTTGAATGGAATTTTCAAAATGTATTTGTTGGTAAAAATATAATTCTGAAATAACACTTTAGAAAAGCATCAAGAATTACAACTTATTAATTTAAGTAATGACAAGATCCTCGGAAATTTCATTGTTTGTCACGTTTTCGCTCTTCAAAGACATTTCCTTATAATTTTTATAATCCATATTGCAATTCCAGGACGAAAATAAGGATGAAAATCAGGCATATAAATTGGTTATATGTTGGTATACATCGATAGAACAAGATTACCACCCCCTTAAGAAAAATACCAGTTGTGATGCTTTTAGAGTGGCAGTTAGAATGTTTGGTGTAGAATCGCATAGTTAAGATAAAAGTTAATAACTAGGGAAACAACAGCACAAGAGAAAAACTTAATTGTAAATGCATACATTGTGATGTTCATTTTGAATAATTTACGTTATGAAAATTCCCATTTACCACAATAGTCATAATTCCTGGAAGTTTCCTTCAGTCTCGAAAAACTCTCTGCTGTTTTTGCCTTAGCCAAACAAGTAAACTCAACGAAAACACCATTCAAATAATGGTTTCATTATGAATATTTTTGTTTGGTGTATTTCAGAAAATCGAATTTTAATGGTGAATGCATTTATGACTATTTGTTTATTAAAGGGATAGGTTTCAAGTGTTGCCTAAAACTATATTTTCGGCTAAAAGATTGAGGAACTGAAACAAATATTCAATCTAATTTAAATTAGTATGAATTCAATTTTGTGCTAAATTTGTTGCAGTGTTTTGCAAAATGTTGCAGTGTGTAAGTAGCTTTCTGTAAAACACGTCACACTCTTAAGGTGTATTGGTGGAACGGGGAGAGGGTGAGGGTCCGACCGAAGGGCTGGAAATTAGTGTAATAGACAGCCTCTAAAATGTGTTTTAAAATTCGTTTTTTTTCAGGATTTTTTTTTGGGGATTTTTCGAGAGATGTTTGCTCTTAATTATCTTAGATCAGTGTTGTTCAGCCCATAGTTCACCAAGCTGCTCCCATGCTTAAAATTTTTAACCATTGCGACAGCTCATTTTACGCAATTATGACCAATATTGTCACATTTTAGGTAGTATCTCCTAAAAGTTTTTGTTGGGTACTAAGGAGCGGTAGCAAAATGAGCGAATTATATTTATGCGTCAGGCGCCTCATTCGCTCAGTAGCATTTCTGCGGTTGATACGAGCGTTTGTGTGCCATTTTTCCCTCTGGTACAGTGGGGTACAAACATTCACGTCACAAACCAATGGCGGGTTTCACAAAACTATGAGCTACCACTAAACTGAGTTAGCAGGATGTTTTTGCTTGAAATTCTTCTGCTAATCCGATTTAGCGGTCGATAAAAAATTCGTGATAAGTCTCTTTCATTTTTTATTCTGAACAATGAAAGGAAACGATCATACCCTAATTCAGATTGGGAAAAACAACTTTTAGGCATTGTTGACAATTTGCAGTGTGTTGTTATTCGATTATACTGGCAAAAAAAAATCATTTTGAGGGTTATTATAATGCGATTCACAATTCTAACTTCGCTGGAATGAGCTCTTTAGAAGGGGAATTGCAGTTCCAATTTTTTATTTCTATTTAAATTCCTTCACACAAAATTTCTTCACACAAAATTTCAAGATCAAGAGTTCTTATAAAACCAATAAGCTATTGTGCTAGACATAAAACGATAAAAAATTTACCAAGAAAAAAACACTATAGTTAATGAAATGAAAACATATTTTTTGTCTGAATCCGACAATATCACGTTGAAATTCCAATCTGTGTGTAAAATGGAATTAAAATTGTGGTGTTTGTGGTTTTGTTCGATTTTTTTTTTCGTTCGGATGAATTGCCGTCGACACGAGTAGTCCTGGAAACGTATCCCACCACGCCTTATTTAAAGGGAGGAAATATAAGCGGTGAAAATATAATTTTAATTTGTTTGGGTTTCTATGTATGCCACAATATGGCACAGAAAAAAAATCCTCTGAATGAATAAATAAATAAATAGAAAATAGTGCCTTCAAAGGGAATCAGTTATGAATGCATCTGAATATCAAAACAATTTTCAGATTTAATATTTCCAACAATTTTCATTTAAAATTGAAGCATAAAAATAATTTAAATGGAAAATTTTGCGAAACAATCATTTGTGATATAATTTTTAAAGTGATGTGGATATTCATTTGTGTAGCAAAATAAAAAAAAAGTTTTGTTTTTCTTGACCTTGTAAAGGTTTTGGTGGGTTTCATGGTTTCCATGAATATTTTTTTTAAATTAGGCATTCTCTTCTTTTATGAATTTCAAGAAAAAATTGTTTATGTGGCCATAGAAATTTGTCACGTGGATGTTTGTTAGTGCAGGATAGTACCGGATTGGCAAGCATTTTGAATGGTGTTAAAATGGCTATTTTCGTTTTTAAAACGCGTACAAACCAATATGGCATCTCGCAAAGAAGTGTATTTCGACTTATTTATTCACTACTTGTTTATTTCTATTTAAATCTGATTTGACGCACGCTGAAATACTAGTTGCAACTTTGGATCCATTCTGCATGCTCGTTAATGCGGTGCGCGCCTGTACTTATGCGGCGGTCACACGACGCTGTTTTGCCAGCGCTAGTGGCTGTTTGGCTGTTAGCAGCCATTTCAGCAGCACTGTGTGAACCCTAGTGCGTTGCTACTACTAGCAGCAGCGTGATGATTTTAGTAGCGCTAGTGAAGTAGAGACCGTTCTACTTTGCCAGCGCTACTAGGGATCACGTGACCCTGTCGCATGGTTTCTGAGCTGTCAAAAGTCTAATAAGTGTTAAAGTTTGTTTATTGTAAGTTGTTATTTTACGTTTATTTATTTAAATTTGTGTGTTACGTTTATTATTAAAAAAATCTCCCAGATTCAAATGTCAAAACCCTGTTTTGCTACTTGCCAGCGCTACTAACCAACAGCAGCTGGCAAAACAGCGTCGTGTGACCGCCGCATTATGCCTGGAGCCCAATGAACGCAACGCGAACGCAGAAACTGTCACTTACAAGTTTGTTCAATAGAAATCATTTGAAATGAGCACAGTGAACGCAGTGAACGCACCTACAACGCAAAAGTTTGCAAACTTCTAACTTTGCCGCAGCAATTCTGCGTTGACAGTTCATAAAGTGAGGTTGGGGAAATGTTGTTAGAGGAAAAATTGATAGCCTTAGTGCAATAACATACAAATAACAAAGATAAACTTCTAACTTTGCCGCAGCAATTCTGCGTTGACAGTTCATAAAGTGAGGTTGGGGAAATGTTGTTAGAGGAAAAATTGATAGCCTTAGTGCAATAACATACAAATAACAAAGATAAACTTCTAACTTTGCCGCAGCAATTCTGCGTTGACAGTTCATAAAGTGAGGTTGGGGAAATGTTGTTAGAGGAAAAATTGATAGCCTTAGTGCAATAACATACAAATAACAAAGATAAAGACCAACAAAGCAAATTATCGCTTCAAAATTATCCATTTTTGTAATTTTGCCAACTTTATACCACTTTATATTATGTCACTTGTACTACTTCACGAGACTCTTTTGGGCTTTGCCACTGAAATGTTGCGCTGCGTGACAGTTTGTGCGTTTTAGTTGCGTTCGCGTTGCGCTCATTGGGCTCCAGAGGTTAGACAGGCAGCGGCTGTACTGGCTCCAAAAATTATTTCCGGTACGGAGTCAAGGGTGTTTGAAAAAGTCTAAAATACAAACTGGAAAAAATACGCTATTCAAAATAGATAAGCCACCATATCTTAACCCAAGGCTCCCCGAAGTACGCGATACCACGTGCAGGAGTCGATTTGAAATTTTTGGATATCTTACAATTAAAAAATTTTATACGGCATATTTTTTATTATTCTTTGCTCAAAAGTCGTATTTTTTGGAAAAGTATTTCACTGCAGTGCTTTTCACACACTGTTTTTTTATAAAGCGAGCAGATTTTCAAAGCAAGAATGCGGGACGCTGGCAATTTTTTTTTAATTTCGGTTTTTTTTAAGAATTTATTGTTTTTTATCATTCTGTAGCTGAACTTCTTTCACCATCAATCACCACGACAATTTTTCCAATTCTCAGCATTTCAGCAGAACTGCAACAAGGAACCGGCTACCCTTAGAAAAAGAACAATTAAAATAAAACATAAGCTGCACCGCAGGCAAAGTTTTCATGAAACAAGATCAATACAATCTTCAATTGACACCAAGCGCCAAAAATTTGAAATGGATCCTGGAATTGGTAGCTACCAGTTTGATGATCCCCAGCCATATTGCAAATTTGCAAAATAGGACATGAGTAGCAACTAAAAAATGAAATATAGACAAGGAAAGTTATTAAATATGCTCCGCAGGCGAATTTTATTTCAATATAATGCGGTGTATTGATTATATCATAACATATACAATCCAAAAGGAATATTAACTCATTCCAAATAAAAAGGTAATTATATTTTTCGCTCTTTTTCAGGGTTTATAAATAGTAGTTACTGAAATTGTGAAACAAGCAAAAAATAGAAATGCGCCGCAGGCAAAAAGCCCCGTTATATGCGGCTCAGTTGCAAATTCGACGGAAAATTAAGCCGCTGGGGGTTAAATATGATTTAAAAGTAAAAAATATAATTCTCAGTCGATATAAAATATATTTCGCGTATTTAGTGCACATTTGTTTTATAGCATTATTTCAATAAATTAAAAATCCCGCGACAGAGATTTAGTTTCCGGAATGCCGGGACAACATGTCCGATTTCAGGACTGTTCCGGTCAATCTGAATCGCATGGTTACCAAATGTATGCGTAAAATTTTTGAATTTTTAAGACATTGATTTTAAGACAAATCCTGACTGTTGAGACCCTGATGAAAAATTTCCAATTTTTTCATGGGATTTTTGAGATCGCTGATCACGAATCGGATGTTGGAATTTTGCAATCAAAAACGGAAGGTCTTGAAAAGATATTGGAAATATTCTTTGTACCAGTTAATACTGATTGATATTTGTTTTAAAAAATTAACGAAAAACTGGATTTTATGGGTTAACAAAATTCCGACTTTTCCAATTCTAAATACTTTCTCTTTCAACAATTTACTAAAAAAAATCACATTTGGCTGAAAAATTGGCCTTTCATAATGAAATGACTAAACAAGAAATCATTCTTCAAAACTTAAAAGAAAAAAAAAATCCATGAGAGTTTTCATTTTTTCGCCGCTGCGAAGCATTCATTCATCGAAAGTTTTCTAATTAAATTTCCTTTTTACGATAGATGTGATGCTGCAAGAAAAAGGACCTCTTGTCTAAACTACTTATATAGAGCTATGAAGCTAAAAAGAATACAGAAGTAGAGGGCGAAAAAAATCACCATTTCGTCTTTTGGCTATTGACTTTAACTCTCTTTCCTTCATTTTTGATGGTGTTCACTTTAACTTTTTAGAGTCCTTTTGCCTGGTTCTCCTCTCCCGTCCCAAACATTTCCAGCCACACTTAGCTCGATTCCGGTAGCAATCATGTTAGCAGAATGATGTTACGCTGTTCGTCCAGTTACAGCAGTGAAATTTGGATAGATTTTGGGGATATTTTCAACTTCCTGCGGCAGGAAAAGAAAAAATTACTTTAAGGATATTTCAATTTATGCAAAAAAGCTCAGGGAAAGAAACACAAAATTTCTTTCATCTGAAGTGCCTTCCCATTGAGTGGTTAACTAGCAAAAAAAAAAAGAAGAAGTTTCACCCCTGGGGTGCCACCAAGTCCTACAAGGAACCGCACAACTTTTTGAAGTACGTGAAGTGGCTTACTATAGGGATTGTAGACGGAAGGATACACAGTTAGTGTAGCATCAAGAACCAAAAAAAAGTGCGCGTTTTTCCCCATTCGGGGTAAAGCAACGTCTCTCGCTTCCTGAAGAAACGACGCCGAAGAATCTTGGATATCCTTTGACGACTTTCTCTGCAGTTGGTTATAATTGTAGGTATATCAAGACTCGAAATTAGGACTCTGAAATGGGGCGCATAGAAAGCAAAAGGAATCGAAATGTGTACACGATGGACGTTGCGGAAACATGGTTTGTAAGAAGCTAGCCAGGTGTTTGTAATCGTTTTGGTAGGTTTCACTATTGTACATCCTGTTTATGATGGATGAGAGTCCTTGTCCTACGCCGCCATCGGTCGGTGGTTTTTTTTATATTATACTGGTGTGAGTTGAGATACTGATTGGAAATACATTCATTCAGTAGGAGCTTATTGAAGTTAATGAGCTTGTCATTAAATGGATTCCCAGCGATTTCTTTAAGACTGAAGAAAATACAGCTTTACGCGAGGGTTGCTGTATCCGCTGTGGATTGCCGACGGTATCGCGCGTCTGTGTTTGAATAAATTAAGGGAACCCTTGGTGCCCTCAACGGTAACATAAATCCGATGATTGACTTGTTTTGTTAGCCGGGGGGGTTAGGATCGAAGGTAAAGTCCTAATTTAAGGTGACCGAAATGAATTTAAAATCAGAAGACATTCTGTCGATTACGAGCAGCTGGGATGAAAATTTATCGGTTATTTGCCGCACTGAATTAAAAAAAATTATAAATAAATAGATTTTCGGGAATAAGGAAAAATCCGATGTTTACTTAAGTTGATAATATCCATGATATTGAAACAAGTTCTAGGATGCCGGAGAAGGAACAAATTACGTTTGATGGAATTTTTGGAAAGCAATTTTGGTTTTAAACTGAATATCGGAGTAATTTTCTGTTAGGCCACCAAAGTGAAATATTTCCGTTGTCTTGTAGGCGCTCAAATATTTTTTTTAATCCTGTTTCTGTTACAAATATATAAAATTTGCGTTGAATTGTAATTTAAATCTACATAAAATAAAACTAGCTTTTGTACACATTCTTTGCATCATAATAAAAGCTACATTTGCTAGGAGCCAATGGTGAAATAATCTATATGGGGACAGAAAAAATTTCTTTGAAAAAAAAATCCATTCGTGTGGGGGGGGGGGGGGAGGGGTGGTTTGATTTTTCCCCTTAAAAAAAATAACCTTGCCATTTACGAAAAAGGCAAGTACATAAAATTTCAAGTCTCTAGCTCAATCCTTTCGAAAGTACAGACAGACGAACAGATAACCGGAAATCAAAACCTTTTGTCAACCCTAACACCCTGGTGTCGTTCATTTTTGTGTTCGAGTCATTACCATAACCGTCAACGGCGAGTGCTACAGATCGATGATAACTAACTTTTTTTGGCCTAAACTAGATGATATGGATACCGCTAACACGTGGTTCCAACACGACGGCGCTACATGCCACACAGCGCAAGCCTCGATGGACATTCTGATCGAGCGATATGAGGGCATGGCTTTTATATACAAAATCTACGTTTGTGTACAATTTAACTATAACCCGACGAATAAAATATTAGTTATATCAAAACTAGAATTTGGACCCGGCTTCGCCCGGCTAAAAGCGTGAACAGAAAAAAATCTTAGGAAAACTAAATTCAGTTGGTTAAAAATTAGGTAGCCTTCATGCTGTTCGTTAGTTTTTTCTCTTCGGAAAATGATTAACAAACTAACAAAAAATTCCAGCACTTGCATTCGGTATTACTTCGGGCTACTTTTTAATGGGTCTATGTTGGGGCTGGACCCCCGACAAACATCTATGCCAAATTTCAGGCCAATTGGTTCAGTAGTTTCCCCGCGAAAGGGTAACACAGAGGAAGAGCTAAGTTTCGATATCACTTTACCCCCTCCCCTTACTCCCCCCACCTCTCGCACTACTTTTTAATGGGTCTATGTTGAGGCTGGGCCCCCGACAAACATCTATGCCAAATTTCAGGCCAAGCGGTTCAGTAGTTTCCCCGCGAAAGAGTAACATAGCGCAAAAACTAAGTTTCGAAATCAATAAATAAATTAATTAAATTTTATAGAATTTTTGATGAAACTTTAAAGAATTACGATCTATAAAAGTCTTCGACAATGAAATATTTTTTTAAGATAAAAGTAATCAATAGTTGAATCTTATTATAGGATCATTCCACCCCTGTTTGATGATGTCTCCAGATGAAATTATTCATAATTCATTTTAATCTTGACAGCAAGCACCTGCATTTGAATTTTCCGTGGTAATAAGTGCAATCGGACGACAACGACGACAATATTTCAATTGTTTTCGAAAAGAAAAGTTTTCACCGGTAAATTTCCAAATGTAAGTACTTCCACTTTGTTCTTTTGGAGCCGCAGCCTTTTTGTATATTTAGATAGATAGATATTGAAATGTTATTACGGTTCATATTCATACTCATACCCATCAGATACATACATGTGTACATCGACATGAATTCTTCTAGACTCACGTTTTTGTATTTATATGCCTTTCAGCGATTTGCAGTTCCAACTGTTTGGTGGAAGTTTTTGGGAAATAAGTTTTCTGCGGAACAAAGTTCTCAACTTCCACTTCTTTGAGCATAACTCATAGTTCACTGGAAAAAAAGAATTTAAAAAAAAAAAACCTAGAAGTGGAAGTGGATTCCAGGACTGAAAGAAATTTCGGTATGGCGGATGGAACAAAATAATAAAACCAGTTTCCGTGGCTCATCAAGGGGTTGGAATGGGTGGCTCTTATTATGAGAAAAACATTAGCAAAGTACTTGTTATATTTTTAAACCAGCTACTCGGATCTTCTAGTCTGGTACAAGTAAAACAATATGCTATATTGGGCAATCTGCTTTTAGATGGGCGTCCACAACGAGTGTCGTCATTATGGTATCAGTTTGTGTTAAAGCCTGGGTAGGTATCTCAAATGAAGATGGATCCAACTCCTCTCCAGTTGCATTTTTAGTAATTCATCCCGGAAGTTCTTCCCGTAACTCTTCGGCGAAGCCCAAAAACGGAAAACAACGGATGAGAAAAATTTGTCGAGTGAATTAAAATTTTTGTCCCGGCTTTAATTACTTAATGCTGTCTGTTGTTTGTTCGAGTGGCGAAAGGAATTCTAGTCTAGATCCATCCATCCGCCTTGTACTTTATCCTGGTTTTTCCGCCTCAACATTGATCCCGACATCCCAATATAGATACAAATATACAGAGGAAAGTTTCATTTTATATGCAATTCAATATGCATTCTGTTTCCCGTTAGTATTTTCAACAATTCTTGGTCCCATTTAAAAGTTACTCGGGAACATTTCTGAAGTGTAACGTCTGCTATGAAAATGCACTTGATGGATCTTGTGTTGTCTTCGGCCTTTCACCTGGAAAATGTTGCACAAATTAACGAATTTTTTATCATATTTTTTTCCCCTTTATTTATATGTTTTCGTAATGAGTTTCTTCTTTTTGGATTTCAAAACTGATTGTTTCAGAAGTTTAAAAGCTATTAAATTGAAATCTTGAAATTATGTTTTATAAGTTCTGTAATACAACATTTAATTGGTGCAAGTAATTTAATAATTCATAATCTGTTAGCGTTAAATTCATATTGTTTTACCGATTTCTTTCAGTTTTTGTAGACTTATTCCGCATTAGTTTATCTATCGTCCTGAGCCGGAACTTTTTATAGTTTTTCACAGTCAAAAAATAGGGAAATTTCTACAATAAAATCGATACCTTGCTTTAAAATGGACGTTATTTTCAGTTCGGAATTGATTTTTCAAAAGGAGTTCCTCTGCTGCAAACATAGTTAAAAACATCCCTCTCTGAGCCCCTAATCTGCTATCTCGTAAAACAATCACAGGATTTTTATGGGGTTTCCTACCATATAATCAAAGTATAATCAATCCACAATCTCCTCCCCTGCTGTCCTGTTATATCTGAAAGTAGTCAACGAATTTTAATGCGGTTTTCGGTATCGGATAGAGAATATTACGAGAGATATATGAAGTTAAACATTTCGCTACTTCGGAGGAAGACTGTCACAACTCAAAAAATGTCGAATTTGTACTAAAGGTGCGGAAGAGTGGTAAATATGGTATACTTTGTTGTAGAAGTTGTAGAAGAGTGTCGCAATTGTAACTTAAGCAAAAGCTTGTTACTGTAGATATTTTCTAAATATCAAAAATACTAACACAAAATATCAGAATAACTTTAAAACGTCATTTCCCAAAATTTACAATTTTTGAGTTGTGACAGTCTTCCTCCGAAGTAGCGATTTATACTATTTTCCGTTTTGCTTGCCTCTCACATAAAAACAAAAATAAACATAACAAAAGCTATAATTGCCAATCTGGCAATTATTGGAGACCCGTATGGTGATATTCGTATCAAAATTCGAACAGTTGTACCAAAATTCCACTTTGAGTCAAACTTTCCAATAAAAATTTGTTCCAATTGGATTTTGATGTATGGGATTTTTATGTAGAATCATATCCGAAATAACTTTTGTTCTTGCACTTTTTTTTAATAAGATGCACCGATTTTGAGATATTTGCAAAAAACGTTTTCGTTCGTATGGGGGGTACCCCCCCCCCCCCCAACCTAATACTCCATTTGTACTCATGAACGAACTTGGCCTCGCATTTTACGAAAAACGAAACTGCTCAAAATTTCAAGTCTCTAGCTCAATCCGTGCGCCCGCAATCCGCGCCACAGACGGACGGACGGACAGACGGACGGACGGATATGTAAAATTCAACTTTTTTTTATTTTTATCAGTATTTTTTTTAATTTTGGGGTTGTTTGTCGTATTTCTGAGTTATTTAGCAAATTCTAACAAGTGTTCAGGCAATTTGATAAGTAATTTTAGTGGAATACAAGCCATGCCTTTTATTCTGCAATTTCCGATGTTTGATAAATTTTTTTTTTTAAAAATCTCTTGTAATTTTCTTTATAATATTTATATTTTGAGAGCTCATTGCGCGGCAATCACATATTTTTAGAATTTTTATATCAGAGGTGTCCAACCTTTTAGCTTTTCTGGGCCACATTGGGAGAAGACGAGTTATATTGGCCCACAAAGAAAGTATACTAACCCTAAAGATAGCTGATTAGTAAAAAACGTAGAATATATACATACTTAGTTAACAATTTAAAGTAATTTAAACTTCATTAATTCATAAAGTTTGTCAATATATCAGTTTTTGTTGGGCCACAGTCAAACACGTCCTGGGCCGCATGCGGCACGCGGGTCGCGGGTTGGACACGCCTTCTCTATATGATATATAATTTAGAAGTATGTGTATTAGATTCAGTGAACAGTTTTTATTGTATCGAATGAATCATCGGACACAAAAATGAACTACATAAGGGTGTTAGGGATGACAATTAATTTTGGTTTCCGTATGTCTGTCTGTCTGTCTGTCCGTCTGTCTGTTCGTCTGTCTGTCCGTCTGTTTGTCTATCTGTCCATGAACACCATAACTTTCGAAAGAAATGAGCTAGAGTAGCGTGACCATTTATCCCCCTTTGAGGGGGATTATCCCCCGTTCGGACTTGGCTATCCCCCAAATCCCCCTGAAAAATCCACCTTTTTTTCCAAGATTTATTTATGAAAGAAACGCAATTTTTCGAGTTTTCGGCTATTGTCGAATACGCGTTCGCTCTGCCAGGAACATCAGCACCAGTGGAACGTGTTTTCTCGGCGATCAATAAAATTTGGACGACACAAAAACTCGGTTACAAGTTAAAACTCTTAAATCGATTCTTTTTACCAAAAACAATATCAATCTCAGCTGTTTGGAGTTTTTCGATTATTGGAAAAAGGACAAAGATATGTTGAAACAAATCTCTTCCCAAGAAAAATACAATGAATCGACAAGTTCATCATCAGTTTGTGCTCGAAATTGAAAACAATAAATAAAAAATCCATATTTTGATTTATTAACACAATTTTTTTCATTTTTATTTTTTATCCCCCTTTATCCCCCCATTTTATCCCCCTTTGGCTCAAAAAAAATGGTCACGCTAAGCTAGAGACTTGAAATTTTGTATAGTTACGTTTCTCGTAAATGGCTAGGCTAAATTCTTGAACGGGCAAAATTGGACCATTTCTTCCCCCCTGCCCCAACGAAACAGTTTTTTGCATTTTTTTCGAAAACGGTGAGTCATATTGAAAATTGTATAAAGGTAAAAGGTAAAATGTTCAAAATTGGATTTTACATAACTCATCCAAACATCAAAATCCACACCTCCCCCCCTCTCCCATACAAATGGAATATTTTTTTGCTGTTTCCTCGAAAATTGTGCATCGTATCAAAAAATTTATAATGTGTTTAGAATATAATTTTACATATCCGTTTCATACATCAAAATCAAATGGGACATTTCATCTACGCCTCTCCAATACAATTGTCATCATATGGAGTATTTGACGATGGCAATTGTAGGTTATCTTATGTTTTAAATTCTTTTTATACCCGTATGGTGAAACCAAAGGGTATATTAACTTTGCCTTACCGTTTGTAACGCCAAGATCCCGTCATCGGACACAAAAATGAATTACACCAGTGTGTTTAGAATGATGAAAAAAGTTGAATTTTGCATGTCCGTCCGTCTGTCCGTCTGTCCGTCCGTCTGTGGCGCGGATTGCGGGCGTATGGATTGAGCTATAGACTTGAAATTTTACGCAGATTCTAAGTTCGTTAATGGGCAAAAACGGACCATTAGAGGGGGTACCCCCCATACGAACGAAAACGTTTTTTGCGAATATCTCAAAAACGGTGCATCTTATCAAAAAAGTGCAAGAACAAAAGTTGTTTAGGACATGATTCTACATTAAAGTTTCATACATCAAAATCCAATTGGACCAAGTTTTAAAAAAATCTTTTTGGAAAGTTTGACTTCAAATTGGAATTTTGATACCACTGTTCGCCGTTCACTTAAATCACCATACGGGTTTTCAATAATTGCCAGATTGGCAATTATAGCTTTTGTTATGTTTTTTAATGGAGTTCTCCAGAAAAACACCACTGTACTAAAGTATTTTGGGACATCAGCTAATTTAAAAATTCCGGTAGAAAATACTTATCTGTTAAAAACTTAAAAAAAGTTTTTTTTTCTAGGAATTTTGCCAATTTATATACTGCTGCTTTGTAGCATGAATAACAAATTAATGTCACATCGCTAAGATTAGTCAATATTGGGAAAGAAGAAAGTGAAGCAGGATGTCGAAATACATTTTTATTATAAGTAGGATTTGTGGTAAACAAAATTCTCTCTTAAATTTTTAATTAAATAATATTTTTTCTTTTAAAGTTTTAAGAGTAAGACAAAGTGAAGTCTTGGTTTTGGTTTACTTTTATGTCGATATGTAAATATTTTGTCTCTTTCTCGAAAAAGTGGTATGGATATCAAATCAGATATGAAACTTAAAAAAAAAAACTTTTTTTTTCAATTTCCTAAACTTAATACGAAGTAGATACGTATCAAATGTAAAACACCTTACACGTAAAAGTAAAGTTTCTTTTCCAATATCTCAACTATCACTCTACAGTTTCCTGTACGTAATGCTGTACAGCAACAATGGCACCAAACACGAACCAACAACTCCATTTGTCAGTTATCTTTTCCTTGTGAGTTGTCCTAAGGTTTTAGTTCTTTTGCCAGCCACTGTTTCAATACAGTTTGCTATTATGTATTGAAATTACTTTTATTTTGTATTATTTTTCTAAAAACTGGATGCCGTTCGCGATTTTCCTTTGCCATACGGCAGCGACAGTGACAACGACTTTGACGACACGAACCGTCAAGGAAATGGAAAAACTCGAATCGAAAAACCTCATCAGACATTCAAAATGCATAGAAAATTGAAAATGGAGCGGAAAATATATTTTTTTTTCGTTCTTTCATCGAATTTAATTATGGTGGATGTGTCTTTCAAAGTTTTTCCTTTGAGATTTTTCCAACGAACCTAAGAATATATTTATGAATTTTGCCTGTCTTTCAAGGGAAAAAAGGACTCAACAGAAGGAGGTGGCAGTAGATTGAATTCGTTATTCAACGTGTCAATGATTTTTTTTCGGTTTGATATTCGTTGTCGATAGAGAATTGATCTCGCAGATGTGGCACGTACGCGTTTTTCTGATTTCCAAGAGAATACTGTACTTCAGTCAGTTATTATAGAAATATCAAAAAATTGAGAATCAAATGCGAAAAAGGCATGAAATTGTGTTACTTGTGGACTTAAAATGCTCTCTAACAACTGATAATAAATAAATAACAATCATAATATATCTGACACAAAAATCGTTTAACAGTTATGGTATGGTGGATTTTTTTTAAACAATTTTAAACAGTTGTTTATTAAAAAATTTAAAAATTTGGAAAAACCCCCGATTAAAACGGTTTTGATAATAACCGGTTACGGTTTTGATAACGATAAAACCACATGATAAAAAAATTACTAAAAACGAGAAAATAATAATTTTTTTAGCCGCTGTGTATCAAACATAAAATATTTTTCTAAATAAATGTAAAAAAATATTTATTTTATTTTTTATGCTTTTGTGTCGCTTTTATTTCCGACACACAGCGCTGAAAAAATTATTTTTTCTCTTTTAGTCATTTCGTATTTGATTTGCATGACTAAAAATCCAAAATTACGTCTGCCTTTCGCTACGCTTGTTAATGCTTTTTAGTCTTCGAATACATATCCTTGATTTTGAGATATCAACACGGAGTTTTTAACTCCAGAATCCGATTCAGTGACCCCAAAAACCCCCACACGAGATTTTTTCCGAAAATGACGAAAAAGCTAAATATGTCATCCTTACAAAACCCTCCGTTATCCTTACAGACTTCTTAATATCACAATCGGTCTCAGCGACCTCAAAAACCTCCAGACGAGATTTTTTCCGGAAAATTTCAGGAAAAGGATGATCACGTTATCCTTACAGGACCTTACCTTATCCTTACAAGAACGAAGTATTGAAAATACTTTAGTATCATCGGACTTACGTAGGTATGTAAAATTGAAAGTCAATCGGATGGGTGGAAGTGGATCAAAATTAGATTACAAGATTTGACCCTGACAGACAGACAGACAAACAGACAGACAGACAGATACGAAGGCAAGATAAATAAAAGCTTTTAAAAAACGAAACTGCTGACAGAAAAAATTGAAATTCAATCGGATATTAAAAGTTTCCTCACTCTTATCTTGAAAAATTGTGAAAAAAAACGAAATTAAAAATTTTGAAAACCACACTGAAAAAATTAAAAGCCACCACAGCTTTTTTTTCTGGCATGTTGCGTTATTTATGTAGCCGAAATAGGGATAGTGATATTTTATACTAAATAATGCTACTTGCAAATAGGAAAACAAAATAGCATTTAGAGCCGATTTCATTAGCACTTTTCACTTAAATAAATAGCGACATTTCAAAGACAATCAGGGTATTCACAATCCTCTTTTAATTTTCGGTATTCGGTATTTTCGGTAATATTAAAAGACTGAAAATATTCTGCTGTGAACATCCCACAGCACAGATTTAAGAACAGCGCTTTTATTGGATACGTGACCAAATCATGAACTGCGAATTTGATTGTCAGACCACAAGAATCCATTGAAGTTGTCAAAATTGAAAATTTTTTAGTAAAAAAAAAATGCCGAGGAAATCGGAAATTGAAAAAATTTGCAATCCGATGAGATTAACAAAAAACCAGCGAGAAAATTTGACAACTAAAAACATTACTAGCGCCACTCCCGGTTGATTCTTGATACCGAATACCGAGGCTGAAAAACACGACTCGAGGCATGTATACAATTACCGAATCCGGTAATTCATTTTTACATGAACCAAGTTACCGTCTCGGTAAAAATCTGTTAAATTTGACTGAATTACCGAGCGGTAAATTTACCCGCAATTTAAAAGACGACTGTGAATACCCTGAATGTTTCATGTATTGAAAATAAAATTTTTACACTGATTTGAGACAAAAATTTTGTGCGATTTTTTACCTTTAATGATCTTTTTTTATATACTAAAGAGTCATCTGGCAATGTCTTCGATTTGACATTTCTAGTTTGTTTATTATTGAAAGTCGCCAAAAGTTTGTTGTTGTCTTACACAAGCGTCCAGTGGGATGAATGTTTTCGTGCTGGAAGTGCTCCTTGTAAATCCAAAAACACCTAATATTGTTGATTTTGGTAAGCTCTTCCTGGTCGATTCCAAAAATCCATTCGACGTCTTGGAAATTGCAATCAGCAAGCACAAAGAAAAAATGTTTTTTTAACTGTTTTCCGAGGTTGGAAATTAAAAAATGTTGAATTTGGTGCCGTCCATTTCACATTCTGTCACCACACAAGAAAAATTATGCTTTGCACAACACAAATAACAACACAAATAACAAATAACGACATAAACAAATTACTTCACGCGAAATCAAATGACATTTGACAAATCAAAACAAAACATCCCCTTGCCCCGCCGCTCACTTTGCCATCTAGTTTAAAATTAGAAGACAAAGGGGGTCGGAAGCAAGGGAAAATGTTTTTTATCAATTTCAGGGTTGTCTTAAAATTTTAGTACAATAATATATTTAGAACAACATGTTTAAAGTTAACCCTCTAGCCGGAATGCCCGCCTTAAGGCGGGCTTCAGGGAATTCGCTTGTTTATAACGGGTAACAATTTTAAGCGTCGGAAATCGCCGGAACGTGTTACACTGACTTTTGTAAGTTATCGCTTTACATGCTGGAAAAAATTTAGCCCTGTACGTTGTCTTGGTTACGGTCTGTCGCAAGTTGAAAGTCATATTTTGGTGAAATTTTTGGTGAAATATTCCGGTTAGAGGGTTAAAATTACCAGATATTTTCATTACGATTCATTTAATAAAGTTACTTATGTCATTAAAGTAATTAAAAAATACTGAAATAGTTGAATCCGCATGAAAAAAGTTTTTTCGCACCATATTTTATGCAAATTGTTAACTTTTAGAACATAGCTATCCACCCCTGATTTTCTGCTTTTAGCAAAAGTTGTGACGTTGCCTATCTAGTCAATGTGGTAGAAAGAGAAAGTCTATAGCATTTATTGGTTCATCTCGCTTCCTCTTACATTGGCTTATGGGAAAATCCCGGGGCGACCGTTCTATGTAAGTATAATTTTCTATGGTATAATACAATTACATAGTTCAGCTCATTTATTATGAGCTCATTTATTATGAATAGAAAAAAATATTTGGCAACAAGGGATAATTATACTTAAGCTTTCTCAAAAAACGACTATCTTTTGGTTTGTGCCTTAGCTGATGGGGTATTAAGTTTTTGATTCATACTTCTTCTAAAATGATTTGTTTGATTTGAATCGTCTGTGTTATACATTGTTTTTGGTCATTTGCTATTACTTTTTACTAATTACTGACTTTTCATAAAACACTAAGATGTGCTAGCACACTTAAACCGTAGAAATTCTGGGACTTGAAAAATTTGAGTTGAACAAAAGTTGCTAATAATGTTTATGCTAATCGATTTCGTAATAAAATCAAGTATTATCATTTCTATAAGAGAAAATGAAAAAATACACAAAAATTTTACTAGCCAGGTTAATTTTGAATTTCCATAATATAAAAAATATTCAAATCTGTTCATTCAACCAGTTTTGCACCTACAATTATTTCAAGTAAATCAGTTTTACTTTTATACAAATGCAATAATAGGCTTTTTCTTAAATAACATTTAAATCCAACAGCAAATTCACACCTCAAATGAAACGCAACAGTGCTTGTCTTTAAATAATTTTATTTGACTTCCTTTCATAAAGTTTCTGTCATCACATAAACACCTCATCAGTCAAAAGGCTTTTCAGGATTGTCTTTCCATTTCTTAAACTTTTTCCCACAAAATCTCTTCTTGTAGGTTCCATCAACAGCTCATATGGCTTTATGAGTAATGGCATCGGGGGTGAAAGGAATATTAAATGTGAAAAAAACGGAAAATGGAAACTATATGTACAAGTAACGATGTAACTGTAAGCATCCCAATGAAAAACACCATCCTAGGGCACATATGACCATAATTATACGGCTAGTAAGGCGTTATGTGTTTTTAAATTCTTTGAGGTAGCCCGCATATGTTGTTTAATGTAACACCCGGCCGACAACAAGGTAGCAAGGACGCTCAAGCGAGCGAAGGATAACACAACAAAAACATGAGGCATCCCCATGCAAGAACACAAGAAGCTCTGGTGGGTGAGAAAAAAATATGGGGCGAGAAAAGGTTTTTAGTTTAATGAGGTGTGAGGAATATCCTTTTCCCGTTTGTTTTTTGTGAATAGGGTGAAAAATAATATATGTGGAAAAAAAACCACCACACAAAGCGGATGCCAACTGTTGAATCGGATGAAGTAGTTTTGTTTCGGCATTGAAGCGATATACATGTACGAATATTTATTTACACATATGCATGTGTATATTAAAATATTGGGGTTGTTTCAGGGGAATAAGGTAAAATTCACTTTAAAGCACTTGCGTTTATTAAATATCCTTTTGATAAGGAAAATTCAGGCATTTTATTTGCGGTATATTTTTGATTAAATCATCGTAAGATATATCAGGTGAATTCAATTTAGTATTATAAATAGCATACCGATTAAACTGAAACCCTAGCTTCTAGTACTTGATGTTTGCTCGGGAAATAATCAATAACTTTAGGCCAAAATATCAGGTCGAACTATCGTAATTGTAAACCTTCAAATAAACAGTCCGATTTTGCCCATTAAATATTCTTGAGTATTATTTTGCAAAAACTCTGTAGGATTTTTTTTATATGCAGGAAGAGATAGCAATGGGCGGTTAACGTAGGGCCAGATTTTTTCTCTCTTTTGAATTGCGAATTTTATTTTCTCTTTCCAATGGCGAAAACCGGATAAAAGTTCCTCCAGAGATTCAGGAGATAGCAGGTAGAGCGGTTACTGTGGTAAGGTGAAGTATGTACATTTTAGCGAGGGTGCACACGTTTCAACTTTCAGTTTTCAGCATGCCTCAGCCTCACCAAATTGTAGGAAAGAAACGAGTGCGACAAGGGGGGAAAAGTCGCTACTCGAAAAGTGTTCTTCACACAGAACTATATAATATAGAACAACTGTCACCATACAAAGCTCTGCTGAAAAATGGTCCCAAAAGTATTTCCCTCTTTATCGTACTTGAACGCATCCACTGAACTGTATAAGGTCGCGAAATTCAAATTTAGTTTACCGCGAAATTCAAATTTCACAAGTTTGAGACTAACTTTAGGCGCAAACAAATAACTTTAGGCGCCAACACCATTCCGAAAGTTTTTTTTTCCTTTGACAGTTCACGGTTTAAACGAGAGGACTATATTTATTTTCATACGGTTATCTTGCTCTTACTTGACTCATTTTGATTCACTGAACTGTATTGAAATGGGACCATTTGAGACAGCAAATCGAGCGATCTAGTATATCTATGGTTCTTCACTTCTTCTTTTACGCACACAATCGAAGTCGCTCGTGTCGCACGTCAGCATGCATGTGTGCGTGATTTCATTGAGTCAGTCGGTGCTTAGCCACCGACTCGTAAACATATCCCAAATAAATGAAAATTGAATGCAAATAGTGAAATACCAATTGCAGGTAGTTTTATTTTTCAGGTAGGTAGGAAAGAGTAAATGCCATAACAAATTACCAGTTCTTATTCTTCTATTGTTGGCAGTTTCTATTTTGGCAATTGATGTTGCTTCAGTGCTAGCTAGTAAGGGAATGATACAACACATATATGAGAACCACACACACATGAGCGATCGCTTGTTGTACACAAGTTTTTCCTACTAAAAAGTGAAGAAGCGTGTACATCGGAAAGGCATTTTGAGGAATAAAAGTCGCCGCGACGAGAAGAAGCGTGTACGTTCGCACTTACTATCCAAAAAGTTGCCATGAGACAATCATTATACAGGGTGGGCCAGAATAGACGCAGGGGTTTGAAGTCTTTATAACTTTTTTTTATTTTTATTTTTTTAATTTTGTTTCAGCATTTTGTTAAGAAGACTTGGGCAATTTAAAATGGACCTGTACACAATAGAACAATGAACCGGTGGGCGGTGGGCTCAATGGCTCTTTTACGGGACATGTTTGGCGGACGCATTATTTCGAAAAGAAGCGATTTCAATTGGCCTCCGCGTTCACCTGATCTAACGACTCCAGATTGTTTCCTTTGGGGATATTTGAAAGAAAAGGTGTACGTCAACAAGCCAACAACCATCAGCCAATTGAAAACCAACATTCGCAGTGAAATCGAGGCCATAACACGAAAGGTTATGGAAAATGTCTTGGAAAGAGCACGGATTTGCAAAGCAGAAAATGGCCACCACTTGCGGGATATAATTTTCCATGTTTAGACCAAAAATATTCCTCATCAATCAACTACATGTATTTGAAAAAAAAATTATAGGTTTCGCTAAAATAAAAAATTTATAAAGAATTCAAACCCCCACGTCTATTCTGGCCCACCCTGTATCTAACAGCGAAAAGCGTATCAAAAATATCAAAAAATTCTTATTATATTCTATTTGAGACCAGAATTGTCTTGTGAAATGTTTTTCAACCAGAAAACCATTCCACATGCCCTCTACGACTCTTGTGTAAGAACCAAAACCAATAAACTATTAAAAAAAATCAAACTAGAACCACATTTTTTATATTTAAAGCCCCATTTACACTTGCGATTTTTTCTTGAATTTCTCCGCGAACTTTATTCAGAATTTATTCCGCAAATTTCATTCATCTATCGTAGAATAAAATCACTTAGCAAAAGTGGTCAAAATTTGAATTTATTCGGACGGTTTTATATGAAAAAACCCGAATTCGGGCGTCTTGCAGGAATAATATCCTGAACTTTGTGTCGTAGTGTAAAAGGTTGTGCACCATGAATCAAAATTCGCGGAATAAAGCATCAGATGTAAACGGTGGCTTAGAAACTAAAACCAGAACCAAATTTTGGTATTTTAAGAAACAAAACGAAAACTAAAAACCAGAAATGCAATTCACCCTTTTGGTTTGCATCTCTGATCAAAAAACTTTTGGTTTGCATCTTTGATTAAAATCCATTTGGTAGTTTGGGAGATAGTTTTGAGGAAAAAAATTACATCCACACAATTATTTCTGTGGCGCACAAAAGAATTGGAAAAAACCTCGAATTATCAACACGGATACTCGTAATACATTCGTCTTGAAATACATTAGTTTACCTACATCGGGGGGTGTCTTGCAAAACTTTCGAAATTGTTGATTCTGTCTGCTGTGAATCCCTGAACTCCATTAGAGCCGACAAATGGCGGCTTCCTATTCCAAAAACAAAACAGGTTTTCCCAACTCCTTCTGGATTTTAGTTGCGGTGCGTCTGATGATGTTGGCGGTGAGCACCGACTGTCATCAGTGACGTCGTCGGATTTTAATTCGCATGTGTTTTCATTCGTGCCGACACGGTATGGCTGTAATGAAGCACGTTTAAATAAATTGGAAATTGTTCCAGGACCAAGTAAAGATGTTTCACAATGTTTTTATGGATGCCTGTGGCAAAATTCATTATGCGAATTCAAAAGTCTGGATACCTGGATCGTGGCACCGACTGAGTAGACTATTTCCGGATTCGCCAACAACTACTGATACAGTATTTCTGTGCAATCATTGCACCCTCTTTACCTTCCGGAGTTTTGTGGAAAACAAAAGGCGTCCTGAATTTTGCAACAAGGTTGAAAAGTATGCGGAAAGGAAAAGACCTTCCCTCTCGTCATGCTTTCTTTGAGTTCTCACAACATGCCACACATATCGCACATGGTCCCGTAGACTGTAGTATCTCAAAATCGGCCATTTCGAGAAAAACGCATTCAAAGTTTTCATTTCAAAATAATTGTTTATAAATAATTGTTTTTTTCTGTTGTCTGTACAGTAATATTTCAATTTATTACTCTTTGATAATAATTTACAGATCATTTGCTTCATTTTTTTTTTTTTTGCAATAATAAAAGATAGAGTTAGGTTTGTTTTCCACAAAATCAATTTAAATTTTAAAAAATGGGAATTTAAAAAACCAAAAATAAATACATTTTAGGACTACGTTTACATTTAAATTTGTTTTTCATTTGATTCAGTCAATTTTCCTTTACATAATGGAATAATTACTCAAAAACACATTTTTTTGAGATACTACAGTCTACGGGACCATGTGCGATATAACGTTGAATCCTTTTTGAGTCTGAAGCCAATCTTTAGTTAATTCTTGCAGTACACATACATATGTTCGGTGTTGTTGGCAATGGCATCAACCCGAACTCCATAAAGCGTCTCCGCATCCAACAAACAGTGGATGTGCAAAATTTCGAAAGAAATTAATGGGCCCGGGATCTTTTTTGGAAGTTTAATTGATATTAATTGCCGGATTTGTTTCCCATGCTTATGGGCATGTGAAAAGGTAATTTCTAGGATAGTACGAGTATGATGTGAATGATGTCGATGTTACGTGCTGGGAAGTGCGTCCTGACGTGATTTGTCTTTTCTTAAGCTGATTAATTGTACCGCACAACGTCTCCGTATCGCACACCTTCTTGGTATCACATATTTTCCTTGTGGTGAATTTGTATCCTTGTGAAAATTGAACAAAGATGGGGATATTTAAGTCATGAAAGTAATTTTTATCACAATTTTGTGGTTTATTATATAACAAGCCAACACGTTTGGTCAATTTATTAGATTAGATAATTGATGGTGTCGGAAAAAGGATAACTCCGGGTCGGGTCAGTTGGTAAGCTGAATGTTAAAATGCAAAATACTTTAATTAGAAAAATATCTGATGTGAACAGCACATGAATTTCTTACATAAAATCTACGTTTCTGCACAATTTACAGTATAACGAATAAGACAAAAACATCAAAAACATTTTTTGCAAAATCTAAATAATCTCGATACCGGTAAAACATATAGATTTTTGTAGAAAGCAAAAATGCAGAGAATTTTAATGTCTTTAATTGTTCCTTCAAATATTCTTTCGAAAAATCATGAGTTTGAAAGCAATTCGCTAAAATCTAATTATTTATTTTTTAATGAAAATCTACTGATAGTGTTAACGCTTAGAGGCACAAAAAATTACAAATATTTTTACCCGTGTTGCACACGCAAAAAAAAAAAATTTATTTTGGTTTTTCTAGTGGTATACCCATTTAAAGTAAGAGGTACATAATATGAGGTACATTTTTGGTATCACCGTGCAGTATTTGTTACGAAAAAAGTGGCACATCGCGTGTACCACCAAGCCTGTAAGGGTTAAAAGATAGCGAATAACTGTAAATAGAAAAATCGTGGAAACTATTATTATTTTATTTTTAATTTATCTCGAAAAGCCGGTAGTTTCCGAGATAATCGCAAAAAAAACTGAATATTTCGAAAAAAAACGGTGTATCTGAATAACGGTTTGAGATATCGAGTTTTAGTAAAAGACAACATTTGATTGTTTCCAAAATTTGTCATAAACTACGCTACAGAAAAATCTGTAATGCAGCTTTTTAGAAATCGAAATTTTGGCAAAAACCAAAATTGCGATTTCTGAAAAACCGCCTTTGCAGTCAGTTCCGGTTGACGGATTACACAGTTTCAACCGAAAATTACATTGATTTTTCGCCTTCTTGGCTCTCTAAAAAATTTGTACCGGAAATTGTAAAAATGAGCCGCAGACAAAATTTCTCTAGATATACGCACCCTTTGAGGAAAATCATTGGAAAAATTGCGTCATTGAAAATTTCCCTAATCATTGGAAATTGGATATTTAATCATTGGATTTTATTCTGCGACATTCAATTCACATTTCACAACCGTTTTCCCTTGGAAATAAAATCACGGAATTTAATCCTGAAAGACGCCCGAACTCGATTTTTTTCATACAAAACCGTCGGAATAAATTTAAATTTTGACAACTTATGCTAAGTGATTATAATCATGCGATAGATGAAAACAATTTGCGGAATAAATTCTGAACGAAATTCACGGAGAAATTCAAGAAAAAATCGCAAATGTAAACGAGGCCTTATGTTTGAAAAAAAAAACTGTTACGAAAAATCATTTAAATACTTTTTAAACCCTCAAAAAGCATTTGAATGGCTTTTAAAACTTTATTGTAATCCCAGTAAATTTTACTCGGATTTACAGTAAGAAGTATTGTAATTCCAGTCCGGTCCAATTTTCAGGTATTACTGGGTATACAATCCAATATTTATTGGGAGGAAGAGTAAATTTAATTTAGTGGGAGAGAACAGTAAAATTTATTGTACTTCATCGTTCTCCCAGTAAAATCTGGTTTAGAGTATACTTAGCCATTAAGGCCCAACTATGATAGACATAAGAACGCATATGTAAATGTCAAATTTCCAACGAATGTTGACATACATAGCTGTCAACATAAAAGCTAATCTTCATTTTACCTCAAGTGGAAATTAATATGGCCACAATATTATTAAATTCACACTAAAATTTTAGGTTATGTTCACTATTTACATATGCCAGTTCCATTTGCATCGAATTATTCATGCTTAACGAATGTTTAACGAAGATTTGAAAGTGGCAACACTTTGACACATGTCTATTGTGGGTAATAACATTGACATTCTTATTCTGGAAATGACATATGCAGCTACATATGCGTTCTTATGTCTATCATAGTTGGGCCTTTAGCGTGTTCAACGAAGCCTACAAGATATTGTTCATTGCCATTTGTGATCGCCTACAGTCATATTTTGCATCTGAGCAGACTTTTTATTTCCTTATAAATTGGGCCGATAAGTCTCAGATTTGCCTAAAATTTCGCATTACGGGGATTTTATCTGAATTTTCTAAAACTTATTTTTATGATTTTTGTGTCGATTTGTGTCCATTTTTGTGATTTTGTGTCGAACTAAAAACAAAATTGTCTAAGGCCCCGTTCACACTTGCAATTTTTTCTTGAATTTCTTCGCGAATTTTATTGAGAATTTGTTACGCAAACTTCATTTATCTAACGTAGAATAAATTCACTTAGCAAACGTTGTCAAAACTTTATGATTAAATATGATCATCCAAATATGATTTAATATGAAAAAAAAAAAAATTTTTTTTTTTTAAAAAAAGCTTTTATTAAAAAAAATGCACTAAAAAGAAAAAAAATAATTTTCTGGACGCTGTGTATCACAAATATAAAAGCTTTTAAAAAGCGAGATAAAGCATAAAACAATAAAATAAACATTTAAAGATAAAGCATAAAACAATAAAATAAACATTTATCTCGCTTTTTAAAAGCTTTTATATTTGTGATACACAGCGTCCAGAAAATTATTTTTTTCTTTTTAGTGCATTTTTTTTAATAAAAGCTTTTTTTAAAATTTTTTTTTTTATTTTTTTTTATTTTTTTTTATTTTGTTCTTTTTAGTCTTCGTGTATATAGCTTTACATTTGAGATGTCCTTACAGGCTTTTTAACTTGAGAATCGTATTCAGCGAACCCCAAAACCTGCAGAATATATTTTTCCCGGAATAATTGAAAAAAGGATAATCACGTTATCCTTACAGGACATTCCGTTATCCTTACAGACTTTTTGATGACAGATTCGGATTCATCGACCCCAAAAACCCCAGAATAGTTTTTTTTCCGGAAAATTTGGAGAAAAGGTTAATCACGTTATCCTTACAGGACCTTCCGTTATCCTTACAGACATTTTGATGACAGATTCGGATTCAGCGACCCCAGAAACCCCAGAATAGATTTTTTTCCGGAAAATTTGGAGAAAAGGATAATCACGTTATCCTTACAGGACCTTCCGTTATCCTTACAGACTTTTTAATGACAGATTCGGATTCAGCGACCCCAAAAAACCCCAGAATACATTTTTTTCTGGAAAATTTGGAGAAAAGGATAATCACGTTATCCTTACAGGACCTTCTCTTATCCTTACAAGGACGAAGTAGAGAAAATATTGTATTGTCATCGGACTTATATAAGTGTACAAAATTTCAAGTGAATCGGATGAGTGGAAGTGGGTCAAAATTTGATTGCAAGATTTGACCCCGACAAACAAACAGACAGACAAGATAGCGAGCTAAATAAAAGCTTTTAAAAAAAATTTAATGGCAGATTCGGATTCAGCGACCCCAAAAACCCCAGAATAGATTTTTTTCCGGAAAATTTAGAGAAAAGGATAATCACGTTATCCTTACAGGACCTTCCGTTATCCTTACTGACTTTTTAATGACAGATTCGGATTCAGCGACCCCAAAAACCCCCTGAATACATTTTTTTCCGGAAAATTTGGAGAAAAGGATAATCACGTTATCCTTACAGGACCTTCCGTTATCCTTACAAGGACGAAGTAGTGAAAATATTGTATTGTCATCGGACTTATATAAGTGTGCAAAATTTCAAGTCAATCGGACAAGTAGAAGTGGGTCAAAATTGGGTTGCAAGATTTGATCTGACAGACAGACAGACAGACAGACAAACAGACACGAAGGCAAGCTAAATAAAAGCTTTTAATAAAAAGCTTTTAAAAAATCGATTTCGGCCGCAGGAATAAATTTTTGAATTTTGTCTTGTAGTGTGAACGTTTGTTGAGCATGCATTTAGTGTCGAAGAATAAAATTCGCGGAATAAAGTGTAAGGTGTAAACGGTACCTAAGCTTTAGAAAAAATAAAGGAAAAAAATTTCCGACAAAACTTTCCACGTGGCGTGGAAATTCCGAAATAAAAATCACATTTTAATATATACATACATACCTCGCGTGCACAACCTTCGTATTACAAGCTAAGTATTTTACCACTTGGCTCACTCAGCCAACCAGAACATAATTATTCTAATTATTGATAACAATCTGACTAAATCAATTTCTGATGTGAATTTAGCGACGTCAAATTATTTTAAAAAGGGTACACAGAGAGAAAAAACTAGATAAAAATTGCCAAAAATCATCGTAATTTGATCATGTACCCAAGATTCTTGATGAAAACCGAACGTCGGAAGAAAATCAATTTGTATAATATGTAAATGCCACATATTGTGCTGTTTTAAAATAACAGTCTTCAGAAAGGTCCCGCTAAGCACATGATTTTAAAGAGCTTAGTGTAATTGTAACGTTCTTAGCCAAATTTATTTAGTTAATTTAATTTATTATATATCGTCGGCTGAGAATTTAAATGTCGTATGTAATTTTCGTTGGTTTTGAGTGAATTGAGTTTAAACTATCATAACTCTTTTTCTAGCGGACCGATTTGTTTCAAATTTAAATCGAATGCAGAATTAGTATTTGTCTTTAAGAAAATTAAAAATGAATTGCACCAAATTTAAAAGCAGCTTTGAAAAACTCAGAAACTGATCCCAATTCAAAACTCGAAAAAAACTACATACGACACTTAAATTCTCAGGCAACGATATGTAGTAATTGTGATTTTATTAATTTTAGTCGAATAAATTGTAAGTACTAGATTTAATTACATAGTATTGTCCCTAATGAGAATTATTGTGTTCACATGTAAAGGGTCTTTCAATAAGGACATAACAATTTTGTAACGTCAGTCAAGGTTTACATTTTTATCATGGTGAAGTTCACGAACGAGCAATGCCACACAGCTGATAAAACAATTGATCTATTGAAGGAGAAGTTCGGTAATCGTGTAATCTCGAGAAATGGTCCGGTAGAATGGCCACCTCGCTCATGCGATTTAACACAGTTGGATTTCTTTTTATGGGGTTATGTTAAGTCGTTGGTTTATGTCAACAAGCCAACAACGTTAGAGGAGCTCAGGAACAATATCGAACGCGAAATTGCCAACGTTCCGGCCGATATGTGTGGAAGAGTGGTGGAAAATTTTCTCCAAAGAATCAATCAGCAAACGTGCTCGCGGAGGCCATAGGAACGACATCGAATTTCATACTTAAATGTAACATGTCCACTACACCTGGAATAAATTTCAGCCCGATATCTCAATTATTCTGTGTTTTATTTAAATACAAAATTGTTATGTCCTTATTGAAAGACCCGATATTAGCTCCTGAAGACACCAAGTGGAAACAGGTGAAACGTCGAGAATAAAAAAGAAAATATTTATGGACTATTAGAAACATTTGTTTAATTTGACCTATAAGCCCTATAAAGTATTATATACATAATTGCGGTCACCCATTTTTTATGAAAATCAATTTGGTTAAATTATTTTCACTTTTACCGAATTATAAAATGTTTCTTACATGAAATGCTCATAATCATTGATTATTTCATATATATTTGTAATAAAGACGAATGAAAATACAAAAGAAGGAAAAAAATTGTGTGTTGCGGGTGGGTGGTATCCGAACCGCTACCTGAAAGTTTGGGTTCGGATTTCAATATCTTTTGTTTACGTGTAATGCGAAAAAGTTCTTTTAAAAATGCTTTTATGGTAGTTGTTCAAAGTACTTGGAAAGGACAGTGGTTCTATTTTGTTTTTCAACACCCATGTCCGACGTACAAAATATTTTTTATATTCTATATGATATATCATATAGAAGTATATTAGATTTGGTATACCGTTTGTAACGCATCAAATCAATCATCGTGCACAAAAATTAACTACACCAGGGTGTTAGGGATAATAAAAGATTTTGATTTCCGCATGTACGTCCGTCTGTCCATTCGTGAACACCATAACTTTCAAAAGTGTTTGAGCTAAAGACTTGAAATTTTGCATAATTGAGTTTCTCGTAAATGGCTATGCTAAGTTCTTGAACGGGTAAAATTCGCCCATTCCTTCCTCCTTCCCCCATATAATCGAAACAGTTTTTTGCGATTTTCTTGAAAACGGTGAGTCGTATTGAAAAGTTTATAAAGACAAAATGTGTTTACAATATAATTTTATATAATCCTTCCATACATCAAAACCCAATCGGACCATTTTTTTTCCTCACTACTATACAAAATAAAGATTATGTAGAGATGACAGACAATCATATCGAGTATTTGACAATTGGCCCCTGGCAATTGTACATTTTCTTATGTTTTGAAACTACTTTGCAAAGGACTTTGGGCAAACCATTTTCAAAATATTTCTTATAACGCATCGAACTAATCATATTATGAGAAAAAAGTACTTTTGAATTTGAATGAGAAAAAAGTACTTCGGTTCAAATTACATTGCAAAGCAGTTTTAAAGTATTTTCGCCATCCTATTTTGAAATTTGTGAAAGGCTTGTTCCTTTAGCAAAGCATAGTTAGAGTTGAGATACATGCTTAAGTTCATAACGTGTTTCTTAAATTATTTTTGATTTTTACATAAGTTCACCAAAAAATTTCAATTAGTTCGGTTTACAAATGTTTTTTTTCTCCGTGTAGTAACATCTTTAGCGCCACGAGAAAAATATTTGTTTTTTTAGCTTTTCACATTTGGTAATTATTTAGTCGTCATAAAAATCAAAATCAGCGTAATAACAATAAGGGGAATTATGTTTGGTATCTAGTTTGAAAATATAAAAACTTGAATTCTCATTTACCAGTTGGTTGTAGGTCAAAAAGGCGTACATCATGCTAAAACGTCTAGCAATTTTTCTTCTAATTCTACCATCGCTTTTTAAGGTATATAGACATTTTTACGTTATATAAGAATAATAGTTTTAGGGGGACTGCTTACTTTTGGGTCAAATAAAACTTCATCTGATCACTTTTATTATAAAAATATCAGTAGTGATTAACACTAGTGATTATATCATTTAAATTTTGCTATTTTCATTTTTTCCCAAAAGCGCATAGGTTTAGAGAAATTTTCAAAAAACGCTGTTTTTCAAAATAATTGTATGGGAGGTGTCCGTCCGTAGGTATCGTTACTTTTCCAAAAGTTGATAGAAAACTACGATGTTTGCAAAACTTATTCACAAAAAATTTCAAGTCGCTAGGTCAACCCGTTTTCCAGTTATTTAAGATAAGCAAAACGGACAGACCGACAGACGCACATTCTCCTAATTTTTCCTGAAATGGATTTCGTACTGATCAGAAATTTTCTATCTGCCCCCGTTCTCGAGTCGATCTCCGTCATGAATACAACACTTTCCTTCCATAGAAGGAGTGATGATGAAAAGTTAGAAAGTTTCATAAAAACATGTCATGATTTGTAGGTTTTAAAAGAGTTTGAACTTCGAAAAGCGCCAAACGGGGGCAGATACAAAAATTTCTGATCAGTACGACATCCGTTTCAGGCAAAATTATGAGGATGTTCGTGCATCGGTCTGTCGGTCTGTATGTTGTACGTATGTTAAATAACAAAAGAACGCGTTGACCTAGCGACTTGAAATTTTTTGCTGCGCCCGCTGCCTACTATTCGAGTGTGAGGGTGGTGCTTATGTGAGACGAGAGCATATCCTTTTCTATCCGCACCACACTCCGAAAAATGGAGGCTAACTCGACGACCTACATACGGCGTAATTGGCCTCGGGCAGGCGCGCGTTCGCCTGCATGTGGGCAAGTAAAACTGAGTTGACCTGTGGTCGGAGAAATTCTGAAATTAAGCCACCAGCAGGTGAAGTGGGGCATTGGGAGCTGCACGAGTTGACCTTAGATAGGTTAACTCTGACCGCTAACTGGCTTACAGACACCTCTGTAAGGTCCGAATTAACCTGACAAAAAGTTGACCTGAACATTTTTCTGAGTGTAGCTCAGCAGCTGGGGTCGTGAAGTACTCATCTCAGCACCGCCATACACAAGGTGGATATGCTGTGAGGGTTAGCAAACCTGGGAGGAAGAACCCCCCTGGTCTAATTGCTACGGAAAAAAAAATCATTAAAATCGGAACTTCGAGCAGAACGGACGGACCAAAATACCATAAAAATTACTACTAAACGATAGAGAGCGCGACATACGGCGATTATGCCCATCCCTTCTTAGACTCCTAGTGAGAATAAGCCGATTGAAAATCTGACCCGCCATTGGCCAAGTTTTCCCTAAAATACACCAAAAATTTACCGATGTTTCCTTCACCTCCTATTGATCCATCACCTATTTACCTCTGCTTGAAAGCAGGTTCTTTTACATTCATTTTCTCATCTCCTTGTTTCGGGACATCCTCCCCCTTTACCGCGCGCTCAGGCGAACATCATCACCATGTAGCCAACTGAAATTGAATCTAAATGCATCCTCTCAAGGAGGCAAGGAACGACACTAAAAACATTGCAAACACCAGGGATTGGGCTTCTAATTAACCAATAATTTGCTTTTATTCAATAATTAAATTTATTTGCCTTAAGAAAAATCAAAAAGACAATATTCAAGATGAAGAATTCGTTAATGTGAGTTGAAAATTCCTGGTGTGTATGAGATACAAATGTCTGCACGTATGCTTGATGAAGCTGAATGTTTTTTGTGTTTGCATTGGCTGCGAGATGTTGCAGACTCAATGTTCCTCGAATGAATAGCGTTTGAGTGTGCTATCGTGTGAATCCGCTGTATGCTCGTGTGATTTGTATTTTGTGTGATGTGATTTGTCTGAAGCGTTTTGCTTGATACTTCCTTGTCACGCATGCATGCTCGTTTTATGCTAGCAGACTTACTGCGATGAATGTTGCACTGTGTTGTTTCTTTTTCTTTGTGTTTGTTGCAAGATGTTGACGTGTCCTCGAAAAAGGGTTGTTACGTGTTGCTGCTGTTGCCAAATAAAAACGGAGGCGCCGACGCTGTTGGTTAGATGTTCTTTTCACGTGTATTATGTTTCACAGTGAAATCACGTTTAGGTTTAAGATGTGTTCATTATCGCATTCGTCTTGTTTCAGGTTAATTTCTTCGTAGGTTTTTTGTTAGTTCGTTTCATGTAAAAAAAATCTTAACTAGATTTTAAGAAGTTTAATCTAAAATTAGCCTCTCACTACTTGGCTAGAAAAAAATCAAAAAAAGACTTAAAAATTGATCGGATAACCAGCTTTTTTCCCATCACGATCCCAACTGAACTTCGATTACCTTCGAACTTTGGTCCGCAGTTGTTAGTAACGCCAAGGATTTTTAGTTTTTTTTTGTTTATTCAAATTGAAGGCCCAATCGTATAAATTCTTGCTGTTGCCAAGCGTATTACTCACAAAGTCGCATTGTTTTTCTTTATTAAATTGAATATATACCCGTCTTGTGCCGCTTGATTTACAATCCCTAAGTTTTGCAATGGCTCGTCTAGATTTTCTTATTTAGGATGTAAACCCGAAGACAGCGATCGCTACAAAAATTTTCTCTAAAATATTTGAAAAAAAAAATCCTTGATATCTCTCGAAAACTATGCACTTCTCTGAAAAAAAGCATTTAATCAAATTCAAAGGCAATAAAATTTTCTGCGTTTATTACGTATCTTTACCGGTTCTCACAATATTTACATATACATATATTACAATATTTACATATATTACATATTTTTTTCCCCAAAACTATATACAGTGAAACCTCGTTAGTCCGGATCAATTAAAACGGATGTGATCCGTACTATCGAAATATCCGGATTACCGAAGAACTTCATTATATTACTGTAAAAGTTACGAACCTCGGATCGCAAGTTTTTCTGTAGTACTGCTAGAGGTATTTAATCTTCGATATCGAATTCTTCATCTTGAATATTGTCTTCTTGATTTCTTAGAGTTTTTCTCCAACATTGCTCTGTAACCGCTGCAGAGACCTTCTGCCAGGCGTTGTATAAAGAGCATACTGTATCTTTGATGTTTATGTTTTTCAAACATCTCATGACGTCTTCTTCATTTGATGACATAAATTCTGCTAGCAGACTTTTTCGATAAAACAACTTTGTTAGTCTTATCGCATTTTGATCTAACGGTTGAATTAGGGCAGTGCAGTTTGGTGGAAGAAACATTGCTATGAAATTTCCATCCTCACTCACCAACTCTTCTACTGATGTGTGATTTGAAGCATTATCGATAAACAATAATGCTTTTATAGGGAAATTATTGGATTTTTGAAAAATCTGCACTGTTTTCATGAAGTGGTGATGAAACCTATCTTTGAAAATGGATGAAGTCATCCAGTCATTTGAAGGGGATCTATAGACGACTGGAATTTCAGCATTTTTGAACACTCTTGGATTTGCTGCCTTCCCTATAACTAGAGGTTGTAATTTATGTGTCCAATTTGTACCAAGTAGAAAAGTCATCCTCTCTTTACTCGCTTTCCTTACAGGAGCTGTTTTTTCATGTAGTCCAACAATCGTTCTTTGAGGAAGTAATTTCCAATACAATGCTGACTCGTCAGCGTTATAAATTTAATCGGCTGTCAGACTTAGATCTTTAGTCTTAGTTTCTAAAATTTCCAGAAATGGATCAACAGCATCGTGATTATTGGATAATATTTCGCCACAAAGTTGTAGTGAACGTAAGCCATGATAGGCAATCCAGCCTCTGCTGGCCACAAAATTGTCTTTGCCATAAATTTGAACAAAAAGCAGCTTGGTATTGGCTGCAATTATTTCATACGTCTATGTCTAGATCGCCATTTCAACATACTCGGCTTTCCGTAGTTTTTATGCTATCTCAGTTTCATTACATCTTAACCGATTCTCTGTTCTTTTTGACGTCCGATATGGTTGAAGTTCCTACTTGAAATTCTCTAGCTAATGCCTTACCGCTTTCTTCCCAGCCCAGTCTTTCCAAAATGCTGTTTTTGTCGGCCAGAGACAATGTTTAATGTGATCTTTTCGATGACATTTTGAAATACACTACTTGCACTTCGAAATCAAATGAATAACCAAATGCAATGCCAGAAACAGGGATGACAGATGTCTACCGAAGAATGACCCTGTGGGCTCAAAATAGCTCTAAAATTGGGTGTAAAAACCCCTGTATGTTTTCCTTGTCCAGAAAGACCTACGAAATTACTGTCATTCTGTGAATCCGAATTACCAAAATAGTTCAAATCCGGATTACAAAATGCATAATGCATCGAATTAGCTTGTCCGAATTATTGAATAATCCGGATTACTGGAGGTTCGGACTAACAAGGTTGCACTGTATTTAAAAGGAAAGTTTTGTGTAGATCACAACTGAATAATCACTTTTTTGGGAAATATTTTATGTTTTACCTTAAAAAACTGAAGCGAAAATTTTATCGTTTTCAAGTATATTACAACAATAAACAATTAATGTGTAATTATTGATGAATATAAACATAAACTGATTATTGTATTAAAATAAAAGCATAATTATTATATATAGCTCGTTTAATAATGCAATATATAGATATATTTGTATATAAAAGCCCAATAACACTGACTTAGCAATTACAGTATCTCCCGCACCACTAATCCGATTGCCATGAAATTTTGCACATAGATTTGTCTAATCTCATAGGTGCTAGCTAAGAAAAGGTTTTATGAAATTTGAAATGGAAGGTCCTGTAAGGATGCCGCAGGTAATCATTTCTCCATTTTTCCTTTGAAAATGAGGTTTTCGGGGCCGTTGATCATAAATCTGGTGTTAGAATTTCAAAATTTGAAATGGCAGGTCCTGAAGACATCCAGCTTTTTTGTACAAAAGTTTTAAGTTATTTCTTGGTTTTTGGTGCAGAAAAACTTATGCAAAAAAACTTTAGCCCGGCGAAATTATATACCTAGTCTATACTGATACCATGCCAAAAAAGAACGCATCGATTTTTTTCAAAACTTTTTTCTTTATTTATTGGGTTGCAAAATAGCCACAAATCATAGAACATATTATTCGAAAAGGCCGCCATTTGATTTAACACCAACTCTCTAACAATGGAGTCAACAGGGCTGCAAAATACGCACTTGATCCATTGGAAAGTTTTCCGAAACAGATCACAGTTTATAGCATAACAAGTTGAGTTATGGACTTCCGGAGGGCTACACTCTCTTCTGATGAAATTATGATTTTTTCCTGCGTTAATTTTTTCCTACGAAATTATTCGTGTTGTTTGAGTTTTGATGAACTATTCCTAATGTAAAATATAACAGTTATATTTTTGGCACAAACTTTTTTAAAACTATAAAAAATAGTTGATTAACGCGTTTCATTATGCTAGACAGCATCTCAAATGCCTTTTGACGTGGGGAATTTTATGTGTGGTTTTAAACTATTTATCGTTTTAATTTTTTTTTATAAATGAGCTTTTTTTTTGTTAATTTTAGAGTCTTCATATAAAACCAAAAAATATTAGATGTGGCACAGTAGCGGAAACAGAAAAAATCGCTTGTCAATTGCGTGCAATCAACCGAGAATCAACAGAGATTTTTGTTAATTTGACGACCAGGCGGCCTTTAAATAACTTACTTGTAATTAAACTATTACTTATAATAAAAAAAACTAAAATATTTCTTTCAGGTTAATATACAGTTTTATCTGAAGAACAGTGCTCAGGAGTACAAGCCATTTTTAGTCAACGTTACTGCAAATGTTTGTGAAATTTTCAATGGCACCAAATCGAATTACATTACTATGTTCTTCATAAATTTAGCCAAAAAATATTCAAATTTTGGTCATCCTTGCCCAATTTTGGTAGATTTTTAAATTATGATTGAATTAATTTTTATTAACAGATAATTTTTTAGGGTGAATACTATGTTAGAAATATGAGTGTATCTCAAAATTTTTTGTTAACATTTCCAAACGGAGACTATCGTGTAGACTTCCGTGCTTATGATGGAGTTTATTTGGGCTTTGTATCCGTAAATGCTGAAGCAATCACGAAGTGGATAAATTGATGGCACACATTTTTTTTTTATATTTTAATATCGGATGAATTGGTGGCACACATTTTTTTTTATATTTTAATATTTTAATGGGCTTTTCATGGTTTAGACAAAAAAAAATAAAAAGACCGGTTTGGATTTTTGAAAATCGTATTCAGCGAACCTCGAAAATCCCAGAGTGACATTTTTCATTCGTCTAACGGGCAGAATTTGTGCTCAAGTCGGTGTTTTGATAAACCCGATTTGAGCACAAATTCTGCCCGTTAGACGAATGATATAATCGGTGTTTTGTATAATATAGAGAAACAGAAAATTCTCGAGTTCTTTTAAATTTCTTAAAAAAAAAATTGTGTTTTGTTGTAAACTAATATTTAATTCGTCTGATTATAGTGTAACGGACCGTATATTTTGTATAAGAAAGTCATGTGCTATTTACATAATATATTTTTTATTTGGGATGACAAGAGATTTTGATTTCCGCATGTCCGTCCGTGAACCCCATAAGTTTTGAAAGAATTGAGCTAGAGATCTGAAATTTCGTATAGTCACGTTTCTCGAATATGGCTAGGCTAAGATCTTTAACGGGCAAAATTGGGCCTTTTCTTCCCCACTCCCCCTTACAAACGAAACAGTTTTTGCAATATTGAAAAATTTATAAAGGTAAAATGTGCTTAGAATGGGATTTTACATAACTCATACATACATTAAAATCCAATCGGACCACTACTTTTCCCTCTTCCAGGCAAATGGAATACTTTTTTCCTGTTTTCTCGAAAACTGTGCATCGTATCGAAAAATTTATGAAGATGAAAAAAAGAAGAATATGATTTTGTATAACCGTTCGATATACTAAAACTCAATCAGACCACTCCTTTCGCCCTCTCCTATACAAATGGATTTTTTTAAATAAATATTTGGTCTGTCGTCATATAGTGCAAAACTCCCATACATCAAAATCCGATTGGAATAAATTTTAAAAAATCTTATTGGAAAGTTTGACTTCAAAGGGGAATTTTGGTACAACTGTTCGAATTTTGATACGAATATCACCATACGGGTCTCCAACGATTGCCATATTGGCAATTATAGCTTTTGTTATACAGGGTGGTCCGGATTAGGATGTCAATCCATTAACCCTTCATTCTTTGCACAATTTCATGAAAAAAAATCCACTATACATGTGTTCGGAAATGTACCGTTATCGAACGGCAGCCATTTTAAATTTTCCCGTCGGAATTTTTCCGCACATCACTAACGAGGCTCTCACTGCCACAAATATTAACGGATTTCTATGATTTCTATGTCGTTAGATAGATAATAAAATACTGTTTTTGGATCAATTAAAAGTTTTGTGAAATACTGCAGATTTTCCTAAATAAATGGCTTTAAACAAGATTTTTTTTTGTTTTCAATCCAAAAAATTTGAGAAAGTTGCGTTTTTCTCAAATACTTGCCCTATACTTTTTTTTATTTTTTATTTTTGTATTATTCCTCTGTCAATTCCCCACAAAACGCATATTTAATTTTCATTATACGATTTCTAGTTCCATAGATATAACCAAAACACTACTCCATGTTTCCACTGAAATCAAAATCAGATATTTTTCTTAATGGAATAGGCACTTCCCCGCACTTTTGGACATCGTTTGAAAAAAATACATAAAACAAAACAACACGTTTTTATTTAACAATTACTACAAAAGATTTTCGAAGTGACCTCCATTTGATTGGAAATAGTTTGTTTTTCCAAAACAGTACAAGAATACAACCGTTACTACATTCGATAGTGCATGGATCTTGAAATTTTATGTATTTTTATGTATTTTTTTGTTTTATGTTTATGTTTTTTTATTTTATGTTTTTTGTTTTGTTTTATGTATTTTTTTCAAACGATGTCCAAAAGTGCGGGGAAGTGCCTATTCCATTAAGAAAAATATCTGATTTTGATTTCAGTGGAAACATGGAGTAGTGTTTTGGTTATATCTATGGAACTAGAAATCGTATAATGAAAATTAAATATGCGTTTTGTGTGGAATTGACAGAGGAATAATACAAAAATAAAAAATAAAAAAAAGTATAGGGCAAGTATTTGAGAAAAACGCAACTTTCTCAAATTTTTTGGATTGAAAACAAAAAAAATCTTGTTTAAAGCCATTTATTTAGGAAAATCTGCAGTATTTCACAAAACTTTTAATTGATCCAAAAACAGTATTTTATTATCTATCTAACGACATAGAAATCATAGAAATCCGTTAATATTTGTGGCAGTGAGAGCCTCGTTAGTGATGTGCGGAAAAATTCCGACGGGAAAATTTAAAATGGCTGCCGTTCGATAACGGTACATTTCCGAACACATGTATAGTGGACTTTTTTTCATGAAATTGTGCAAAGAATGAAGGGTTAATGGATTGACATCCTAATCCGGACCACCCTGTATTTCATATCAGGTAATTATTTAGTCGTTATAAAAGTCAAAATCAGCAAAAAAAAACAGTAAAGAGAATCACGTAATTTTTAGTAGGTATCTTATTTTAAAATATAAACACTTAAATTCGCATTTGCCAGTTGGTTGCAGGTCAAAAAGGAATACATCATGCTAAAACGTCTAGCAATTTTTCTTCTAATTCTACCATCGCTTTTTAAGGTATATATACATTTTTACTCCATTTTTTTAAGCTCGACCGATGATCAATTTATGAAGTATATAATTGGTTCCTTGGGTTACGCGGTCATCAAATTAAACTAGTTAATTCTTTTTAGAACATTTTTATTAAATGCCCCAACGTTTCGCCTACTGTCGTCAGGCTTCTTCAGGAGGACTTTTCTTCCTGCCAATGCACTTTGTTAATACAATTTATTTTATAAAAGATTTTTTACTCACAATTAATGTAAAAATGAAAAAGAACAGAATCTACATGTATCACTTTTTCACTAATAATAAATAAATAAAACAATAAACAGTGAAACATGAAAATTAAATAAATAAATAAATTAAAGTTTTTTATCGTCGAGTTTGCTAAAATATTGTGTCCGGAATCAGGACATCCGCCTTTGTCAATGTTAAAACAAGAACTTTTTTGTGTGTCGAATTTAAAAATTATTGTTCAATTTCTCTTTAGGAGAGCACAGTACGTTTCATTTATGTTGTCAGTGTCCGATCTTTTATTGATTGTATCGTCAGATTGGTAAATGTGTAGAGCTTCTAACGTCATTCGTTTTTGATAATTATTCTCTTTGCATAAAATTTTAACGGAAGCATAATCAGGAGTATGTTCTAAAGATAAGCAATGTTCTGCTAGAGCCGTCTTGTTTATATTTTTGGACTTTATGTCGGATTTATGACCGGAAAGTCGACTTTTTAAAAACTGTCCTGTCGTTCCGATGTAGTTTGCATTACAAGCATTGCTACTATTACCCGCACATGAAATTTTATAAACAATGTTTGATTCACAATCTTTCGGAATCCTGTCTTTTAGTTTTGTGTAACAATTTTTAACAGTTTTTAACGGCCTATATGCCAGTGTTATGTTACTATTATAATTTTTAAAAACCTTACCTATGTTTTCCGAAAGATTGGGAATATAATTGACGCTTTTGTATATTTTTGGCTCTGAGTTATTTGGAGACATATCAACACTGCTAGAATTTAACTTTTGGTTTATTTTTTCTTTAACTATGTTGATATGCCTTTTTATAAATTCAATTGGATATCCATTGTTTTTTAGATTCTCAGTAATAGATTTTATGTTTTTCCCGTGAAATTTTTCATTACTGATGGTCAAGACTTTATGAATAAAATTTTCCACTGTATTGATTTTTTGATGTTTCGGATGATGCGAGTGGAAATTAATTAGACGACCTGATGCTGTTGGTTTTTGGTACCAATCAAATATTAATTTGTTCTCACATCGCATCACCTTAACATCCAAGAAAGGTAGCATGTTTTCAACTTCTTCCTCCACCGTGAATTGTAGTTTTGAATGGAACCGATTGAGAGCGGTATGTAAAACGGAGACATTTTGTTTTGGTAAAACGGCAAACATATCGTCAACATATTTTAAAAAAATCTTAGGTTTTTCATAAAGTCCATTAATTGTGTCATTTAACAATTCTTCCATCGTCAGATCAGCTAAAATGGGTGAAAGGGGGCTCCCCATAGGTAGTCCAAAAATTTGTCGATAAATTTCATTGTCAAAAGTAAAATAATTACAATCTGTTATACAGAATTTTAATGCGTTTTTACATTTTTACGTTATATAAGAATAATAGTTTTAGGGGGACTGCTTACTTTTGGGTCAAACAAAACGTCATTGTGGTAAAAAAAACTACAATATGTAAAAAAATCTGTCTGTCTGTCTTAATATTCACTTAAAACTTCACAACCGCTGAACCGATTGGGATAAAACGTTCAGGGGTAAAAAAGGACCCTAAATATGGATGGTTTCCGACATAAAAAATACGTGTCTCTTATTTTTCAACATCCCTTCACATATGTAATCATAAACATCTGAGAGTTTCGCTTCGTTAGGCTTACTTGGTACTAAAGTGTGAGGCCGCAGGCCAACGGAAATGCAGACGGGGAGGCTGAAATGGTTGGTCCGTGAAAAGGGAAAATGGTGGCCGTGAGGCGCCGTGTTATCGTGTGAAGTCTTGAATGAAAGGACATAAAATAATCATAAAATAATTTTTCGAACAGCGGATTTTTTTAAATATCAGTTGTGATCAACACAAAACTTTCCTCTTCAATTTTTAGTTTCGAAAAAAATATGTAAAAAATAATATTTTTTCAAATAACTCAACAACCGTTAGAGATACGTGAAAACCGTTAAAGCAAAAAATGTAGAAAATATCATTTCCTTTAAATTTGGTTATAGCTAACGGTGGAGTTCCAAAAGTTGATAGAAAACCACAAGAAATTTGAAGTCGCTAGATCAACAACGTGTTCTCGAATTATTTTAGATACGTAAAACGGACAGACTTACAGACAAGCAGACCGACAGACAGATGCACGTTCATCGTCATAATTTTGCCTGAAATGGATTTCGTGCTGATCAGAAAGTTTCTATCTGCCCTAGTTCTCGGCTCGGCTCGGCTCGGCCTTTTCAATTTTCCAACATTTTAATTTTCCAACAGAGGTCCAAGTGACCACCGGTGGTCATTATTGGATGTCGATGGTGAGACTACGTGACCACCCGTGGCACACTACTTGTTTCATTTCGAGACATCGTGGCCGCCAGTGGGAACTTTTTACATATATTTAGTTTTGAGAAATATTAAGTTTGGTCCTAGGATGTAAACCTTTTTTACGTAGAATTGGTAGTACTTGCAAAAAATCAATAAAAAAAAATAAAAAAAAATGTTGGTCCCAGAATGTCCCCCAAGGAATAACCGGTCCTAAGCACGCGGTCTACTATGTAATTCAAAGAATGACCACCGGTGGGCACGTGGCCCACGTGTTAAAAAAACTGTACTAAAAAGGAACAAAAAATATATTTTGGTGTGTTAGAAAAAACGCGAAGTAAATGCATAAAAAGTCAAAAATAAATTATCTCGCTTGTATTTCTGATATACAACGACGAGAAACTATGTTTTTCCTTTTTAGTACATTTCTATTATTTATATGCTTTGGCCCTTCGTTACTGATGACTTTAACGAAGGGTTAAAAAGCCACGAGTTGGCAACTTCTGATCAACGGAATTTCACCAAACTGAATAACTTTTGATCAACGGAATTTCACCAAAAGTGACTCGTTGAATGATCAAACGTCTGTACGAAATGTCATTACTGTAGCTCAAGTAATACACCACAAGATTAATGAAGGGTTAAAAACTCACAGCGCCACAAATCGCATATCTTTTATTTTTTTTAGAATTCTTTGGAATTTTACAAAACGCTTAAAAGGATAACTTGTGTATAGTGTTGTCGTTGTGTGAAAATATAATATTTGAAATTGACTACATTGTTTCCAGAATTCTCCTGCGACATGAAAATATATTCAAGGAGTGTATTTCGGATCTTTTGTCATCAGCGTTTTTCGGCATCCAAGGACTTCTGATATCTCTCTACGACCCAATTCAGACCCTAACTAAAAGGTTTAAAAAAAAAAATTGTCTTTTTATCATTCTATGGAAAGGTAATCTCGCAGAAGTTTTAATGCTCGCCTCAATGTAAACAATATTAAGAGACGTTCTGCGTTCTGCATTCAAAGTGCCTCAGAGCTTACTTTTCTTTGAATCCAAAAAGGATTTGGGAGAAATACAATGAATTTAGTTTTTCTTTTAATAATAAATAGTCTTGTGATAATTAACAAAAAAAAAAGTTTTTCTGAAAATCGGCGGTGGTCTATTTCACCCGCGTTCCGCTATATCACGAAATTATTCGTGTTGTTTGAGTTTTGGTGAACTATTCCTAATGTAAAATATAACAGTTATATTTTTGGCACAAACTTTTTTAAAACTATAAAAACTATAAAACGCGTTTTATTAGGCTAGACAGCATCTCAAATTCCTTTTGACGTGGACAATTTTATGTGTGGTTTTAAACTATTTATCGTTTAATTTTTTTTATAAATGTGTTTTTTTTGTTAATTTTAGAGTCTTTATATAAAACCAAAAAATATAAAATGTGGCACAGTAGCGGAAACAGAAAAAATCGCTTGTCAATTGCGTGCAATCAACCGAGAATCAACAGAGATTTTTGTTAATTTGACGGCCAGGCGGCCTTTAAATAACTTACTTGTAATTAAACTATTACTTATAATTTAAAAAAAAAAACAAAAATATTTCTTTCAGCTTAATATACAGTTTTATCTGAAGAACAGTGCTCAGGAGTACAAGCCATTTTTAGTCAACGTTACTGCAAATGTTTGTGAAATTTTCAATGGCACCAGATCGAATTACATTACTATGTTCTTCATAAATTTAGTCAAAAAATATTCAAATCTTGGTCATCCTTGCCCAATTTTGGTAGATTTTTAAATTATGATTGAATTAATTTTTATTAACAGATAATTTTTTAGGGTGAATACTATATTAGAAATATGAGTGTATCTCAAAATTTTTTGTTGACATTTCCAAACGGAGACTATCGTGTAGACTTCCGTGCTTATGATGGAGTTTTTATAGGGTACTTATCCGTGTATGCTGAAGCAATCACGAAGTGGATAAATTGATCGCACACATTTTTTATATTTTAATAATTTAATGGGATTTTTATTGTTTGGGGGAAAAAATCTTATGTGAACAGCACAATATTTTCTTATATAAAATTTACCTTGCTGCTTAATTTACACGAAATTACGTGTTTAGCCACCCTGGCTACGGGCGTGATTCTGCGATAAATGAAAAAATTCGCAGAATAAATTGTGAATAAAATTCGAGGGATTAAAACCAAATTTAATCTTTATAGTAGAGTAAATTAAAATATTCGTTAATCTCTTTCTAAAATGTCAAAAATGGATAAAATCAGTGTATTAGAACCGGGAACATGCTTTTTCTAAAAACTCAATTCGTCATTTCCGCCATTTTTCAAATGGCCATATTTTTCGCGAAACCAAGAAAACCATTATTGTATTTTAGGGAGTAGAACATTCTTGTCAAGTTTCGCCGAAATCGTAGGGGGTCGGGTCCAAACGTTGGTCGAATTATAATAGAATGACTCTATAGATAAAAATTTTAAGCATGAACCAAAGATGGACGACTCTGATTTAAACTGTTGAAAACCATTTTTACTTGGAATTTTATTAGTTTTATTGGAAATGATTGAAATAAATGGTAAAGTCGCATCACAAAAATGACGTCAGTCAATTAAAAACTTTGACTCTTTTTCAAATTAAATAATTTCACGCATTGATATTCTCCATTGAATATGTAAAAAGCTTTACCTATTACCCTAATTGGAATATTCATTAATGTACGCGCACTTTATTTTGTAATATTAAATTGGGACTATATTTAATCCTTTTCGATACAACTCTTACCGGCTCGCTCCGGTTTTAATTTTTTTTTTTAAATTTTGGTCAGAAGCTTCATGCAATTTTGTGGTGAATAATAAAACAAAAAAAAATTATACACTAATTTGCAATGGGTATCAGTAGGTCGAATGACCATCCCCCAAATGTCATCCTCATGGTAACCAAACCAACCCTTGAAACGTGTTTATTCTACATGTGTAATGCTTTTATTACATGTTTGTGTCCGCATGTCCCCATTGGGTCGAACCGTTTTGTTTATGTTATTGGAAGATCCGTAGAAAATATGAAATTTCAGAAATTGTAAATATTATTATTGAAAATTTTATCAATGGAATTCGATAGTTTTATCAATTCGATATGCGGTGATGGCGTCCTTTGAACACATTTTTTTTTTCAATTTGTTTTTGTGTTGCAAAATATTATTTGATTTTATTTTGTATTCTGGATATACAAACATAATGTAGACAGTCGTCCTCTAATACTTCGATACACGGTGGTGGGTGGGTGTCCTTTTTACACAGTACGGACGCTTTTTGAATTTGTAATATTCATCCAAAACCTACATCCATGCGGTTGCGGTGCTTTCAGTAAGCCTACTTTACAATTTTGTTAAGTGACAACAACTTTTAGCCGATCAGAAACAATTTTCGGGATTTTTGGGGGCTATTGGGTTAAATTGATGGGGAGGAATAGAGAGTTACCCTAATTTTTATGGGCAGGGGAATTATAGCTTAAAAAAATAAAATTTCAAATTGATGTGATTCGGGACTGTGTGGGAAATTTAAAATAAAATATGTTATAACAGAATACATGTGTATTATTTTTAATGTGAAAATGAGGCCTCCTCCTTTTTTTTACCCCCGACGGAACGTAGAGTTTATTTGTTTGTCATTCCTTCATAACATTCGGCTGGATATTACGGGAGAAAAGTTTTATTGCATTATAATTCACCCTTTCACCCTCACTTTAAAACCCCCCACTTTAAAACCCCTCACTTTAAAACCCCTCTCCTTGTATTTTCTGATTCACAGGGTCAATTTCTACCCGGTTGCCGCCCTCCGGCTGACTCGAAAAACAAACACAGCTATATCCCGGTTTGTTTCAGAGAAATAATTTATAATGTGATCCCAGTGGGCAGAATTCTACCCACTATATAATTTGTATGGGAATGTGTAAAAAAAACGAAACTAATGAAACCTTTTTTTTACATAAGAAAAGCTACACTTACCAAGGGCCAATTGTCAAATACTCTTTATGAGTACAGACAAAATTTTTATTAAAGAAACATTTTTGTGGGAGATGGAGGAAGGAGTGGTTCAATTGGATTTTGATGTATGGACAAGTTATGTAAGATCCTATTCCAAACACAGTTTACTCTTACAGATTGTTCAATACGACTCATCGTTTTCGAGAAAATACTTCGCGAGCTTCGTTTGTAAGGGGCAGGGGGGAAAGGGGGAATGAATGGTCCAATTTTGGCCGTTCAAGATTTTAGTCTTGCCATTAGAGACACAACTGTAAAAAAATTTCAAGTTTCTAGCTCAATCCTTTCGAAAGTTGCGCAAACGGACAGAAAGGCGGACAGATACGCGGACAGGCAGACGAACGGACATGCAGAATATAAAATCTTTTGCCATACCGTCGCCGGGTCAACTCGATTTCTCATTTTTTTGATTATATTCATCGCCACTACCCATAAAGAAATTCCATGAGATTTCATGTCGAAGCAGTATGGGTAGTTTTCTACCCATCGCTGAATTGAAACACCTTTTTTCTCAGGTAGAAGCACCTTGTATTGGAGATTTATGAAACCACTAGATTTATGTACAACTCAGTTGCGTCAACAAACTCGAAAAGTCTTACGTCGATCGAACTGTTTTTCAATAAAAAAAAATCAAAGAGGATAAATCGAATTCTACCCCGGTAGCACAGCAGGGATAATTCGCCTAATTGTGAGATGATCTCTTTCTTACATATTCAAACGTCTTATGATTGCTATAAGTGGTTATAATATTGAAAGTCTTTACACATAAATATTTGAAAACTCAAGAACTAATTGAAGTAGATAGTAGAAGGTTGAAATTTGGCATAGAACAGGGCAGCAATCATGTATTCCGACGCGTCTCTGTCTTTCGACTTCGACTCAGCTTTTAACTCTTGACTTCGCCATATCAGCAGCTTCAAATTTCCTTTTTGACAGTTAGAATCACGTTTCGATTCATAGTGACGATTCCGCGAAATTTCAAGCTGCAGATATGGCGAAGTCAAGAATTAAAAGCTTCGTCGAAGTCCAAAGACAGAGACGCGTCGGAATACATGATTGGTGCCCTGGCTTTTTTAAAAAGATAAATTTCTTCCGAAAATGGGGAAAATCGTACAACCTCTTGTAAAAGATTTTTGCGATTTTCTCGAAAACGGCTAGTTTTTTGCAAAAATTTTTTTTAGACAAAAGGTATTTAGAATATGGTTCTACATAACTTTGCCAGACATCAAAATTCAATCAGACAAATAGAATTGATTTTTGCAATTATCTGGAAAACGGTTCATTTTTTTTTAAATTGCGTTCCGTAGGGTTTTATGACAGATAACAGCTTTCGAATGGAAAAACTGCGTAAGAATCGGATAAGGTTTACTAGTATTTAGAAGTCGATCTTACAAATTTCGTCACATAACATTCATACGAACAAACAGAAGCAACACAACACACACACATATATATACATTTTGCGGACTCATCGAACTGAGTCGATACGTATATGTTCCGGTGACGTGCGAGGCTCCGTTTTGATTTCGGTTTTTTAAGTGATTTTAATCATAAGTACCAGGAAGACCGAGCCATGCTCGGCGACCTCAAAATCTTACTTTTGCTGATTTTTGGGGAAAAACTAAATTCACATTATCTTTACAGAGCTTTTCCAGAGTTTTTAAATTCCCGACCTAGAAAGCTAGAACTAAAACTAACGCGCGATAACAAAATTTCATAGAAATCGGTTGAGTGGTTATTGAGTAATCGCTGTCACCGATTTTTGAAACGTTGTTTTGAGACACCAGGTGAGGGTTATCGATGGGAGGGAAAAGTCAGGTTTATAGTGGGAAAATCGAAAGCCCTTAGCCCTTTAGTAATACTGTAAAGTTTCATTAAGATCGGACCACCCAATTCGAAGATACCAGGCGAGGGGTATCGAGGGGAATTTTCTCAGAGGTGAGACCTATATAGATCGGTTCCTTGTCCCCGAAAATCCCTAACCACCAAGTTTCGTGAAAATCGTTAGGCGAGTTTTCGAGATCATTTGTGCAGACAGACAGACAGACAGACATTCCTCGTATTATATTATAGGATATGTAAGAAAGGTTTTAATATGTAAGAAAGGCAACAAGCTCATTCCTTGACATAGCCATCAACAACGTTCAGACGTATACCAATTCATATTTTTATCCTTTTTGTAAAATTCCTCAAGTCGCATGAATGTCGATTTTATTTGTTGAGAGATTTCAAATTTCTGAAGGTGTAAAATAATATGATTACCAAACTTACCGAGATTATCATAGTTGATTATATCTATTTGAGCACCAATAGTATAAAATATTAATCTATTAAAGCTTAATAGCATAATGAATTTAAAGGGGGAAATTTTGTAATTATTTTATATAGTCAGGCATACATCCTGCGATTCGTTTTATCCATATACAATTTGAGACTTATTATTCTATGAGCCAACTCAATTAAAGTTCTGTTAATAGCCTCAACAACAACATCCCTTATGGGAAATAGGATTAGGGATCCTCAATTCGACTCAACTTAACTCGGCTCGGTCGGGCTGATGTCGATTCAAATAATGTTGAATCCCGAAATCGTTCATAAATCATCCTACTGATAAAATCTGTAAATCCTTAACATTTTCCATTCAACGAACCCGCCAGCCAGCCAGCCCCATTGGAAATCTACCCCATAAAGTATCGTTTGTTTGTATTAATGTAGTAGAACTCGATATCCCTACAGGACCAAATAAGTACTCAAGTCTATACGTTACTAGACTTATAAATCTTATATAGTATCGATATGAAAATTGTTATTCGATATCAACAATAACAAACCGATATGAATGGCGGTAGCTCAAAATAACAACATCCGACAAAAAGGACTCTACGATAGGAAGATGCGAAATCAAAATCCTTAAACAATAAAATTCTCCATTTGAGCAAGCAGACATTTTTGGATATGTCCAACAAACCGTTCTTAAATGTGCACCAAGTCAGTGGGAATCCTTTTCCGTTTTTTTTCCATTCTTCTGGATAAATTCTACAGAAAACATGCTCCTTTTGTTTCCTTGTTCGTTTTTTTTATCCAATGGTTCGATTATTATGATGTTGCTGTTTTTCTACTTTTATAGTCGCTATTTTTATTATCCCGTGGATACTCAATACTCGTCCTCGTGCATGGAAGATTTTCCCTTTGAGATAACTGACAATGGATCGGATAAATCGCTTCGAGAAATCCTTTTCGTTTTTCGTTCTTAATAATACCTTGAAAGAGGACATTTTCAGAATTTAGCTGTTGATTCAAAAAGGACTTATTGCGATTTATATCAGAACTTTTTCAATTTTTTATTTGCCAAAAATTTAAATTAAACGAAAGAAAATATTATTGAGTGGATTGTTATTAGGGAAATCGGTTTTGGAGGTTGATTTTTTAAAAATCATAAGTCGATCATTTTTGCGTTTAGATCAAAAAAATATAATCTCGGGCCATGGGTTTTTTCCACGGGGAGGGGGAGGTGGAGATTCAAAATGCCAAAGCCAAATACACCATTAAATTGACTTAACAGTTTTTTTTTGAATTTTTTTGCAGGTATTGGGCCAAGTGCCCCCGGTATAATCACTGTCACTGATTTGGGAATGTCTTCTAGGGAAAATCGCGATTAAAGTTTCATGTTACGAGTATACCTTAAATGCACCAAATCCAGTTGCGTACATGACTTTAAAGTTGCATAACTTCGGTAATTTTCAATTTCGGCAACTTTAAAGTTGCATAGCTTCGGAAATTTTCATCCGATCAACTTAATATTTTCAGAGATAAAAGTTGTTGTACTTTAAAAAAATCTTTAAGAGTTCACTACCTGACGAGATGCTTAACATTTTTTAGGTGAGGGGTGAGGGGTTAACCTAGCGTGACCATTTTTTTGGAGCCAATGGGGGATAAAATGGGGAGGATAAAGGGGATAAACATAAAAATGAAAAAAATTGTATCAATAAATCAAAATATTGATTTTTTATTTATGTTTTTTAATTTCAAGCACAAACTGATGATGAACTTGTCGATTCATTGTATTTTTCTTGAGAAGAGACTTGTTTCAACATATCTTTGTCCTTTTCAAATAATCGAAAAACTCCAAACAGCTGAGATTGATATTGTTTTTGGTAAAAAGAATCGGTTAAGACCAAAAATTTGAAATTGTCTTATTTATTGTTTTATTGCAAAAGTATGTTTGTACAACCCAGCAAAAAAAACTGCACAGGAAAAAAAATTGCGAAAATGTTGAAAGAAGGTTTTCTTGTCTAGAAAATAAACCATGACTTGGAGGATAATCAAGAAATCAAATTCGAGCAAAACAATTAAGAAATTGTTTGAGATATATGTGCTTTAAGGAAAAACTCACGGTATCGAAGTAATAAGAATTGATTAGAAACCAGTGACGCGACGTTCACACAATGCGGGTTGCAAAATGTATCAGGTCACAAATTGGTCACAGTAACGTTACTGTAACGTTAACATGGCCGTTTTTCCCCAATTATTTTGTGACTACCTTTACAAAGTAGCGGTTGTGCAACCATTTCCGAGGTGGCCATTCCACCGGACCATTTCTCGAGATTACACGATTACCGAACTTCTCCTTCAATATATCAATTGTTTGACCAGCTGTGTGGCATTGCTCGTTCGTGAACTTCACCATGATAAAAATGTAAACCTTGACTGAAGTTTTAGCATTGCCAGATCTTAAAAAAAAAGTTTTAGGGTGTGTTTTTATTAAAATACAAAATTGTTATGTCCTTATTGAAAGACCCTTTACTTACCGTTTAGTGACACATGTTGCTTTTAGTATTTATACTTTTTTATAATGCTTACCGTTCAAAAATAAAATATAAGCAATGCCTCACATAGAGTCCAGGTTCGAGCAGTCTGGATTCACGATTTTTAAGTTTAACCCTCTAGCCGGAATGCCCGCCTTAAGGCGGGCTTCAGGGAATTCGCTTGTTTATAACGGGTAACAATTTTAATCGCCGGAAATCGCCGGAACGTCTTACACTGACTTTTGTAAGTTATCGCTTTACATGCTGGAAAAAATTTAGCCCTGTACGTGGTCTTGGTTACGGTCTGTCGCAAGTTGAAAGTCATATTTTAGTGAATTTTTCTCGGTAATATTCCGGTTAGAGGGTTAAAAATTGTTTTGGAAGGTTCATCTTTAATCGTCTTAATGTGTAAAGCCGGCCATACATTATGAGACTTGTTGTACAACTTGGTTCGGTTGTAGGCAATGTTGGATCGTATATGGGCCGGTTGTAGTAACAAATTTTAGGTTCAACAAATATCAAAACCCTGTTGAATTTACCTCCGTGGTTAGAGAAAAAAGTCTCATAATGTATGGCCGGCTTAAGCTCTAAAGTACTTGTACGATTAAGCAATGGACGTTTGTGAACTTTAATTTTGAATTAACTTATATGAACTATTAGTTTTCAACATGTCTCGATTAGTCCGGTTCAAGCAGTCCGGAAAATTGTTGGAATAGATTTTTCGCACCATGCGAGGTATTTCAGTACATACAGTCGAACCTGAATAAGTGGGCTCTCATGGGACCGTTGCACGGTCCTGCTTATAAAGATTTTACACTTACCCTAAGCGAGATGTCACACTGGCGATCAGCTACTGCAGCTGACTGATCCCGACATCAGTTGCACATGTAATCCAATGGCGCATGGCACACTGCAAAAAATGTGCAGATGCATGTCTGGGACACAGAGCTGACTTTTTTGAACTGACCTAAAGGTAGCTGATATCAGGAACATGTCAGGTTGTTTCTAATGTCATTTTTGTTAGATTAAATAAAATAAAATGATAATTTTCAATATTTTTTTCGTCTGGCGGTAATACTTGTCATTAGTGGCACAGTCTATTAAGATAGCATGGCCACTCTCTATGTTATACGCTCTATACTTCATATAATATTGACTTCAAAATAATTACTAGATGGAGACATCATACAATTTTGACAAGTCTGTTTAACTAATAAACTTTTGAACAAGCGAAAATAAATACGATGTCCATGGAAGAGGAGAAAATAAACACAGCAATCGTACAAGCTGGAGGAAAAGGTAGATGCTTGTACGATTGCACAGATTCAGTTTTTTTAGCAGAGAAATAAGGAGACGTTGTTCCTCCGAGTCCGACATTTATGGTTCAACCACAATTGGGGCGGCAAGCGGCAGCGGCGGGCGGCATTTTTTTTGCACTAACGTAGCGCAACGAGAGCTGCTACAACACAGCGGCAACGGCAGCGCACTTTTTCCGTCGCCGCCGAGTTTGAATCAAAGTCAAACTTGCCGCCGCCGCCCAAAATGTTTTCTGAAAACCACCACATTCGGCGCCACATTCTATGACGTTTTTTCTGCGTTGTTTAGTGACAACCACCACATTCGGCGCCACATTCTATGCAGTTTTTTTGACGTTTTGATTTCCCAAGATGCCGACAACGGAGAAAAAATTAATCGAGTTCGTGAAAGGAAATCCAATGCTCTACGATTTGGCCCATCCTCAATATAAGGACATAAAATCAAGGAAAATAAATGGAGCGAAGTAGCGGACGAATTAAATAAGTTTTGATGTTTCAATTTTGTCAGAGGCATGCCGCTATCATGGTGCCGCTGCCGCTATCATTGTAGCTGGTTCGGCGGTATGTGTGGCGGCGCCATGCCGCCCGCCGTCGCCGCTGCCGCTTGCCGCCTTCATTGTGGTTGAACCATTATGGTTCAACCACAGTGAAGGCGGCAAGCGGCAGCGACGGGCGGCATGTTTTTTGCACTAATCTAGCGCAACGAGAGCTGCTACAATACAGCGGCAACGGCAGCGCCCTTTCTCCGTCGCCGCCGAGTTTGAAACAAAGTCAAACTTGCCGCCACCGCCCAAAATGTTTTATGAAAACCACCACATTCGGCGCCACATTCTACGCAGATTTTTGACGTTTTGATTTCACAAGATGCCGACAACGGAGGAGAAATTAATCGAATTTGTAAAAGGAAATCCAGTGCTCTACGATTTGGACCATCCTCAATATAAGGATATAAAATCAAGGAAAATAAATGGAGCGAAGTAGCGGACGAATTAAATAAGTTTTGATGTTTCAATGTTGACAGAAGCATATGCCGACGGTGCCGCTATCATTGTAGCTGGCTCGGCGGTATGTGTGGCGGCGCCATGCCGCCCGCCGTCGCCGCTGCCGCTTGCCGCCCTAATTATGGTTGAACCATCATTGTGGTTGACCTATTAGATGTTTGAGGCCACGTCAACTGATCGAATCAGTACCTGCAGCTGCGCGACCTGATGTCGGGATCAGTCAGCTGCTGGAACTGATTGGCCAGTGTGACATCTCCCTAAGTCTCCATCACACTAATAGAGGTTTTCTACTTACCCCGCTTTCACTTATCCGGGTTCGACTGTAAAATCCTCAAAGGATTTTAAAATTTGACCACCAAACTTTTTTTTAACCTCATCTACACGTCTGTTGGAATAAAATATCAAAAATGTAACAATATTCAATTTCTCAAAAGGAGAGCAAACAAAATAAAGTGAACAAAAACTAAAAGAATTATAATTTCATATTTTTATTATATATTTTCTTTTCTTTTTTTTTATAAAGCTGTTTTTTTTCTCTATTAATGTAATCGTGTTTGTGTGTTTTTGGTACGTATTTTTGTTTTTCATTTGATTTTCAGAGTTTTCCAGTTAGTAATTTTCTTCTGGACAAAAAAATATCTCAGGAGTTCTCGAAACTAAAAAAAAAAAAAAACAGAAAGAGGAAATAATTTTTAAGTTCGCAACTATGTCTAAAGTTCAAGGAGGAAGTTTTTTTTGGTACCTACTTCTTTTTTTTCTTCTTGTAAATTACGAAAATTAAAATCTAAAATGAAAATGGGGAGAATTTTTTATTTATTCCTTGAAATAGTTTTCCAGAGTAGGTAAGATAAAAATCAAGATGCAAAAGTTTTTTTTTTCTAAAGGAAAAACACATCATGGTACTAAGTGGCTGTATATATTCGTATTTATGTGTCTGTGTGTGTGTGTTATTCGTTGTACAGACTAACGCCTCGAAGGGATATTTTGTGGGTAGCAAATGTCCAGTTTCTCATAAATACTAAACTTCTATTCGAATAGTACTCAAATGTATGGTTTTTGTGGGATGAGTAACGTCTGGATTCTGTGTTGCACTGCAACTTTTTAACAGATTCTGGATAGTGTCCGGGTGTGTCGTTTTTGTTCGTTTTTGCTGTTGATACTTTTTTAATTCGGCTCGTAAAGGACTCTCGTTCTGTGAAAATCCTAGCATAGAACTGGTTGCCTGCATTTGTGGGTGCTGCTATGGGAAATTGTCACTTTTTAGCTTTTCACACTTGTTGTATGACCAGATCCTAGATTCAAGAGTTTTAGTCCTGGTTCAGTTTTCATAAATCTGCATCATTGCGCTTCAGGCAATTGTTGTACGTTCATAAATATGTTTTCCCTTCACTTTTGGGTTTGCATTTGTGTGTGTGTGTAAATGGTTTTTAAGTGACTCTGAATAAGTGTTTATTCGTGTGTTTGTTTTTCATCTATATATTATGTTTGTTATTTAGCTTATGCAGCATTTTAACAAGAAATTAACAAGATTTTTTTTTGTGTTTTGTTGTATTTTGCAATGCGGCTATTTACAAAGTTGTGGGTAGAAAAGGTTCTGTCATCTAAATGGAATGATTTACAATCGAATTAAATTTTAAACCAAAAGCGTTCTATAATGGAAACGGACCAAATAATTTCCGTATCAGAATTTTCAAAACTTGCGGAAATATCATTTATAAATTTTGTTTATTTCTTCCATACAAATGTGTGTATTGGAGATTACCAGTGTATGTTCCCAAATAGAGACAAGCTGAGAGTGCTTTTAGAATTTTATATAATTGAGTTATAGAAATATTTTGGTCATTTGATTAGCTTTGTTTTAATTGTATTTTGTAATTTATTTGATAGAAGGGAATTTATTTGGTCAATTTACAAGTCAAATTCGAACAAAAGTTTTAAGATGCCATTACACATATTTTTTTCAGTAATTTTAATTCAAGTTTATCATCTGCTTTCACCCTTTTTATATATTCTAGGTTCATATATAAAGCAAAATATTGAAATACGTAGAAATTTTTTTGTGTATCAATTTTACAACATTACCTTTGATGAAAGAAATATCAATTTTTTGAAAATTTACCAAAATTCTTAGAAATTAAAATTTAGTCAAATATTTAGAATAGATAGATAAGCTTTTTTACGCCATTTATGCCTAAAGCTGGCCATACATTATGAGCCTTGTTCTAAAACCAGGTTATACAACTTGTTGTGGCGGAGGAAAAATCAACAGGATTTTGATTTTTTATCGAACCTAATATTTGGTACTACAACCGGCCCATACACGATCCAACATTCTCATAATTTCTCATAATGTCTCATATTGTATGATTGCGATTGTCGTGTACTTTTCGACAAGAGTCGTTTTACGAGTTATTGTTAGTACTTTTCTACCAACAAAAACACGTAAAACGAATTCTGTCGAAAACGTCACGACATCGTAATACGGGTGTTTATTCGGCGAATATTATTCTGTGACACAAAATTCAAGATGTACAACCGTTTACAATCACAAATACCACAAACGGTCGTAAAGTGGTCATCGCGACTAAAAAGTCACGCAATTATAGTCGAAACGACCACTCGCGACCATAAGGTCACAAAAAAAGTCGCAATGACCACTTTAGGATCTTTTGTACACTTTGGGCAATGACATAAAATTCTGAAATTTTGAAAGACGTTGGCACTGGAACTTGTTTAGGACAAAATCGCCGGAATAAATTCAAATTGTGACAGCTTTACGTCTATTTCATACGCAGGGCAAGTTTTGCCATGCTGCTTGCAGGTCAATCAAAAACAGTGGGTTTTGATGAGAAAAGAAGAAACTCGTTGCCCTGCTGTTTTTAAAATTAATAGTTTTTGAAATGTCGTTTAATTGCCCTGCGTTTCATATGTTGCTAGTTATTTTTTAAATGAGACTTTCCTTTTAAATATTGGGGATCGTCACAGTAAGTAAGCTTTAGACTTTTTTTTAAAAATTTTTCAGTGATTGGTATAACAGGGTCTTGATAATAGTTATATTGGGCTGTAAAATCAAATTATTCTGTGCCATGCTGGAATATGAATTGCCCGGGAATTTGCTCTGCGTATGAAATAGACGCGACAGCTTTTGGTAAGTGAAATTATTGTGTGAATAAAATTCGCTGCAAACTTCTAGAAAAAATCGCAAGTGTAAACGAGGTTTAAATAGATATTAATTGGGAACTAGGATGAATTTTAGATTAGGACGAAGCCAAACTGATCTGAATTTGCATTTCAACACAGATCACTTTGGCTTTGCCTGAAAATCTACTTAAACTACTTTAAATTATTAAGCATATCCTCAGTTTTTCATATCCTTAATTTTTTAAATATTTTGAATCGATTGAAGTCGAAATTCCAAAATTTTGTTAGCTTCTTACCTCATTAGTTGGAAAAGTTTGAATTTAATTTAAAAATAATTACAAAATTTTTTGTCTTCTAAATTACTAGTAGCGGAAACCTGCCTAATGGCGCGTTTCACGAAATTTTGAGCGATCGTTAAACCGAGTTAGTGGTCGAATTTCAACCAAAAAGAGCCGATAGCTCGATTTAAAGGTCGATAAAAATTTCGTGAAATCCTCCATAAGCTGCACACCATTCCAAATCCCATGATTTGGACAAATTTTCTGCTCCGGTGCGAGTCTGGACAAATTTGCAAGCTGTACAAATTTGCAAGCTGGACAAATTTTCTGCTCCGGTGCGAGTTCACCTTATACAGGTTTCACTGTAGGGGAGACCGGGATTGGTTGTCACACGGGTTGGTTGTCACAGCGGCCATAACAGAAAACTGAGCGAACGAATGAGTTTATTAATCGGCGTCGAAAGAGTGCTATAGCAACACTTCTCTACCTACTTCACTTCAGCCTGCTCTAAAATGCAGTGACGTAGATATGTGCAATTGTTTTTTTTTGGCCAGCGAAAGTAATTTTTTGTGCATCTGTGTCGAGTCTCGTAAGCATAATTAAATAATACATAGTAATATACCTTTTCGTGTATTTATGATGTTAAATATGTGTTTCATGATATTGTTATATGATTTTTCAAATAAACATTGATTGAACTTAATTTTGGGAGGTTGTGTACAAAAATGTGTTTTGGGGCAGGTTGTCTCAGGTTGACTGGGGTTGGAAGTCTCATATAATTCCATTAGGTTAGGTATTTTGAATTAAAAAATATTACGTCCAAAGAAATGATAGACTGACTATGATTATATTTTTGTTATTTTCGTTACCAGAATTTTGGTTATTGTTTTTTATTATGAATTATGCATTTTTTTTATTATTATTATGAATAAAAATTTTGGTTATTGTTTTTTATTAAGAATAAGACATTTTTCGTTCTTTTCTTGGGTAAAATTAATTACATACAACATTTTACCTTAAATTGATTTAAATAAGTATTTATTTTTATATTCCCCCTTTAGTTTGCTATGTGACTACCTACCCCAGACACTGTGACAACCTGCCCCTGACACGGGGTTAAAAGTCACACTTTTATTTTTTCAAAAAAATTATAATATTCCCTCAAGAGATAATGCTAGAGAAAAAGTGTTTATTTATTTTTAAACTAAAATAAGTATATTATCTACTGATATATAAATATCACTGCTAAACTAAGAACATGACCACTAAAAATGCAAAAGAACAAAAAGTGTGACAACCAACCCCGGTCTCCCCTACTTATGCTGTTCTAGAAATTCAAAACTTTTTTTTCCAATTTAGCAAAATATTTGTGATGTTGGCAGACTTTTTTTAACAATCGTTTGGGAAAAAATTGATCAACACGATTAAAAGCGAAATTCTTTAGATATAATCGGAAAAAATAAAAGGGGGATTCATGAAATGGCATAAAAAAATCTCGTGTATCGAGTAAATTTTGAAAAATTTACCACCTCGTAAATGAACTTTGCAATTCAGCTGCAATAAAAAGAATTACTTTTGCGTCATTTGTTCTCATATCTTAATTTTTTTTCACCGATTCCCGACATTTTCAACCCCTAATTTTGTGGCAGCTGAACAACTGATCGATTTAAAATTATATGTTCAAGAAGCACTCCTTGTAAGAAACACGTAATTTCTTCTGGTTACATGAATACCCATAATATGACTTTATTATTTGGCATCTCTAGTCTTCTAAAAGTTCAATAGCCATATTTTTTTTAAAGTAAATTCAAAATTCAATTTTTACTAACTTTTTAAATTTATCCTTTTATTACAATTCCAAATATATTCTTTGCACAAAAAAAAATCAATGAAATAACAGCAGTGACTGTGAAATTATCACGAAAATTACTAAAACTTTATTTTGTGTAGTGGCGTCTTTTTTTTTTAAAAAATACAAATTTAAAAAAAAATCACTATCGAATGTGATGAATTTCGATGATTATCAAGCGATACTTATTCTGAATTGGAGGATAACATTAAAATATTAAATTATACACTCATATATTTTTTTTAATAAAATGTTCAATGTTTTGCATATACTGCGTCTGTATACTTAATTCAATCAATATAAATATGTTGTATGTATATGTATAATTTAATTGTGTATATATAATATTAACTTTATTTAATTTATTTTACTTTTATTTAGAACCCTGCATTTTGTTATTCACTTAAATAATTTTTTTTTGTTTTGTTTATTTTTTTTTAATTTTAATTTTAATTTTATTTATAATTTGCTTTATCCTTTTTTTAAAAATTTAATTTTATAATAATTCTCAAAGAATTTCTTTTTCCCTTAAAATTAATAACACAATGGAGCGTCTGCCCATCCGTATGCAGACAGTTTTCCAATTGAAGAGATCTAAAATCATTAATTGGAAATGAAAAGTGAAAAAAAAAATCAGAATTCCAATAAAAAAAATCAAAATCAATATTTTTGGATATCGAAGGGAAATTAAACTGAACTGAATTGAATTGATGTGAATCTCCATTTAAGTTGTGTTAGCAATAATGTTTGGTTATTTGTTCGTATGTTCATTCATTATTTGTTTATTTGGTTGGTTGGTTGGTTTGTTGGCATTATGTTTTGCTGTTGCTGTGACTGTGTACCGATGCTGATGCTGGAGATTAAATTAATTGCATAAGAAGCGCCCCAAGCAGCATTTGACTTATCAGATAAGGATATGTCCAATGGATTAGACGATATGATTGATTCCGTATATCCTCATCGATATCGTCCCCTTGTTGTATCGCTGGCCAATTGTAGCCCCCGCCACTGCTCTTGTCCGGCGATGACTTCTGCTCCGATTTGTCAATATCGTTCAGATTCGATTGGTATCGCGTATCTAATAGATGGCATCAAAAGATTTTGTGTAAGACATAACTACTAACATTCATTTAAAAGATTGAAAGGACAACTGGATAGGATGTAGGTATTGGATAGACTGATTGACGATGAGAGCGGATGATATGTGGACACGGCTAAGCCGAAATGACTGGCAGACGATTAAATCGATATCGGCCAATGATCCTTTAATGTGATCTTGAACCGTCGCTGGTGATAAAATGACATTAGGGATTTAAGCATACTTACTTTTGTCGGTTATGTGGTAGACAGATTTCGAGGGACCGTTTTGATTCCTCCCGAAGTGATCCCAGTACGTTTCGGTTGTTAACGGACTCGGCGCTGTCGTCGGTGGATTCGACACTATGGAAGAAAAAAGGAGAGTTTAGCTGCGAAATTTCAAATATTTCAATTTTAAAGGCATCGTATAATCACGGTCAAACAAAAAATAAGAAAAACTCACAAAGCACAAAAAATGTTCAACAATTTTAGTTATTCGCTTTACTTAATAGTGTTTTTGAAAATATACTGCTTCCGTTTTAGTAAATCTTATAAGTATACCGTTTGTAACAGTGTAAATTGTACGGGATCACAGTCGGGTTACACACGGAAAAAACATATAGGGACCGTTCCACCAAAATCGCATGCTCCAGTCCCATATTTATGGCAAAAAATGGCATAGTGGCCATTCCTGTAAAAAAGTTGTGACAGCTCCCAATTTTTTTAGGACACATTCCAACAAAAAAGTGTTCGTATTGTTTTTTTTGGGTAACCATTCCCAAAAAAAATGGCAGACTGTGCTGTCTAAAGTACTACTATAGTAGTATTTTACTACTATTGAGTCTTTCATACTACTATACTACCCGCACTTACATTATACTACTCTTAAAAGTTCCTGGTCTCAATCGAAAATCGAAACAAATGTTACAGCACTTTATTAAAATTTGTAATTTTCCCTCCAGTTCCCTTCTATTTATAACAAACTAGAGTGACTATATTACAATATTTCGCAATTTATTGACAGTTATTTTTTATTTAATGTTATTAAGTAAGCTATTTTTATTATTAATTTGCTTTGTATTCGTTTTTGAATTGTCTTAATAGAAAATCTTAAATCAACGAATGTTGTTTTATTATTTTTTAATGTGTAAAAACTTTATATTTATGATTTCGGAGCGAAATTACAGTCTTAATATAATAGCAAACATATCGTTTTTTTCTTAATCGTAAAATAAAAATTTTACGTTTTACACATTTACTGTATATGTGCATATTTCAATCTGTGTCGAAAAACCGCAATAAAAAAATCCTCTTTTGACAATTTTTTGCCAAAATTCTTACCTACTTTCGCGAAAATAATGTTCTAATTTATTTTTGATAGAACTGAAGCTCGTACTACTCTTAGCTTCAAAATATTACCCAAAAATCGGAATTGTACTGCTATCGTAAATTAAAAAACGACAGCACTGACTCCAACGTGTTACATGGGAGAGATTACTGTATATGTTAGACTGGTTACGACAAAAAATTGGGGAACATTCCCTCTTGTAAGGGACTCAATCTTAAAATGAAAGAACTGAATCCTATAAAACGTTATAATGTCTCCATTGATTATTGGATTCTCTCCCATATATTCGCGACATTCTAATTTGAAATAGGATTCGTTCCTATAATTATAGCACCAAGTCCTATCTGAATAGGACTGGAGACTTTTTTTTATTGGATTCTGTCCAGACAAAAAATCGAGTTATCAAATATTCGAGATAGGGAAGTGCGGGACCTTGAAAATATTCGAGATATCAAATAACTCGAGTAAAAAAATGCCCTGTAATTAGCTTAAACAACAATTACGCATGCGTGCGTGCGGCACCAACACGGTGAAAGTAAAAACTACGCATTTATATGAGTAAATGTATAATTGCGCGTTGCTCAGACGAGTTGCCGCGTCCGTGCCGTGTAGAGTAGGCTCAGTCTCTACTTTTAGACGCGGTGACAACTACTAGATGCCAGAACTAAATAATGCCGCACACCACGTGCGAATTATAATCGAAGAAAAAAATTGATTTGAATTATCATATTCGCTGAATCCTATTTGCATAGGAATGAGTCCGCGAACATTTAGGATTCATCACATTATTTTGTAGGACTGAGTCCTACATAACACTGAAGTCACTTCTAAAAACAGTGGGAACGATTCCATACCATAATATAGCATTCATTTCATCTCGTTTAGGAATCGCTCCAGTGCAAACTAGGAACGGGTGCTACTTTTGTTGGAATGTGTTCATTCTTCTCTCAGCCCTATTTACATAGTAATGATTCCACGAAAACTAGGACTAGTTCCAATATTTATGGAAGCCTTTGCTAAAAAATGGTGCATGACTCCTATAATCGCTTTCCTATATTTTATAGGAACGATTACTAAGCGGATTTTTTTCCGTGCAGTGTAACTTGCACAGGAACATAGATTTTGTATTAGAAAATCATGTGCTGTTCACATCAGATATTTTTCTAAAGAATATTAAAAATTTAATACAAATTTTGATCAAAGTTTAATCCACAAAGTATTAAAAAAATCTAATACAAATTTGGATTGTAACCCAAATTTGATATGAAAACAATTTAGCTGAAAGCTTCAAATATTCACTAAAAACAGATCAAATAAGTATAATCCAATTGTGACATAGAGTATCTACCTAATAAAATTACCGTTTCAGAATTTTCAATAAAATTGTCTAATTTCCAATTCAGCTATAAAATTATATGCGAGTTTAACATGAATTCAATTATAGATCGGTTAAGTTTGGCTAATTTAATTTTTCAATTATGTAAAACTGAAATTTCTAGTAGAATTTAAAAAAAGAACTCACTTGTGTGTTTCAATGGCAACTTTATATGTACACCCATAAAGTGACATACATACCGATGGGGTGTCAGTTATCGATAATGCAATTAGCCGGGCAGTTTAAAATTATTGGGAAAACAAAGGTGTGACATATTTGGTCGCATTTGGGCACATGTTGAGTTAAAATACGATGTGGGAATTTCGCAATGGAAATTTCATTCCCGATCGAATAATTTCATTAGTATCTACTGTTATTTCCATTGGCGAACATTTAATTGTGATGGATATGTTTACCTGGTAGGCCACGGAAAATGGGTGGCGAAATTTTTCTCATTCTTTGCTCCCGGCGCGAGTGAGCAACCAAAAAAAAAACGGATTCCTGTCCATTAAAAAGTCACCTATATGTCAATGAACAATTTATCCCTACATACCTACCCGCCTGTTCAATGCATCGCATTTCACCCTTTGAGCCCCCTGGTACCGGTAGTCGCGTACATCCTGAACAGGAAACGGTTCTGGCGCTTTCGACTAATTATTTATTGATTAATATGTTGATTGGAATTGATTTACTAGTTGTGGCATGCATATTGAATTTATAATGTGTTCGCCAATTACCAGCCACAGGGTATTCGTACACACGTCGCTCTAATTTCCGTGATGCCGGGCTACGTTTCCGGCTCGTTTGTTCGCACACGGCTATCAAAGAGGTATGTCTCGTGGGGGGAAGAAAGTTGGTAGGCTGCAAATGATTTCATAATGTAACAATGTACAACCAACTGGGATATAAGTGGAATATTCCCGGCAACGTATAGGATAAATACGTGGCTCTGTGTATCTATTTCTGAATTCCGGCATCCTCATAATGGATCAATAGGAGAGAGTGTAATGAATCGATGGCTTAATTACTGTTCGGGCTGATTTTTCGGTGTCACGTGCCTGGATTTGTTAATTCTTGTAGCGCATTTGTCGATTTGGTTACATGGAATATTTTGTTGGTTTATAGGTTAACCCTTTTGGATGATATTTGGGGCACTAGACAAATGAAAAATATCGGTTGTGATCAACACAAAACATTCCTCTGTAATGGTTTCGGAAAAAATATGTAAAAAATAATACTTTTTCAAATATCTCAAAAACCATTAAAAATAGGTACGTGAAAACTGTTTAAAGAGAAATGTGCAGGAAATTTCAGTTCCTTAAAATTTAGTTATATGCATTTTTTTCATAAAAGCGAATAATTTTCGAGAGATTTTCAAACAACTGAAATTTTTTCAAATATCTTGAGAACCGTTAGAGATACGAAAAAACCTTTAATTTTATATCCCTTTAATTTTGTTACATTAATTTTTTCCCAAAAGCGCAAAATTTGCGGGAAATTGCCAAAAAACTTTTTTTTTTAAAAATTGTATGGGAGGTTTTATTTACCGTTATTTTTCTAAACGTTGATAGAACACTGCGATTTTTGTAAAACTCATGTACAAAAATTTCAAGTCGCTAGCTCAACGCATTCTCGAGTTATTTGAAATAAGTCCAACGGACAGAGCGACAGACATACAAGATGACAAACCGCCGAGAGACCAATCGCGAAAAACTAAAGTCGGATTTTAAAAAGCCACCATTTTGGTTATTTCCTGTTAACGTATTTTCACCAAACGTTGATATGAACGTCCCATTTCAGGGCCAAACATCCTTGAACAATTTTATGACTCTAGCTCTAGCAGTTTTTGAGAAATCTTGTAATCAAACTCACAGACAGAAAGACATTTTTGTAACAATGCTCCAATCGACTTAAAACCTAAACCACAATTACGCGTGCGTGCGTGCCGCACCCACGCGGTGAAAGTAAAAACTACGAATTTTTTGAGTAAATGTATAATTGCGCGTTGCTCAGACGCGTTGCCGCATAGAGTAGGCTCAGTCTCTACTTTTAGACGCGGTGACAACTACTAGATGCCAGAACAAAATAATGCCGCACGCACGCACGCGTAATTGTGGTTTAGGGTTAAGAGTTTTCGGGAAATGTTTTTTATGCAAAATTAAGAGGGTGTTAGGGATGACAAAAGATTTTGATTTCCGTCTGTCTGTTTGTCTGTCTGTCGATTCCGTGAACTTTCGAAAGGATTAAGCTAGAGACTTAAAATTTTGTATAGTTGCGTTTCTCGTAAATGGTAAGGCTAAGTGTCTTGAACGGGCGAAATAGGACCATTCCTTCCCCCTCCACCATACGAGCTTTTAACAAGAAACTACGATTTTTTGAAATAACATTTTTGACTGCCGTATTCAGTTTCCTTACTGGTACACATTTTGATTATACGGATAAAAGTCGATTTAGGAAAAAAGATCCATGCAGGATTCGACGTTTTTTATGCCCCCGGGCTAACTTTTGAACCAGTTGGAAAGGTAATTTGCTCTAGTTTCATTGACATAAGCTCTTTTTTGGCGAGGAACAAAAAAAATCGCATAAAAATCGTCGAAAACCGCATGGAAAAATCATTGGGTCTAAGATGGCAGCTGACCATTCCCCTGCAGTTCCCCGCCAAAAAAGAGCTTATGTATATGAAACTATAGCAAATTACCTTTCTAATGCAGGTACAATGAAAGTTCTTTAAACCGTTTGCACAAAGCGCGAGATTACAACAATCAAATTTCTCAAATCAAATGTCACGTTCGTGACATCGTGTACCACGGGTGGTACATGTACAGTTTTTTAAAACCGCGCGAGTAAATAGCGCGGTAGTTTTTTTTTGTTTTTTTGTTTTTTTTTGTGTTTTTTTTTCTGGCACAACCAAATCGCTAGTGTACCACCCGTGGTACACGATGTCCAAATGTAAAAAAAGTTGAAAAAGCAAATGTCACGAACGTGTATAATTTTTTTATTACTTTTATTTATAGATAAGAACAAATATTTTTTTCTTTTGCGTAATTCGAGCATTTGCCTAAATCGAGCAACACGTAAATCGAGATTTTCTTGTATTTACGTAATGCAAATTTCATAGTGTTTTATGCCACAATCTTTAATTAGCGGTTGCCTGATCTCCTTTGAAAAATCCATGGAAAATTTTTTTTACAATAAAAGTTTGATACTTTTAGACGAAACATCGTTTAAGAAATTCATATTGTGATCATGTTTAAAACTTTCTTACAATTTCTTCAGGCGTGTGGAGTACATAAAAATACTCTTATGGACAAGGAGTGATAAATGTCAACATTTCAAGTACGTCTACAATATTTATCCGAAGATTGCTATAAAAAATTTTAGTTCCGTCATAGTCGTAGGTTATCTTTATGGCACGAAAGGTATTTACAGGATGTATGGAGGTGCTTACATCTTGACTCGTGTTTGGCGGTTGTCTGACATGAAACCGGATAAGGATAGGGATAAGGAAATGCCCTCTAATTGAAGCTAGCAAAGCAGAAAAAAGAAGCTTAACGCTCTCTTGGTATTATCTATCAAAGATAATTGCCAATAAATCAATTGTCCTTGGGTGCTTGGTATGGGAATTCTAGATACATGCAGGGATCAAAAGCTATTAGATTTCTCGGCATGGTGATTGTTTTTATATGGGAGGGGAGAGGATACTGATAGCGTAGGGTAGATATAAAAAGTTCTAGGAAAAAAGCGAACGGTAAACAACTTAAATTGGGGGAGAGATGTTGTTGAGATGCTGCTAAACTGACTGAATGAGGAATATCGCAGTATCTGACTATGTGGGAGGGTGTGGAAAATGCAGGACAAGAAAATGAATAAAATTCCCTTGGCATGGTGGCGAACTGAATGGAATGGGAACGGAACGAGCTGATATTATAACCCTGATAAGGGTTGTCTTGAAGACGTTTATTCACGTGGAGATTTTATTCGCGCGAATTTCCTTTATTAGTTCGATTTCTTGTGTTTTCCGCACGGGAATTGAAACGACACTCGAATTTAAATAGAGTTTTGAGGATTCGTTGCCTTTCCTCGTATTTCCTTTTATTATTGGCATGTCTTAAGGGATGGGGGTTTTTTCCGCCATCGTCGATAGTATTTTATCGATGTTTCTTCTACCGTAGAAAAAATGTAGCACACTTTCAGGGGAAATCTTTCGACTTGTTTTTTGCAGTTTTTGTGAGTTTTCTTTGCTGTATACGCGATTAGCATAAGTTTGCTGGACAATTAAATGTGATAAAAGTCTTTAGCAGTTAAAGTAATGAATGCACACTTTTCTCAATAAAAATTAAGAATATTTTATCGGTGGTAGGATAAAAGTGAAAAATGTACATTGAATTTGAATTTGTGGATCAATTAAGATAAGGTTTTGAGAAAATATTTGAATATAAATTAAAATTATTGCCAGAGGTGCTTCACTGACACAAAATTTAATTAGAATTTGATCACGAGTTCCTATAACTTTGATTAAAATGTTGAAAATTTAACGTGGTGCTATAATTTTCAAGGGAGAAAGTAACTTTTTTCAACATCCAATTTTTTTGGATTTTAAAAGTCTTTAAAATTTAAGTAAAAAACAAAACTAGAATTTGTTTTGGTGCACTCGGCATCAGATTTTTTCTACAAGCTTTTATTTGGTTTCACATGTTTGTTAGTTAGTCAGCTTGTTAGGGTCAAATCTTGTAATCTAATTTAAACCCTTTTCCCCTCATCCGGTCGACTTGCACACATACGTAACTTTGATGGCATTGCAATATGTGAGAAAAAATAAAACAGCGGCCATTCAACCATCAACATGCCCACAGACAACATCTACTTCAACACGGCACAACAATGTTGACAACAAGTTTGATCATCTGTGGGCGGCTTTAGTGTTACAGTGAGCTTGGAATATCAATTCTCAGTGTTTGTGAAGGCAAGGAGCAAGGCAAGGAGTTTGATCGCAGCGCCAAAATTTTGTCGCCGACAATTAAAGTCATTTTGGCTTGGGGCGACTGAAAATCTAAAGGCATGTTTTAGGGGCCCGATCTGTTAAGTTTGACAGAAAAACCCAGTTGTGAACCCATTACCATAGCCCTAACGATATTAATTTCCTAAAAACCGAAGTATAGCTCGTAAAGAAAAAATGTGAAAGTGAAAGGAACGAAAAAGGAACGAAAGAGGAGCGAAATAAATAGAAATGAAAAACTCACTTCGAATCTCTGCCTTCGGCTACTGAAAGTTTTCCAAAATTTAGCAAAATTGTGTTATTTTTTTAGTCCGAAAAGGTATTATAAAAATGCAGGACGCAGGTACAAGGAAATATCAGGTCGATTCTGTTCGATTTGTCATTTGAAACGACACCACTTTAGTTAAATCGAAACTTGCGATTGTGGCCTATTCGGCTGCACGGGTACAAATTTCCGTGAATTATAAATCGCGAAGGAATTGCAACAATTGTAAGGTTTTTTGTCTTAACCCATCAACAGCATGCGTTACGATAGCAGTCTAGACCGATGATGCATTCTTTTGCCACTACTAAAAATGAGATATCAGTTTTTAAATTTTACTTATTCTCTTTTATTATGAATTGGCAAAGAAATATTCTGTAGTATATACAAAATTTGTCAATCACATAAAATTCTAGTATTTAATGGTACAAAATTTCAACTATTTATTGGAAAATTTCCACAAAATGGGTCAATGTGAGCAAAATGACGTCCGCTTAGTGATATAATATGCAGTAGAAATCTCATTAATTTCAGATACATACAATAATTTCATAAAATACTCAAATTAGGTTGGAAAATTTCCATTAGGACACATCATTGCGTTGGAAAATTCCAAATTGAGTGATATGAAAATTGACAATTAGATTGGAATTTTGATATTCCTGTTAAAGCTATTATAATTTGTTACTCTGTAAACCAAATCCATGACCATACCTCGTGATGATTATTCCAGTGAATAGTTATGCTGCATCGAAAGCATATTTCAGCTCATGTTCAGATACAGAGCAGAGTGTATTCACAACAAATCTTCAAAATGGCCAATGCATGGTAGGCGTACAACGTATCAAAGTTTCTGTTTCTGGTTTCTGGTTTAGGGACAACAGTTGAATAAATTTTAGGGATGACTTTAATGAAATTCATGAGAGCGATGTCATAAATAATTAAATGAGCGATTTTCATACTAAATTCTAGACCTTAGCATCAGAATGGTACCGAAGTACGTTCGTTACCGATGCTGCATATATTATAATTCCAAAATGCTATTAGATGAGTTACAGTTGGTCATTATGGCCTTTTGATATGATTAATGGCTGACGCAGTGGTTACCTTGTTATTATTCAAATTTAATGGCAAAAAATTTATCCCGAAAGCATCCAAGTCAAAATTCTATCGGTAACTGTCCATATTAACCAAATTTTATCAAGTTTACTTTGCCAAAACAAAATACACACAAATTATGCCAAATTACTTTCAATTTTGTGAGTTTAATTCTATCGATTTGCTATGGAGGTTTAAGTAACATTTTTTTTTGGATAGCAACGCGGGAAAGTTATTTACTTGACCGTTTAGGGTGAAAAAAAATTTTTTTTTTAATAGATATTATCTTTGTTTTTTGTGGTTGAAAATCGTTTTCAAAATTTGTTAAATATCAGAAAGTATTCTATTGTCTCATGTTAGAAATCAAGGGGAATCTCAAATCAAATTTTAGTGGACAAACGGTCAAAAATGGAAAGAAAACATGTGACTGATACGTTTCCACAAATAATTTGGTACTTTAAAGAAGACACTTCCGGCCTTAAAGAAGACACTTCGTTAAGCATAGTGAGCCTATTAGGTTAACTCTGACCTTACAGAGGTGTCTGTAAGTCAGCTAGCGGTCACAGTTTACCTATCTAAGGTCAACTCGTGCAGCTCTCAATGCCCTACTTCACCTGCTGGTGGCTTAATTTCAGAATTTCTCCGACCACAGGTCAACTCAGTTTTACTTGCCCACATGCAGGCGAACGCGCGCCTGCCCTAGGCCAATTACGCCGTATGTAGGTCGTCGAGTTAGCCTCCATTTTTCTGAGTGTAGGACAGTCTATTAATTCCAATTAGCACTCTCTACTAGACCAGTTAGAACAGTCTGTAAATATTTCTTCAATTTATTAAAACAACTACGACTTTTCAAAGTCTTTTGATACCACAGACATGGTTTTTTACTTATATTAACCGATTTTGGTGATTTTGGCAATAATTTGTAACAATATTTGTTTTTTTAATGATCCGATCAGAGATTCAGATAAATTCTCATACAACTTCGGAACCCAAGTTTTATCGGAATCATGATCTGATTTGGTTTCTGAGTTATTGAGAAAATAAAATAATTCCCTCGGTACATGTTCCAGCTTCTATAATTGCCTTCATTTATTTATTTCGTCTGAAACAGATACAAAGATTAAAAAATATAAATTCATATATAATTAACGGATATAAATGATTAAGAATTAATTTGATAATGTTTGAAATTGGTCTTTGGTAATATTAAAATCGATAAGATCAAACTTCTCATTGATAATCGACACATCATATTCATTGGCTCATGAAAACCATAATTAGTCTGATGAGTCTGATGAGGCTGTAGATAAAAGAATTGCGAGTGACATTTGCATTTATATTTAAGGAATTTAATAAAAAGGCGAAAAAATATTGCCTGATTAAAGCGAAAACACGAATAAAATATGAAAATATTCTTTTCTAATGCTCAAAGACGACAAATTAATGATCATAGGTGTGTTAATCATAGGTGTGTGGATATTAAATATTATTTTCGTCACATTAAAGCTTTTCGAAATCAGAAAAGATCTAGCGCCGAAAAACGGGAGTTTACTATTTGCATAGGTTTTTGCGATCTTCAAAGTTATTTCAACATAGGGTAAAGTATCCAGATCTGAGCCTCGGCACCAGTTCTGAGCACCCCTGTTAATTTTCCGGCTAAAACAAGAATTGTGCGCGATTGAGCCGATTAAACCACATTACACAACTTGATGAAACCAATAGTCTTCGGATTCAATTCTTATTTCTATAAATTACTAGGCGTACTTAATTTAATACGGGGGGCTCAGAACTGGATTTTGGGATAATTTCCACATTTACACATAATTCTCTTTTTTATCCAAATTGTTGAGGAATATGTATATGTTAATTTAATTTAAACATTCCATACTTTCGACCAGTAAGTATAAGTTTCTCAAAAAGTATACGGAAGACAAAGAAAATATGGTATGAAGGGAAAAAAGGCTTAAGGGGGCTCAGATCTGGGTTATTAACATGACCTAAAAACAATTTAAACCCACAATAAACTCCAAAACATTTTTTCAATTGTCCATACAGCCAAACTACTGCCAGATTCGGATTCAGCGACCCCAAATTACCTAGAAAATACTCACATCGTGTACACCAGGGTGAGTATCGGCCTGTTTAATCATCAGTTTTGATCGACTAAAGATTTCCTTCGACTAGTTAGTCGATCGAAAATCACTTGCACCCTAGGCTTTTGGTACAAGCAAAATAGGGGATCAAAAGTGCCACTATATAATAAATAATTTTCATCAAAATTTTTTTTCTTTAACTTGTTTTATGTTCTTGAATTTTTTTAAATTTTTTATTTCAATGGCTAAAAAAAACTCGTCAGAGAGTAAAATTTTACTAGCGGATTGATTTTAACGCGGTGACCGCCATTGACTGAATAGTCCCCGAAGAAAAATTTTCGTCTTTTCAAATAATATCCTCCCCCTTGCTAGTAAACCCTTCACCTGCTATTTCCTGAACCGTTGCAACAATTTTTACGTGATTTTCGCCATTGGATATATTATCACCCCGCATTTCGATCCCTCTCCTGAACTGTGAACACCTCTCATGTTAATTCCTGAATGGCTGGAGCAATTTTTACGCGGTTTTCTGAATGGCTGGAGCAATTTTTACACACGACAGATTTCGTCCACTTTCAAATGGAAACTTGATTAAAACCCATCATATGATGGGTAACCGCAATCTTGGCAGGAATTCCGCAAGGTTACAGTCGACTGTCGATGTGACGACTTTGCAATGTTATCACATTACCTGAACCGACAGTCACCGGTGACCTTACGGAATTCCTACCAAGATTGCGGTTACTCTTCCAATGACGGGCTTTAATTCTAGTTATTTTATAGGTATGTGAACCTTACCAACTACTTAAAATGTGACAAGTAGGGAGACAAACTAATTCAGCTCTTAGGTTAGTAATTTTACTTAGGTTAGTAGTGAACTGTATTTGCTGCAAAACTTCTTCCTTGGAAATACAAGAACGTTCGCTTTGCAATTCAAATGTTATTCGACGGTTTACAAAAGTAATTCAGAAAAGTATATTTTCTGCTAGTTTAAATAAAAAATAAACTAAAAAGTACGTAAAAAACTTTCTCATGAATTAAAAATTTCTGTTATAAAATGATTTAATGAATACACGGAACTTTAACTTACCATATAATCGGATTGTTCCATCAGTTTCACCACGTGGATTTTTTGCCACACATTTGTACGTCCCATCATCCCCATTAGTGACATTGAGAATGGTTAGCTTCATGTGGGTTTTATACGCCGGCACCCCAATGCTCGTTTCGGCTCTGAAATAGGGGAACAAAAAAAAATACAAACAATTTATCTGGCTTTTTTTTATATTTCCTGTATTTCCGTTCAGGATATTTTCATTACTTGTATTTATTGGAATCATGAATGATGGGACCTTCGCCTCGAGTCCAGTAGTTGAGTGACGTTGGATGTGCCTCGGTGAAACATTCTATTGTGACATTGAAACCTTCGGGAGCTCCGACCAGCTGATGTGGAATCAGGAGCATTGGCGGAACTATGAATAAAAGTAAATATCTCTATATTCATTGGAAACTTGATAAATTCGTGATAAAAAAATATATTTGTGTACTTGCATACAAATGGGAAATTAGGTACAAATGTTGTTATGCAAAACTAAACTACATCCATGCGAAAAAAAATGTTTTTTCTCACAAAAGTAGTGAAAATTCTGTCTGCGTGGGGTTGAAAATGTTAATTTAATACATCGTAGATGAGCTGAGTGCATTATCCTTCGGTCGGGAAAGAAGCCATCATTTATCATTTTATGCATTTTACATATCGTCACTTGCCATGACTTCATATCCCGGCATCGTTGTCCTTTTTTTAATTTTTTTTCCGCTCGCTAATGTTTTTCAAGGATCTTTTTCCCATCTCAAGTCGAGTGACTTTACCAGTGAATAGTATCACAATGACATTCTTGATTGTAATTCAGGACTTTAGCGAAGACATTTCATCCTTTGCGAAAGGATAATAGCATATCGAAGCCAAGAAAGGAGCAGCAAAAAAAGGGACTAGGCCCGATGATGAGATGAGATGCGGCGTGGACGGGAACGCGATGAAAATCCTTTAAGCGTTGTCACGAGGACGAATTGATGTGCAAATTGCCATTTATGTTAAAGCCATCAGCGATCATGAAAGATTCATTGTATGCTTCGCATACCAACGCGAAAAATTGCTTCTTGAATTTACACAAGGATCGGTGAAAAGGGGAAAAAGGACATGCCGCCGAAATATATGCATATATAAAAAGATTTCTAAATGTATGGATAGTAGAGGGGAACAGGACGAAGTTTTAACTTTTTGATGGAATTCTACTATCCTGTGGGACTTTAAATACAGGCAATACACGAAATATCTCGCTATCTCGTATATATCTATATGTTTATATAATAGCTGAGAGTATATTTAAAAGGTAATGTGGTATATTTAGACACGAGTATATCGGATTAAGGATATGTTCATGGAGGAAGTTCTGGTAAACTGAATGATGTTTTACTATGGCAAACAAGAATCGATTCGCGTATAACGTTCGCTTTCTATATCGATGCGATCAGACCCAATATATCATTCTGTCTGTTGTCTGTTAAAATCGTTTCGAGACGTGTTCAGCGCCCTGAATCCTGTACCATCGCTTTAGTCCTGGATATTGTCGTCGTCCTTCGTATTGGGTTTCTCAGAGTGGCTCACAATGGAAATCTGAATGGAAATCAAGTCAGGAGACAATACAAATATTTAATTTGGGATGCTATCGGAGGCTTTTGCATCAGCGACGCTCTGGTCGATAAAACCGGCGGTTCTCATGAATTGACGGCGGAATTTGCAACGCTAGGAGAGGGAGGATATGCGGTAACATGAATGAGTCTAGCTGAAAAAAAAACTACAGGGAATTAGGAGCAAGGCTACGGAATCCTAGCAAACATTTTGGGTAATATTGGAAAAGGCGGCTGGCTGCCTTGCAAATCACCACGACGACAGATAAAAAGGATGTTTGACTTTTAAATTGTTTAATGGCGCCTTGATTTTTTTCCATGATTTCAATTAATCCTGATTCGTACTCTTTTCAATTCATAAAAATTTTAAATGGTTTAAAATCTTTGAATTTTTGTTTTTTGTCAATTTGAATATTGGATAAAATTTGCCTAATTGTCAGCCACAGTTTATTTGGACGAAATTTTTTTTTATCATGGTTAGATATTAATTTGAAGCTATGGTGTAGATGGCTTAGACATCGTATAGTCAATTTTAAACCTATTAACACGTTAACTGCCACCATGTAAGCGGAAAAATCAGGACCGAGAGACCAGTAGACTTTTTTAATTGCCTTCAAATGATATTATTTTCATAAATTTCCGAAATATATCGTTATATACAAATTTTATAGGTCAAAAATCAAAAAAAGGTTTCCCAAGCAGTCTATTATTTGTTCCATAACTTTTTTACATACACGAAAATAACAAAAAGCACATTTGCGTTATCCTTACAGGACCTTCCGTTTCGAATTTTGAAAATCTTATACCGAATTCGTGATCAGCGACCCCAAAAACATCATAATACCTATTTTTCCGGGGAAAAATGGGAAAAGGGATGTTTTCTTCATCCTTACAGGACCTTCCGTTTCGAATTTTGAAATTTCAACACCAGAGCTGCGATCAGTGACCACGAAAACCCACTAACGCCAGTTTTTCGGAGACAAAATTAGAAAAAGGACATTTGCGTTATCCTTTTAGGACCTTTCGCTTCGAATTTTGAAAATCTAACATAGCTAGGAGCAAAACCTGCTCCTGGCAACGCAGATCGTTTTGCAAAAAACCGCGTAAAAATCGGTCCAGTAGTTTTTGAGTTTTGTAATCTCAAACAAACAAATAAACAAACTTCCATTTTTATGTAAATACTAGCTTGCATGCCCGTCGTTGCCGGGTTAAGTTTTTTCAAATTTTTTTTCTTTTTTTTTTTTGATGGTCTATGTTGGAGCTAAACTTCACGCCAATCGGCTCGGTAATTTCCCCGCGAAAGGGTAGCATAGAGGAAGAGCTAAGTTTCGAGATCACTTTACCCCCTCCCCTTACTCCCCCACCTCTTGGGCTACTTTTTAATGGGTCTATGTTGGGGCTGGACCCCCGCCGAACATCTATGCAAAATTTCAGGCCAATCGGTTCAGTAGTTTTCCCGCGAAAGAGTAACATAGAGCAAAAACTAAGTTTCGAAATCACTTTACCCCCTCCCTTTATTCCCCCCACCCCTTGCGCTACTTTTCCGTATGCCTATGTTGGAACCAGAACTACCACAGATACTCATGCCAAATTTCAAGTCAATCGGTTCAGCCGTTTTTGCATGAAAGAGGAACAGACAGACAGACACCAACTTATTTTTATATATTAGTATGATGATTTATATAGATTAGAAAAATTGTTAATAACAAGCTGCGGAAATCGGAAAAAAATTGTTGCTTTCTTTAAAAACAACCAGAACTTGTTATTATCTTTAAAAGCGACCAAAAATTGTTAAAAATTGGGATTTAACAATTTTCTTGTGATTTGAAGGCCCTAATTATCATATTTTGTTTAGCTCTTAAGAATTACACCGGAAATATGGAGTCCAGCTTTCGCCCCCGCGCGGTGTTGAATTTTAGCAACAAAGTAAGAACTGGATAAGAACTGGATAATTTGAGAACTAGGTGTGTTGCCAAAAAACCTTTTGTTTTTTGTTAAACAAAATTCTGATATCATCATAAACGAACTTTTAGAATAATTTTTGTTGAAATATTAATTCTGCCACACACAAAAAAAGTTCAAGGATATTTCACTTAAAATGATTCATTATCAATACAAAACGTCTATAGTGGACTACGAACATATTTTCCAATTGAAATTCTACTCTGTTGATTTGAAAATCGATCATTTCACATGTGCAGAGTGGTAATATAATCAAAACTTTATTGAAAAATCAAGTTTTCAACAGCAATAACGAGAAAAAGAAATTCTCACTCATGCATCGTTGAATCAATTTTTCTTGGAAAACAACTTGAAATATTTTATTGCACAATAGATGCTTCCCATCGATTCGATTCATTGGGAATTTTGTGTGAAAGATAAACATAGAATTTCAACATCTCAGAGCATAGTAGAAGCTGATTGGAACAGATGTGACAAGTAAACATATTTTGTTTTTTGTCATCTTTCATTTGGAATCACCCCCAAGGCATCAAACACCAACAATACTATTTAGCCAAGCATCCCTCACAGCCGAATTTCCTTCATTCGACCATCAGGCACCCCCTAATTCGTACCCAATAAAGGCAAAAAGGACAAAGTGGTAACAAAAAATGTATCCAAGCGATGAAAGATGTGAAAACATAGGGTGAATTGTGGAGGTGCATTGGTGGAGAGTGGATTGAAGTGGAATGTGTCATAATAGATTTTATTCATATATGTTGTTTTGCCACAGGACGACCTGCCATAGTGCGGTCGCTCTGTTGTTGCTTTGAAATATACTCGTAACTGTTGAAAGAATAAAGACAGGCAAAGTTGGATGCTTTTGCCTACATCCTGGCAGTCAGATTTATTTTTAGTGTGGCATATTTAGATATGAATGCGAATAGCTATTTAGAAAAATACTACTTTTCAACTCCAGATGCCAAAGAAAATATAAAAAAGTAGCAGGAAAAACATGAATGGCAGCAGATTACTCCTCAGAGCTGAGATGTCCTTTTGCGGTATTCGAATGGGTACTCGCAGGATTCGAGGTGACAGGACCAAAAGGAAAAAATACATATATATATGCGTGTTTATAACACAAATGGGTACATACTTATTTTCTATACACATTAACATTGCACAGACAAAAAAAAGTGAAATATTATATGAAAAACTTTCACAAAAAACATGAAAAGCAAAAAATCATAATAACACTGAAAGGAAAATAGAATGGAAAGCATTTTCATCAGCATATGACGGTCTTTTTGATGTTTTTCCTGGTTTCTCAAGTTTTGTCACCCTAAAGATCTTATTTGACATGACAATAGACCAAACTCAAATAATCACAGAGGGATGAAAAGGATACTTACAATCAACACTAACTTTGATTCTCTTGGACACCGTAGGTGGCACTCCATTCGATGCTATACATAAATACGCCCCCATATCCAATCTAGATATCTTTAAAATTTCCAGTGTATCACCTTCCCATTCACTAACTGAAAATGAAAGTTTTTTTTTTAAATGTATAAAATTTTAACAAGAAGAAAATTTGTTTCCATTATGGGGAAAGTTTTTGTAAATTTTCTTTGCTAAATATTATCTTGTATCAATGCTGATTATATTGAATGTGAATCGTTTTTATGATTTTTTTTTACAAAAAATCAAGATTGCAAAGAAAGAAACTTTTTCTCACCTATATATGATTTATTAATGGATATTTTTGAATTGTCATCACGTTTCCATTTCACCGTTGGCAGTGGACTGCCTGTTGCTCGACATCTTAATGAGATGTTAGATCCTTCCCGAACAATAACGTCGCTAGAACTCAGGGAATCATCGATGTTGGGCGGCACTGAAAGAAATTTTTTTTACAAAAAATCATATTATATGTATTATGTAGAAGATATTGGGAAGATTTCATGAGACTGAAAAAATTAATTATTTCTCAAAATTCATTAAAGTAAAATCAAACTCTAGTTTTATGTGGCGGAGAAGTTTTTCCCGATTTCTAAGTGGTTTCCTCAGTATTTTAAAATGTTTGTGACAAGTTCTAGATTTTTTTTATCGAAAGTTAAAACACTTTCCAGCAAAGTTTCGAATCGGGTATTTTTTCGCTCTTTAGTTTTTTCGCTCTTTAGTTTTCTCGCTTCCGATTACGCTCCAGTTTTTAAAAAAAACTGGTCCCGTTCTTGTTACAGGAACCGGTTCGGAGGTAATTTTTGGGGTTCAGAATAAAAAAATTCCATTTGTATAGGTGAGGGGGAAGGGAGTGGTTCGATTGGAATTTTATATATGGAACGGTTGTGTAAAATCGTATTCTAATATCTTTACATTTTTCGATACGATGCACAGTTTTCGAGACAGCAAAAAAGTATTGCATTTATATGGGAAAGGGGGAAGCAGTGGTCTGATTCGATTTCGATGTATGGATGAGTTATTTAAAATCTTAATCTGCCTTTATAAGTGTTTCAATATAACTCACCGTTTTCGAGAAAAATGCAATAAACTGTTTCACTTGATTCGGGGAGGGGGAATGAATGATCCAATTTTGTCCAATCAAGAACTTAGCCTAGCCATTTACGAGAAACCCAACTATATAAAATTTCAAGTCTCTAGCTCAATCCTTTCGAAAGTTGTGGTGTTCACGGACAGACAGACGGATGGACATAATCATACAGCTAAACTTTCTTTTATTTAAGGAAAAACTGTATTTAAAAAAAATTTTTTTTTTGTTGGAAGGTATCAGTAATAGCTAACTTTACTTTTCCAAAAGTTTATACAACAGAAAACTACGATTTTCGTTAAACTGATTTACAAAAAATTTCAAGTCGCTAGCTCAATACGTTCTCGAGTTATTTAAGATACATAAAACGGACAGACCGACAGACAGACAGCTGCACGGACATCGTTATAATTTTACCGAAATCGGATTTCATACTAAGGGTATTCACAGTCCTCTTTTAAATTGCGAGTAATTTTACCGCTCGGTAATCCAGTCAAATTTAACAGATTTTTACCGAGACGGTAATTTGGTTCATGTAAAAATGAATTACCGGATTCGGTAATTGTAGACATGCCTTGAGTCGTGTTTTCCGGCCCGGTTATTCGGTATCAAGAATCAACCGCGAGTCGCGCTAGTAATGTTTAGAATAGAAATTCAAAAAGCCACAATAGAAATTCAAAAGAATACATCAAATATGGATTTAAAGGTATGTGACATATTTTAGAATCAAATTCGCAGTTCATGATTTCGTCACGTATCCAATAAAAGCGCTGTTCTCAAATCTGTTCTGTGGGATGTTCACAGCAGAATATTTTAAGTCTTTTAATATTACCGAAAACACCGAATACCCAAAATTAAAAGAGGACTGTGAATACCCTTACTGATCAGAAAGTTTCAATCTACCCCCTTTTCTGGAGTCGGTCTCCATCATGAATACAATACTTTCCCTCCACAGCAGAGGAAAGTAAAAAAACAGTCAATAAATCTCTGTTAATTAAAATAATGGTTGAAATGTTTAACAGATATTGTATAGTATATGAGAAAAAAATCGCTTTTAATATCGGGAAGGCAATATATTTTATTTGTTGGATTCCACAGGCTCCGCTTTTCTTCTCTAATGCAACTGTAGTGATTGAAAATATATTTTTCTTTATTTTCCGATCAAAATCATGAGCTCCCCAGTTAAAAAGAGCGTTTTCTCTATAGAAAACACAGAAGATTATCGACTGCACTTTATCTTAGTTCTTCTTCTCTTGAATTTCTGAGTTTTTTCAATTTATTTTCCAGAAGCATTTCTTCGTAGTGGAAAAACATGAATACAAACTGCACTAAGACTGCGTGTTGTTTGTGAATAAATTGTGGTCAGGTTGGCAAGGAAGCAAAAAAGGAAAAATAAGAAAAAATTTGAAAAAAATAAACATGAAGAAAACCTTGTTAAAGTGGGATAGAGATTGTAAAGCGTAAATAGAAAATGTAAATAAAAAATCAACTTTTCACCTTTGAACTTAACTTGATAAATACTCGCATTTTAGAGTAGCATCAAAGATTTTCAATTCATTCCTTTGCAGATTATTTGTGCAGATATTTCTAACTGAGGACGATGATATGATATTCGGTGCACTAAAGAAAGTTGATTTATGTGAAATTAAAGCCGTCGAATAAACATTGAGGGGACGTTTATCTGTTTATTTTACACCCAATTTCCCCGCCCACTAAAATTTGAGTCTATTTTTCTTGTTGGCATATACACCGCAAAATACATTTCAATGGAACCGTATAAATAAACGAAAATCTACGTTAATAATCGCGTATAGTCACCGAGACTACACAAAATCCAGCCATCATACTGGCCTCCAACTCCAAGCGGTTGTTTTTCACCAAATATGGTTTGGGGCTGAGTGAATACCAGTATTGGGTTTGCATAGGAGTGAGAATCGTTTCTACGATTCCATTAAATCTTTAAGACGCCATCTATCTGTCTATCCATCATGGAGCCAAGTGATTCATCTACCTTCGCCTGAAGAAGGTAGAAATCTACAAATTCTGTATATTTTAAGACTTGAAATTAATAAATGGCAAAACATATCCAGCAAAGTCTCAAAGTCTCGTCGACTGAATTAAATCATGAATGTGGACTTAAAATATGCCACCAATTTACTCCCACTCCATTAAGTTCATACGACGACGTCTAATGTTGGAACTTCATTCGTCCGAAATTTTTGAATTTGATGAGTCTTTAATTTTAAGGGCTGTACATCACACTTTTAGGGGTGGGGGAAGCGTCTGCGGTAGTGCGACGGCCGATATACAAAAAATCGCTTTTTGCTTTTTGCGATTTTTTGTATACCGGCCGTCGCACTATCGCAGACCCTTCCCCCACCCCTAAAAGTGTGATGTATTTCGTGGACAGACGTTTATCTCAAGTTTCAGGAAAGTATATTAATAGAAAAAATTTAAATTTCAATAGTTCGAGAATAATCGAAAAGTGTATGTATAACAAAAAAATCGGCGTTTTGGGAGATCCTAGCAATTAGGTCCGGCGTAGTCCAAGTGGTAAAGTACTTGGCCCCTGTTCCGGAGGTCGGTGGCCCAATTCCCGAGTGTCGTACGCTGTGATTCAAGTCCACTCAACTTGCTTTACGAAATGAGTGTTATAGTTGCCACTTGGTGCCAACGACATCATCGGTCTAGATTACTATCACGGCCTCTGTGTTTGATTGGTTGTAACGTAAAAAATCTTACAAATGTTGTAATTCATCCATGATTCACAATCCATGTAAAACTGTAGGTGCGTAGCAGGGAAGAATATGTTATGAAACCTCAACTGAGGAGGTCCAGGGTCTTCGAGGGCTGTAGCGGCGAGGATGAATGAGCAATGGCGAAGCGGAGCCATTCCTATTAAAAGTTGATAAAAATAAAATTTTGTATGCCTTAATACAATGAGGGTATTCACAATCCTCTTTTAATCTTCGGTATTTTCGGTCATATTAAAAGACTGAAAATATTCTGCTGTGAACATCCTACGGCACAGATTTTAGAACAGCGCTTTTATTTGATACGTGACCAAATCATGAACTGCGAATTTGATTGTAAAATATGTCACATACCTTTAAATCCATGTTTGATGTATTTTTTTGAATTTCTATTGTGGCAACGGCTATCAAAATTGAAAAAATTTGCATCAATCCGATGAGATTAACAAAAAATCAGCGAGAAAATTTGACAACTAAAAACATTACTAGCGCCACCCGCGGTTGATTCTTGATACCAAATACCCGGGCCGAAAAACACGACTCAAGGCATGTATACAATTACCGAATCCGTTAATTCATTTTTACATGAACCAAGTTACCGTCTCGGTAAAAATCTGTTAAATTTGACTGAATTGTCGAGCGGTAAATTTACCCGCAATTTAAAAGACGACTGTGAATACCCTGAATATAAGATGCGCCGCATGCAAAATTTTTAAGAAAACATCAGAGATATAAACCAAAAAAAAATTTTTTTAGTGTGGTTTAATTTTGGTTCAAGGGTTAATTGAATTTTTGGCATTGGTTTTGGTTCCTAAAATTTTCAAAATTGGTTCTGGTTTCTAAAAACTTCAAAAATTTGGTTTGATGATTTCGAGATTATGGGTCTTCCATAAGTGTTTTTCAGTAATAGATTAACATACTGAACGCTAAATCTGGTCGAAAATAGAAAATAATAAGAATTTTCCGATCCTAAGAAGCATTTTTTTTCAAGTGGTTCAGTTTATGGTTTGGTTTTGGTTTACTCAAATTTCAGTGGTTCGGATCGAGAAACTGGTTTGCATTTCTCTGGAAAAAATATCCCAGGATCGAAAATTTTATAATAAAATGTGGCACGGTCAAAAATTTCTTTATTTATTTATTTAACAAACCACGATCTCGCAAAAATTGCGCCGCAGGCAAACATTTTTGCATTTCAAGGTTAAATATACCCTTAAGTTTAAAAACTCTGTGTAAATTAATCAAATAATTTATCGACAAGAACTTGACGGACGCTTCCCAAACAATTTTTCACTTTATTGATTTAAACTGAATTAATTTCAAATGTTCAACCGTTCGCTGTGAGAAATTCAGAATATATAAGTAGAGAATTGTTGTCGACAGAATATAATATATTCTAAAATTACTGACCAGTATACTTTTAGTTTAAAAAAAAAACAGTGAAAACCAGTGGTCAACCCTAATAATAAAATATATGGGGACTATGTTTAGTTTATTTAGCGCTAATTTTTTAGGGTTTAAAAAATTCCAACACTAAATCGAACAATGTGGGACAAAACTTTAGTTCTCAAGACGTCGGAGAAACATGGTTTAACCTTGGAATGTTTCGGTTAATCTGGGAATTTTGATCACCCAAGTTAGAGGTAATTGAATTTGACACCTTAAAAATTAATGGTAATCGGTAGGAATAGAGTGTAGGATTTTTCAGAACTTCCCTGCGGGGTGCGAAATTTTGCAGATTTTTTTTCACCATCTTTTTTTGTGAAAAGCTTTGAAAAGTTAGACCAAAAGATAACCGTTCGCGAGATACAACTTTGTCTAACATTAGTGCGTTTTGGGAAAATTGGAACCTTCATTGGCAGTTTTTCCGGAAAACTTGAGGGCTAGAATTGTATTGATTTCAAAACCACAAACCATTTTCAGGCACATTTGGTAGCCATTGAACCCACACACGATGGGTGCTTCGATCGAACGATTTCGACATAATAGGGCGTGCTTTGCCCACCATTTAATAACACTAATTTATGATTATTTTTTGAAGCCCTTTCATGCATATAGTATTGTCACTGAAGCTTCATATGTGCCAAATTTTATGTGACCAGCAGACAAACAAACAGACAAAAAACAAGCATAATAAACGCTTTGAAAAAACACTCCCATTTGCATCAAGTTAACTCGAAACTTTATTTGATGCTTAAAATTAAAAAAAATATATATAGAAGCCAAGGTCTACAATATGTGAACAGAGTAAAATGAATGAAGTTTCCGCATTACTCCCTGTAACCATCATAACCCAAGTTTTCATCCTAATATAGGTACTACACTTCTGCCCCCTAGTCTAAGAATAACAGGAAACGCTGAACAAAGTTCCTCTTCTTTAAATTTCTTGAGCTTTTCTGTTTATTTGATTTCCTTGAAGGCATCCCTGAATAAGACGCTTTCCTTACGCGAATTCATGACGATGTTTTTTGATTCGTACGCCAGCTTATGATGAAGAAGGTTCGTCCTGATTGTGCCCTTTCGCTAAGGGTTTTGTTGAACATCCCTAACAGAATTTTGTACCTCTGATGATTTTCTTGAGTTGCTGATTACTTTTCATCAATTTCATTTAGTGGTGTATTTTTTATTATATTTATGATCCTTAACCAGAAATAAACAAACAAAAAAATTATGATTGAAGGAATGACAGAAAACGAAATGGAATGAAAACCGGAAGATATTCCTTGATGAATTTCGAATAAGAAAATGGAATTTCTCATGTTTTGCCCGTGTACCCGCTAAACTTATATCGAAATTTCTCTAATGAAAGGAAATTATTTTTCGATGATTTTCAGCAGGTATAAGAAATTTCTTTGATGAGGTTGTTTAAGAAACGAAGAAATATAAATAAGTCAAACTTTTATAAAAATATTATTAAATCGGATTGAAAAAGTTTATGGATGGGTCGTATTTCGGTTAATGTTGTTTTCCCGGAATAAATCGATTTAAAAAATTATCGATTCGATTTTATTTAAAACTCAACAATAAATAAGATTTTATTTTTAATCATTGCATGTTTCCTTGGATGGTCAGTTTGAGAAAAATTCCGTCTTGAAAGATATTTTTATAATAGTATATTTTTTTTTTAAATATGGTTTAATCTTGACTGGGAATTATTTTAAATTAAACCATGTTTGTTCCAAGGAAAAAGCTTTTTTGCGTATTATATCGAATATTTTTATTTGAAATGTACAATTTAATATTCGTATATGTTTAAAAATTGCTTCTTGAGTTCATATAATACTTAGAAAATTAGTAATGCGGATCCAAGAAATCTTTTTTAATAAGTCAACTTTGGCCTGTAGCAGGCAAACGCAGTTTTCTATTACATGACATATCCTCGAAATACCTAAATCAGGTCAACCCGAGCAGCTCTTTACGCTCTACTCTACTTGCTGCAGGTTTAATTTTTGAATTTCTCCCGCCACAAGTAAACATATTTTTACTTTTCTTAACGTAGGTGAACACGCGCTTAGCATAGGCTAAATTTTTCTGCAGGAAGCCAATTAAGACGTACGCAAGTCGACGACTTTTATTCCGACAGACAGATGCACGGATTCCTCATAATTCTACAATACTTTCCCAAGTTTTCCTCTATAGAAGAGGAAAGTAGAAAGACCGATTTTTCTGGTTTTTTCACGTTTTATAAATAAATGTAATTGAAATTATGAAACTACCGATCAAGGAAAATGCGCCGCTGGTCAAATTTTCTAAAATATATGCGCCCTAGCACATACCAAAAATGCGCTGCAGTTGGAGGAAATATAAATAACAGCAACAGTGAAAAATCCTGTATTTTAAAATATGTGTAAAGGATTATTCTGACGGGGGTAAATACTTTCTTTATAATTCCCTGGATTCTGTTTGACAATTTTTTTTTAGCAAACTTACGGATTCCGAAATGCAACTTCAATTTGAAGCCATAATTGTTGTTGAGTTTACGATTTTACAAGCACAAATACTAGAATTCGCAAAATATGCTTGAATTAAATTCGTATTTTATCACCTGTTAACATTGTAGTACCTTTTAATGACGATCATTTCACTTGGGTAAGTTATGTGAAAATATATTTGGAAACAGTAAAATTGAGTAGAATTGCAACATACCGACAACATGAAGATATCCAAACTGTGTTTTCGCTGTCACCGTATTTATTTGGCACATATAACGTCCCTTATCCTCTTCGTGGACATTATTGATATGTAGATACCAAGTCCTATGTTTGTCATGCTTATCATGTGTCACACTTATCCTTGGATTCCTCGTTATGACATGATTATGTACTGTTAGTATGGCTGACTGCTCAAAATGCATCCAGGCTACCTGTAAAACATCGAAAGGATAAATCATGAAAAGTCATTCTGTCTGAATTTTATGTTCTATAGTCTTCAGTTCTAGTTTTAAGGTTATATTTTGAAGGACATTTTCCAGGATGATGGCGTACGGTTAAATCGTGCATTGTCCGGTATGGGGAATTTTTGGAATTTTAAATTTGGGGAGAACCGTAAGACTGGGGAGACGATATTCGACAGACTGAATTGACTTACAGAATTGGATTTTTTTTCCATTTTTTATTCGTTTTTCTTTTTGGAAATTTTTTACACTTAGCTTAGGTTACCAACTGAATGTTTTTTGCACTTTTTCTCTGACGTATATGAGATGAGATATACATGTTAGATGAGGGGCTTTACAGCTGTCTTCGTGTCAATTCTTAGTCGAAGAACGGCAGCGAGGTGTAAATGTTTTCCTTTTATACAGAAACGTGCACTGAATGCAAAGTGATTTCAAATCCTCACCTCATTTTATTCACTTTGTCGTATTTTTTTTAGTTGTGTACATTTTCCATCCAATGTAAGAAACATTCAACATAAAGTATCTTAAAGGAAAAGAAAATGTTTTTCGTATCTTCCTAGACGCTACTGTATTTTTTCCTGCTATTTATGTTTCCAGGATAGCAAGGTTGGAAAATGCTTTCTTGTCCCTGTTTTAAGACTTTAAGAAAAGGTTTTTTTTTGTTATTTATGCACGTAGACGGGAGAAATGGTCTCCACCTATAATACCAATACGCCTTTCAAGAATGATTTTCACAAACGGCAGTCGAATCGAACTATAATAAACCAAAAAGAAGGAAAATTTGTTGAGGTGAAGTGAAGCTCCGAGAAAAGGAAGACTTCAAACTTTCAACTTTCAACTTCTTCGGATGCATTTAAATCAAAAGCAGCACAGAATTTCAAGTCAGATAGAAACTTCATGGACTTCATAGCCAAAGCACTTTCAAAAAGATTCAGAAAAAATTCACAGAGTCAAATTTTCCGAATTCGAACATCGAATACGATGTGAAAAGTTTGAGAATGTTTTACAATCTGATTTTCGTGTTCTAAAGTAGTTTTAAGCTTTGTAATCAGTTTTATGTTAGATTTTACTGTATTCAGGTGTAAGTTTTCGACTAAATTAGATGGATCTGCTTTAAGAAAACTAATTTTCATGAAAACTGCTAATTAAAGAAAGTACTCGGTATCTACACATGTAGTGAAGAAAAGTGTCTTGTCAGTTTTAAGACTCGCAAGAAAAACTGTTTTCTGTATTCATAGAGTTTTAAGAGAATTTGTTTTAAAATGTTATTGAAATACTCTGCTATACAGTTGAACTTGGATAAGTGGGATCTCACGGAACCGTTCCCTGAATCCCACTTATAGAAGTAAAACGCTAGGACCGAATAATCCATCTTAGTTATAAAGGTTTCTCACTTACCCAATTCCCACTTATTCTGGTTCGACTGTATTTCCGTTTTGATCTTCTGAATTTTTTCATGGTTCCAAAACTAATTTTGTCCATTTCTAATTTATTGGAATTTCATGCCGTACATATAATTCAAAAAAAAAAACAAGCTAAAGGTTTAAGAGTACCAAAAATCAAAAACATAATTTTGCGTAAGAATTTGGCCTCAAAAATTAAAGCAAAATAAAAGTTAATATGCAAAAATTTCCAACGCTTTTATCTCGCTTGTATTTTTGAGGTCAAATCCTAACGTAAAATTATTTTTACTTTCTTCTACGGAGTATAATAAAGTATTGTATTCATGAAAAATTTCGACCTCTTAATTTTGCCTAAAAAACATTTCCCGATCACTCCTGAGTCGATTGGAGTCATATTAAAAAAATGTCTTTCTGTCTGTCAGTCTGTCTGTCAGTCTGTCTGTCAGTCTGTCTGTCAGTATGTCTGTCAGTCTGTCTGTCAGTCTGTCTGTCAGTCTGTCAGTCTGTCTGTCAGTCTGTCTGTCAGTCTGTCTGTCAGTCTGTCTGTCAGTCTGTCTGTCAGTCTGTCTGTCAGTCTGTGTACAAGATTTCTCAAAAACTAATAGAGCTAGCACCATGAAATTTTATAGGCATGTTGGGTCCTGAAATGGAACGATCCTATCAACTTTTGGTGGAAATCCGTTAACCGGAAGTATCCAAAATGGCGGTTTTTCAAAAATCACAATTTCGTTTTTCTCGATTTACTCCCAAACTACGCGTTTTTTAGTGGCCTTAAGTATGACAAAACTTGGAGAAAATAAAATTTCCCACACTTTTGTCTTTAGCTATAACTCGATATCTCAACCTGTTATCGAGATAAACCGTTATTTCCGAAAAAACAGTTTTTTGCGATTATCTCGAAAATTAACGGGTTTTTGCTGACTGAATGTATGAAGTGAATTAATGAGAATGACATTCTGCACAATTTTGTTTCTTACCGTTATCCATTATCTTTTACCGTTATTGAGATATTTTCATTAATATGTAAAAAATCATATTTTTGCGAATAATTTGCAAACTAACGGTTTTTCGACAAATCAGTTAAAAGAATAATTAAAGATGTTAAAATTTTCTACATTTTTGCCATTTACCGTAAATTGATATCTTTTACCGTTCTCAAGTTATCTCAAATTTTGTACGTTTTTGATATTTTTGAATAAACCAAGAATTTATTGGGAGATCGTCTTAGGTTGACAACGCGACAGGGCTCTAGCGTAAATTGCGCAGGGTCGTAGATTTTGTAGAAGAAAGTTTTGTGTTGACCACAACTGATATTTTATTTTAAGCACACTTTAAATGCTTGTTTTTTACATGCGAAACTTTTTTTTAAACAAATTTCAGGTTAGAAGCGCATATATTTCAAAAACTTGCGTCTGCGGTGCATTTCTTTTTATTGCAGCTTTTACGATTGCAATAGCCATTAATTTTGTAACGAAAAAATCGGGTGAAACTTAGTTTTTTCGCTGGAGTACTGTGTAGGTTCTAATTCAAATTATTGTGACGAATTCATGTTGGAAAATTTCGCTTGCGGCGTAAATTCACAATTTGTTTTTCGGCGCGAATTATTAATTTCAAAAATGTTTTAGCCCCCCCCCCCCATCCCTATCATGTCCCAGATTTGCTTGAAATGAAAACCATTAGTGATTTTTTTTAAGAAAAAACACGCCGAAGGTAGAAATTCTACGCGCAGCAGGTGAAAATTTACAGGTGAAATTTATGATTACATGGAAAAATCTATGACAAAAATCTAGTTACCGGGACGCTGCTGGAACTAACGCATGTCACAAATCGGAATATTTCAAAACTCGGTTTTCGGTTAAAAAATTTCACCAAATAAGATTTCTGTAACTCTGAGTAATAGGGGCAACATTTAATAACATTTTGTAATGGGCTCGGATGGGTTCGTTTGGATATTTTATAAGGCAAAATTTAGAACGTTAATACGTTAATACCATTAGAAAAATAAAATTATTTATCACTTGAACAAACAAAAAAAAATATATAATTTACTTTCGATTTTTCGGGAAAAAGCCGGGTTTTCGGTTTTGGTAAATTTGAACTGTAGAAGTATTCTTTCCCCAAAACTTATGCAGGTAGCAAAATAAGAAACAAAAAAAAACTTCGCAGACAACATGACAATACTAAAGTTGCTGTAAACACCATCGTAACTAATGTAGTCCAATGAATGAATAGATGACAATCGACGTGACACATTGATATCGAGACAAATCCCCTTAAAATTGAATATTTTAAATTTTTCGGGTGGCCATCACTTATAGATAAGAGACCCGACTTCATCACAGCGTCGACGACGACCATATCACCGCATCCACTTTATTCCCCCGATTCATCCCGTTTCGGTTGGTGTACTAACCATTGGCAGGATAATAAATTGTCCGTTGGCATACCAGGCCAACCGTACAATGTCCTTCGCCCAGATACATATGTACGCAGCCGAGGCCGAGGCCACGAAACTAGTATGGGGTAACAACGATACACAAGCCCATATGTCACTTGGAACTTAATATTCAAATTATGTCCGCTTATGTTTTTTATGCTTCTTCAACGTTAAGCGAGAACATAAATCACCTCTACCCCCTAAAATGGGAACGAAAAAACCTCAATAAGGAGAGAAAAAAGTGAAATAGCAGAGAGACCAACCCCTCTACCATTTGCGCGCCCGCTTAAATTTTCAGTTAGTTACCTGAAGAAACAACGGATGAACGCCGATGGTGAATTTGTGGGGGTGGCAAGCCGAAGTGGTTTACTCAAGGAATCTTTCCGCTCCACCGCAAAGTAGCCTCACTTTACGCCGCCACCCCATCCACCGCCAGCCAGCACTGTCCACATCGCATCTCCGCAGTTGGAGAAAGGAATCCGACTTTTAACTGTCGCAAACATCAGAGTCAGGACAGCTTGCGACACAAGGACATTCGAATCGCATAGGAAGAAGGGAGAATAAAAGTTCCTAGAATTTTTCTATGGCAAGTTCGCTCCCATTCCATCAAACTGATGTCGGTCCAATGTATCCGGCATTCAAATCTTATGTTTTTTGCTAGTAAAGTTTATGTTGAGTTTCGTTGTTCTCGGATATACTTGAATTTCCTATCCTCCCCTAGGCACTTGAGTAATTTACTGAGCTCAAGGAATTTTTTTTCCCTCGTTCGGTTAGGACACCACCATACGATAAGCGCCTATTTAGGTTTGCCTTATATCGATGTAATATTTACGTATTATAATCGGGGAAAAGTGGGAGCTGAAATTGGGTTGGGATGTATACTCGAGAGCGTGGAAAAGGATCGCTTTATGGGAGGGTAAGCGAAACGAAACAGCCCCGGGAAGGTGTCCCTGTTTCGTTTAGGGTGCCGAAGGGATTCACAATTTTTATTCACCGAAAGTAAAGGTAAATTACATGCTCGAATGAGCATTCGGTGATTCCCCTCGATGCCTGCTTATTGATGGAGCGTGCATAAAGCGGATCCCAATCGAAAAGAATACTCTGGGAATGGTATATGATATGGTCTTACCTGGAGCCAAAACCTTATCCCCATTTACATCGTTTTCGAGATATTTTGTTCTTTCATGACGCGTCTTCTCCGCTTATCAACAAAATGCCGTTGAGTTGTGGATTTCTTCATCCTCGGAGAAATCATCTTCAGTTACAATCGTCTAGAGTGACTATCATATTACTTATCCGAGGTACCAAAACTGTTTAGTGTTCATACACAAAAGATATGTAATGTATATTCCGGCCTATCTGTAATGTGTATCCATTCTTATATCTGAAAAGTCTTTCCTATTCCCGGTTTTTATTTCTATTCGAATGCCTACCTTTGTGTATTCACTGCATAGATAATAATAGCCGTACAAAAAACAAAAAAAAAACAAAGCCAAAACGAGTAGAACAAACTTATTGTACAATGGGAAAAAGGATATATTGAAAGCTAAACAAATCCAACCAACAGGGGTACAAAATATTTCCCAGCGTTTCCCATTCAGTTTTGCCTCCGCATGTAATTCCGTTCATATTTGACGAGCATACATTCCTTAGTTTTTTTTTTGCCTGCCCTTTTCAGTTTTCCTAGAAGATGGCGAAGAACGGGGGTGTGTGTGTAATAGCAGGAGATATTTTAGGGTTTACTTGGAACGGGAGGTCAATGTCGAAAGGCATGGAATCATTGGAATTTCTGGTTGGCATTTCATGTAAATTATGTTGAGGGTTTGGGACTTGTATACTACGACGAGTATGCCTTTCTTATGCTTCTTTTTAGACTTTTTGACTCGAACGATACGGTTAGTTAAGGGTAGATAGTAGAAGAGATTCACGTAAGGGTGGATCGTTGGCTGAAGGCTTTTCGGTGTTCAGTTGACTGCTCAGCCGGGCATTATTTGAAATCTCGAGGCTTTTATTAGACGGTGATTGGAAAACGTAATCGAAAAGTATGTGGCGAAGGAATTGAATACATTTGCATATTGTTGGCAGATGATTACACTTTTGGTATTTTCCTAGTATATTCGCTCAAATGGATTTCTTTTGAATTTGAGAAGCGGCGCGCCGTTGATTACAACGGACATAAAATATTTTTTAATTTACAACAATCATTGGCAGATATAAATTTACAACGGAATTCTTAGAAAAAATTTGCGAAATGCCTTTTTGGTTTGAATATTTTAGGGTTAAGTTTCAGTATGGGGCATTCTCGCAAGTTTGATCAAATTCTTCGTAGTTTATATTCTTTAAATTCTAGGATTTTAATGTTGTATGGAACACGTCCTTCCGTCCCCTGAAGTGAATAGCAGATTTCTCATACAAAACCGGAGCATACAAAACCATACAAAATTGGTTCAGATTTCCACTTCGAAAACCGGGTTTATACCGTCGTTTATTGACAAATATGCTTACTACAAAAAAGTGTTTCTAATAAAATTGTAATTATTTTCAAATTTTTTTTCAGTTTTTATGATAAATAAAATTAACCCGCAAAATGCCAGGCATTTTTGGCATTTGTAGCAATAAACATAAGAATAGCTACAATTGCCAGGGGCCAATCGTCGAATACTCTACATCAGGGATCATCAGCTAGTGGCTCGGCTGGCTCATCACACAGATGGGCTTTAACAGCGTAGCCACTATAATCGACCTCTTATTGTGTGCTGAAATGCTTGTGTGTTGTGACTTCGGATCGCAGGAATAAAACGAATCGTGCTTTGAGTTGGAATCGGTGCATTATTAGCATGACGTATTTCATTTTAAATCAGTTCGTGTCAAGCCATTGCCGTGGAAGGTTGTGTTTCATTGAACTGTATTTTAATTTCTAGTGGTTATAAATTTTGATTGTAAAGGGAGCGACAGTTACTTTGATGACCCCTGCTCTACATATATGATGACGGAAAAAATGTTTGTTTAAAAAATCCATTTTTAAAGGAGAGGGGGGAAACGAATGGTCCGATTGGATTTTGATGCATAAATAAGTTATGTAAAATCATATTCTAAATACATTTCATCTTCATAAATTTTTCGATACGATGGACAGTTTTCAAGAGAACAGGAAAAAAAGTATTTTATTTGTATGGGAGGAGTCAGAAGCAGTCGTCCGATTGGATTTTGATGTATGGACGAGTTATGTAAAATCTTATTCTGCTTTTATAAATTTTTCAATATGACACACCGTTTTCGAGAAAAACGCAAAAAAACTGTTTCGTTTGTATGGGAAGAAATGTTCCGATTTTGCCCGTTCAAGAACTTAGCCGAGCCATTTACGAGAAACGCAACTATACAAAAATTCAAGTCTCTAGCTCAACTTGTGGCTGAATTGACAATTTTTGAAATTGAAATTAACTAGTTTAGTTATAGTATCGATTATCCATTCAAAATACAAATATTTACTATTTGTTCTGTTCTTGTAGAGATATTAAAGTGTTTTTTTAAGTTATGGGGCAAACAGACAGACAGACATACATTTATATTCATGGTTTTTTAACACATTGAGCGCCACGTGCCCACCGGTGAACATTTTAATCTTCCAACCACCGTGACCATCGAGTGACCACCGGTGGTCATTATTGAATGTCGATGGTGGGACAACGTGGTCACACTACTTCCCAGTGAACAAAAAATGTCTTATTAAGGCATTATAAAGGCATTATCTTAATGCATTATCTTTACCTTATTGTTGCCTTATTTTTGTATAGGCCATTTCCGCGTATATAAGGCCTTACAACTAAGGCAACATTAATAGTAGATGTTTTTTCCCCGGTGATGGCGCTGATTGCTTAGATGGTAAAAATTTCTTTATTAAAACGGTCTTTAAGCCTTAATCTATTACTTTTTCTATAAAAATATTTACCGAGTCGTTTAAATTCTCCTGATAGCCAACACAAAACTTCAACAAAAAATAACTTTTTTAGTTCACTTTTCCAACACACGCATAAAAGGCGCGTTTTTCCTGAAATGAACTTCCATCTCATTTTAATTTGGAGTCTTTTATATTATTTGTCTCATGTCTTAAAGACACCTTAGCGATAATGCCTTAATAATTTTTCACTGGGTTGTTTTATTTCGAGACATCGTGATCACCAGTGGGAACCTGTAACATATATTTAGCTTTGAGAAATATTAAGTTTGGTCCCAGGATGTAAACCTATTTTACTTGGAATTGGTAGTACCTACTTGCAATAAATCAATAAAAATAAATTTAAAACATAACAAAAGCTATAATTGCCAATCTGGCAATCATTGGAGACTCGTATGGTGATATTCGTATCAAAATTCGAACAGTTGTACCAAAATCCACTTTGAAGTCAAACTTTCCAATAAGATTTTTTAAAATTTGTTCCAATCGGATTTTGATGTATGGAAGTTTTATGTAGAATCATATCCTAAATAACTTTTGTTCTTGCACTTTTTTGATAAGATGCACCGTTTTTGAGATATTTGCATAAAACGTTTTCGTTCGTATGGGGGGTACCCCCCCTAATGGTCCATTTTTGCCCATTAACGAACTTAGCCTTACATTTTACGAAAAACGAATCTGCGCAAAATTTCAAGTCTCTAGCTCAATCCGTGCGCCCGCAATCCGCGCCACAGACAGACAGACGGACAGACGGACAGACAGACGGACGAACGGACAGACGGACGGACATGCTAAATTCAACTTTTTTCATCATTCTAAACACACTGGTGTAATTCATTTTTTTGTGCGATGACGGGATCTTGGCGTTACAAACGGTAAGGCAAAGTTAATATACCCTTTGGTTTCACCATACGGGTATAAAAATGTTGGTCCCAGAATGTCACCCAAGGAATACCCGGTCCTAAGCACGCGGTTTACTGTGTAATTCAAAGAATGACGACCGGTGGGCACGTGGCGCTCAACGTGTTAATGGAAAATTGTATTGTTAACGGAACCACGCATATGTGTGAAATTTCAAGCAAATCGGAGATGTGGTCGAGTGGGCAAAAATTAAGTCACAAGATTTTACCCAAACATCTTTTACTTTCACAGGTTTTTCCAAAAGATATGCCTTTTAATAGTATTATATGCTTAGAAAAAGCAATAAAAATGTGCAAAAACAAATATTTTAATAAAAGACAAATGTATATATATTTTTTATCACCAGTTATAATTTCATAGTCCATTAAGGGAATGTTGTTATCATTTTTCTGCGAATTAGACACATCAGCCCCCCATATAACCAACAATAAAAGATACATTTTAATCCTGAACATTTTTATTCTATCTTGGAAAGTGAATACAAACATTCCGAGTTGGATTTTCCCCCAAAGACGGGATTTATGTATTCAAGTTGAAGTCTGACTGAGCATAGGATTTCTAGGGTTAAAAAGACACTGGTGGACCATTGACCCTAATCGGGACTTTAGTCGAAGTTATCCCATTGGGGATGTTTGCTGTACTTGTGGCTAGCCAGCAAAGTACTTGATATAAGAAATGCTCCCTTGTATATCATCTTTGAGATGAGGGAGTTGATCTGTGACGTGACTTGATTGCAAATAATTTTTTCTTAAGTTTATTCCACAATATAAAATACGAATAATCTGTCTTTAATTTATTTACTTGTAGTTTTTCATTTTTCTTATAGAATCCTTTGCGAAAAATAGTGCTTTTACTTAAAGCTAAGTTAAAGTAAAAATTGGAACGGTTTAGTTTTTCACTTAATTTTTCTTTATCAAAAACTGGTTTGCAATTTTTAGGTTTTTCAAGTTGTATTCGATATACATCGAGCAAATAGGCAAATACATCGGTTTAGCTGCTAACGCCACCCCTTTAAACCACGTCCAGGAATGTCTAAAATGAATACCATAATTTTTCTAAACAGTAATGGTAAACTGTTTTACTAATTATCAGAGCAACAAAGATTCATTTAATGGAGAATGATCTTTTTTTTTTGGGAAATTAGTTCTTTAAGACCAATTATCTGCCTAAAAAGAATTTTAGTTTCAATTTTTGTGCCTGTTAATGTTTTGTCCGGGTGCAGGGAGTGCCCCGTAGTGCGATAATGGGTTAACTTAGGACCGATTTAGAATTTTTGAGGATCGGCCAGGGGCTAGCTTTTTTAACTTTATTAGAACGTAAAGTTTTAGGTTAAACTTAATAAAGTAGGTTTTTCAGGAATTCCTCAACCTTTTTGTGATTCAATTAAATTATTTACTAAGGAACAAACTTATCCGCAAATTCTATTTATTTCGCCCAAAGCAATTTTTTTAAAACTTATTTTCACCTGGGGCGCATATTGTTTAACTGTTTTACCTTGGAGTAACGCGGACCGGTAACAAATATGAGCCGCAGGTGAAAATTTTATTTCAAGATTTTGGCTTCAGTAAATGTTTGTTATTTTCAAAAGAAACCATAATATTTTAATATGCCTGAACTGTTTTTTTGGTCTCTCTGCGCCTTTATTTCGATTGGTAGTGCCGGTATACTTTTTGTGCAGCTCTTATAGTGCCAAACAAAAAAATTTGTTCTTTGTAGAGACGCAAATATAAAACTGACCAGGTATTTTAATTACCTGCATTCAGTGTGTATAAAAGTGTTTCGTGGTATTGCCAATAGCTTTAAAGCCCCTTTAAAGTACTGAAAACCTCCCAACAATTTAACAAATGACTAAAGCCTACAAAAAAAAACATATAATATGAAAAATGATAATTTTCAAACCGACAATCATCTCTCCTTTCCCTGTTTTAATTTCGAAATTCCTGTTTATAAGAGAAAAACTCTTAGCTAATATCTTTTGTTTCGATTTGGTTAATCGATGTTTAAACGAGTCTATCATCCGTCAATAAGTCAATCACTTCCCGTAAGTCATTAATCCGTCAAATCCATCAACAAAACACCACCATTAACATGCCGCGTTTACATTCGGTTACAAGCCAACAGAAATAGCGACAGAGAAATCTGGTGAGGGCGGAAAGTAAAAAGAATTGGGGATGAAACACAAGAAAAGTAATCACAGTCTCCTCTAGCATCATCATTTCTTATACTCATCCCTCGGGATGGATTTTCCTTAATCACTTCGATGCGACTACACGCTTTGGCAGCCACAACCCCCCCGGTATCTCCCCTCCCGCTCGCGTTGCTTGCGTTCAAAAATTTTTCCAATCAACTTGAAATCCATTTAACATGCAGACTGACTAAATCTGGGGTGAGCACCACAACCAGATAAAATGATGAAACACCCCGTGAAAATTCCATAACGCGAGAAGACGCAAATCATAACTGTGTGGAGCTGGCGAATAATTAGGGATTAAAGAAGGACTTAATTAATGTATCCACAGGGATAATTGCTCAATGATGGATAAAAGGGACCAGACGCTACGCTTAGACGACGATGAGGACTATTTCGCTTTTGGTGTATTCGAATTGACATTGAGGATGATGGTCTGCAGAGTAGTGCGCGCGGATGTGGTTTCCGGCCAAGGCCAGAGATTTCTGTTAATTATCTGCCCATTCGTGATACTTTGATTGAAATGATGACGGGCATTATAGCAAAAGGGCAGCCAGTCGCAGCCATCCAACTGCCACTTTAACTTCCGATTCTGAATCCGGATTTGAATCAGTGTAGGGTTGATTTCGGGGAAGATTGTCTCGTATTAGAGTTTTTGGAATCAACTTTTTGACGGAGCTGGTATTTTGCATATTTCTGTCGGAGAGTTTTCCTATGATTACGTCTGGGAATTAGAAGGATGATGGGATATTCTCTGGGAATTAGATGGAAGTTTGGTGAGGAAGGTGAATCTACTTGGAAGTCTCATTTTTTAGCAAGTCATGTTTGGTGTGGGTATAGATATCTGGTATATATTTTACTGGCTATTTTTTGAGAGTTTTAAAAAGTAACTACTGAATATTTGATTTGTAGAGGTCCAAAACATGGAAAATGATTTTTCTTGTATTTTTAAGACTTTCTTCTGAAGCTTAGAAAAGGTTTTCCAATAAGAAAAGTTAATTGCTTGAAACGGCTACTTCTACAATTTTTTTTAAAACACAAAAAAGGGTTCTTTTACAATTTAGTGATGAAACTTAGGCCCCGTTTACATTTGACACTTTATTTCGTGAATTTTATTCTGCGACACTAAATTCACATTTTACAATTATAATTTTTCATATTATACGTGTTTACACCACAACACAAAAACCCGAAATTTATTCCTGAGAGACGCCCGAACTCGAATTTTTTCGATTTTTTCGATACAAATTTTGGCAACTTTTGCTAAGTGAATTTATTCTGCGATAGATAAATAAAATTCGCGCAACAAAATCTGAATAAAATTTGCGGTGAGATTTAAAAATAAAAAAAGTTCGTTAGTGTAAACTCGGCCTTACACAAGTAATTCTAAGATTTTGAGTATTTTGGAAGAATTTTGGTGGTTTTCCCCTAAATTTAAGGAGATTGGCAACTCTGATGGCAGGCGATGAAAAAAAAATCCAATGTATTTCTAGTCGAGACAAGGTTTTAGCAACTTATGTTTAACTTAAATTATTCAAGTCCTAGAATTTTTATGGTTTAAGTATTCTAAAGTTAATTTTTTAAGAATAGTATGCGCAAACAGGCCTTAATCGATTATTGAAATTTTGTTAATTAAAAAGAAATTACGAAAGTTTAAAATAGGTAAAGTTTTTCGCGATACAGAGACCAAGAATGTGCAAATAAAAAAAGCAACAATATAATTTCCAACAATTAGAAATAAATATGGGAACTCTAACAGCAATACAAAATGCGCCGCAGGGAAATTTTCTGTCGAAAAAAGGTGCTGTATATGGAAAAAAAAAATGTACAGTGCTATAACTGGGGTGACCATTTATTACAAATTTAGGCTCGTGGTCCCGAAAACTAAATGTTTATTCCATATCATTCAATTTGGTCTTAAAACCGAAAAACATTTCGCCTGCGGCGCAATTTTGTGAATAAATTTTGTCTCTATTTCTGAATTTCTAGTTGTGTTCTTCGAAAAAAAGTTTTCAAAATTTTTTTTTTTGAAAAAGTTTTCAAAATTAGTTGAAAAATCGGTTCTTCAGTTGTGAGGAGGCCCAAACATTGGTAAGACCTCAAATTTTGAGGTTTCTTACCAAAAATTTAACCAAAAATTTGTATAAGTATTAAATACAACACTTCAATTCAATTAAAAGAATTCAAAGTCAACTTTTCAGTAGATAAGCGAATTAGTTTTCTCCGAAAAGAAGTTCACTTCGTTAAAACCGTCCCCACATACCAACTGTTTAAAAATTGTATTCATGTTGTTGGTTTCTTTTTATTATAGTCGAAGGATCATTACTTTCGTCTAAATCCTTGCCATCATAGACTCGTCGACTGTGCCAGAATATGAAGCGCACATGTCTTTGATTGAGAGGACAAAATGGATATGTTGAGACAATATGTCAAAAAATTATGAAGAGACAGGAACTGGAGGAGTTCTGATATGCCTGACAATATGTTGGGGATGCGTGCTATAATCATATACGATGCCATGGAGTGAAGTAAAAAAGATGTGCTCTTGCCTCACCATAACTAGAAATTTATATTCATAAGAAGTAAATGAGGAGCTCAGCGCATTGGATTTTGGGGGAATCTGGGGATAGAGTCAGGATCAGAAGGGATGTGAGAATGAGGCAATAGATATGCATACTGTACCTCGAGGATTCTTCCTGTAGCTGGTTAGTTTTCATGCCACTAACAGTTGCTCAGTGCGGATGGGAAAAGTACAGCAGTTGGCTGGCATCTATTCCAGTACCAGTGGCTTGATACAAGTCAGCTACTTGTGCATATGGGGAAAAAACTTATGAGGACCATGCAAGGAATACATAATTTCGCTATACCCTCTGCGTCCTCATCAGATAGAAGAACCACGTCTATCCCAGCAACGCTGATCTACTAGTTTTTCTTGGTACAGACTGACTATTTTGTACTATTTCCCTTTCACGTGGGGTAAAAATTCACCAGAGAATGGTGCCTTCCATTCGAATTTCATGGTAATTCTTCTCAACCCCCATTCAATATATTTGGGTTGTGGTGGTGCACAAATGCACGTACAGTTCGAAGGGAAAATTTCTCTATGAATACCGCAAAGTCGGTATAGTTCATTGCATGGGCTGCGGAATATGTGAGAAGCTGTTGAATTTGTGATCATAATATGAACTCAAAGGGTAAACGAGAAGTGTATCCAATTTTTCTTCCTTGTACAGTATAGCTGTGTATCTTTTGAGATGCTAGCGATTCAAGTTGGCTTTTTTTCGCTTCACGTACGAGCACTCGATATATATTCATCCGTGGGGAGGAATACGTGAGTCCTTTGGTGGGAAATGTGGAATATGTGATACATACAAGGATATGTGAATTAGGACATATAAGACGTGTTTTCGTGTGTGTCGATCTATATGTGAAATGCAAATGACCAAATGCAATTGGTTATCATAACTTTAGTGCCAGTGGTTTCTGTCTTTCGGCGTCAAGGGATTTTCTTTTTTTTCTTTATTTTCAGAAACGAAAACATCAAAGAAAACTGTTCAAATCTATTCAGGAATGGATTACTCTTTGCCATTGCTACTCGATTTATGCACAAAAATTAAATTTCCTCAATAATGATTTCACTTCTTTTTGACGATATATTTTAGGTGATTTTTTTTTGTGAATAGTAATATTAACTGGAAAAGAGGATAGAAGAAGTATTTTCAGATATTTTAAAACCAATTTTAGTTGATCGATTTGCTTCATTGCGTATGTGCTGAGCCAATTTAAAAGTTAACTTTGCTTTATTTCTTTTTTTTTAAGGAAGGACAAAGTTCAGAGATGGAAATCGGTTCTTTGAATCGAACCAAAAACAACTGAGCCATTGAAATTTTAGTGAATCAAAAACAAAATATAAGCTAAACAACTCTTGAAAAAAAAAACACTGAAAAACATGGAAAAATGGAAGATACTTTTCCAAAACCAAATAATTTTCCTTAAAAAAAATTTGCTTCAAAAATGTGTTAAAAAGAAAAATAATTTTTTGGCGCTGTGTATCAGAAATAACACCAAGATATATTTTTATTGCTCGCTTTTATTTCTATGACACAATGCCTGATAAAATGTTTTTTTTCTCTTTATTATTACATTTTTTTTAAATAAAAGCTTTTTCTAAAAAACTATTTTTAATTTTTCTTTCACAATTTTTAGTCTTTTAATATATATTTTTGCCTTTAAGACTCCAAACTCGGATTCAACAACCCCAAAAACCCCCAGGTGAGATTTTTTCCTGGAAAATTTGAGGAAAATTATAAATACGTTACTCTTACAGGACCTTCCGTTATTCTTACGCATTTTTTATGTCAGAATCGCATTCAGTTACCCCAAAAACCGCAGATTAGATTTTTTTCGGAAAAATCGAGGAAAATTATAATCACGTTATCCTTACTTTCTGTTATCCTTATAGGCTTCTTAACATCAAAAGTGGATTCAACGACCCCAATAACTCCCAGATGGGATATTTTTCCGGAAAATTTGAGGAAAGGGATTATCATGTTTATCCTTACAGGATCTTCCGTTATACTTACAGACTTCTTGATGCCAGGACCGATTCTGGCCGAATCCGAATTTAGCGACTCCAAAAAGCCCCAAACAAGCTTTTTTTTTGGAAAATTAGAGAAAAAAATTAATCACGTTATCCTTACAGGAACCCCCGTTATCCTTACAGACTTTTTAACTTTAGAATCGGATTCAGTGACCCCAAAAACCTCGGATGAAATTTTTTTTCCGGAAAATTTTAGGAAAATTGTAGTCACGTTATCTTTACAGGAACTTCCGTTATCCTTACAGACTTTTTAACTTTAGAATCGGATTCAATGACCCCCCAAAACCTCAGATGACATTTTTTTCCGGGAAATTTGAGGAAAATTATAGTCCCGTTATCTTTACAGGAACTTCCGTCATCCTCACAGACTTTTTAATGTGAGAATTGGTTTCAGCGACTCCAAAAATCCCCGATAAGATTTTTTTTCGGAAAACTTGATTAATATCCTGGCAGGACCTTTCGTTATCCTTCTAAGGCTGGAGTAGTGAAAATATTGTACGGCGTGCAAATGAAGTTTAAATACACGGTCTTCGGCTTACAAGCAGGTTGCGTTACCAGTCAATTAAAATGCTCTTAAAAATTTCAGAGTTTTGCCTTTTTCTAGAGTTAAGTTTTTACCTTGTACGATCCAAGATTTTTAACAGAACATCCCAATTTAACATTTCGTCCAGCAGGTACTGTAACATTTTCGATAACATCGGTGAATTCTGGCTCCTCGATAACCGCTAGAAAAAAAAATCACAAAAAAATTGTTTTTTTAAAATTATTTTTAAATGATGAAAAAAATTTACTCAAAAATTGTATATTCTTAAATTGTTCAAGCAAAATCCAATAATTAATTTAAAGTAAGACATACTACAGATATGGAGAGAAGAAAGCCAGACGCTATCACTGTTCAATTTCACTATAAATGCATAAATATTGATTGTGCGAAAAATGAAACAAATTCAGATTTGGATAAAACATACTACAATTCGACAGGGAATGATGCTGGGAAGGTCGTATCGTATCGAAAGTTGAATTTGATGCGATCTGGCGTTAGAATCCCTGGAGACTAGATTATCGACATCAGAACTAGTTAGGAATAGCGAAATGTGGTTCGCAGAATGCTGCCATTGGAACCGCAAAATACGGGTGAGGTCACCCCCGCCCCCTCCCCTTATTTAAATCTACTGATTCTCATATCCGCATCAAAGTATGGTGGGTTGTCACGGGCATGTATGAATATCAGAACTTGGGCCGAACTTTAATTGGAAATTCTAATCGTATGTGAAAATTTCCATATAGAGATAAAATCTCTACCCCTACCTTTAACCCGTTTGTGATGCCCGTTTGCTGAAAGTAGTAGTTACGAGTGAATTCGCATTGGGAATGAGGTGTTTGCCATAAGCCCATATCCGCAAATTTACATTCCTGTTCACGTGTTCCGTTGGAAGTGATAGCATGAATTCGAGGATTCCCGTAACCGCAAATGGGGTTGTTTTGGGTTGTTTTATGGCCTATGCTTTCCTGTTGATGCGACGGTGATGATGACACCAGAATCACGGTATATGCGATACTGGGTTAACCAAAACGAGTGATAGGGTTAACTTTAAGGGTGGGTGTCCTTCTTCATTCAACGGCGATATGGTGGTAGCCTGAAGGTGCTATTCGATGGGTGATTAGAAGTCTTCTGATATGATTAGGGTTTTGTTTGAAGTGTAAATTAGTTCCGATATCATACTCACAGTACCGAATTTTCTCTGGCTACTATTAGACTTTGTCATGCCTAAAAAGCAGTGACAAAATGTCATCCAACTTGCTACTATCTTTGCTATCGACATCATTAAAGTTCACCCCAGAATCGACCTTAATCCGAGTTGTTAGAATATTAACTTCGGGAAGTATCTTTAAAGAGACACACCGAGTCGAATATCGATAGTGTTGCAGGCATAAATAGTGAAGTTCTGTTTGGGTTGCGTATTTTTAGGTCGGAATAAGAAGTGAACTAGACTGACTGAAGAGATCTTTTGGTAGGCTCTTCGGATTTTTTTTTCTTTATTTGTGGTGGGTGGCATTGAGATCTCCTTCCCATATTGAAAGACTTTGAGAATACAACCGCCTAGTATATCAAAGACGTTTGTGGCTTGGGGACTACAAAGTATTATGGACATTCGATGTTTGATTTTCAATTCTGGTCACGTACTGTGACAGCTGACCATTGTGTGTGCTGGCCGTTGGGGCCTCAGATACCGGCCCTTAGTTCTAGTTGATTCTGCTCCTGGTCTCAGTTTAGCACGTCCTACTACCACCAATGTTGGTATGATGACCGGGACATTTCTGGACGCATTCGAGGGAAGCTTCTGGGGTTAATTTAATTTCATCGTCTTTGTAAATTGTTGTTTAAGGAGTTAACGTCAATGGGAGTTTACCGAGAAACGAGAGGTCTTCAGACACTTTGGAAATTGTGACTTGAAATTCGATTTGATGTCTTTTGTACCGCTTCAATGAGGCGCACATCATGACATCGAATCGTATATAGAATAGCATGGAATTTTCGGTATGTTGAAGCATAACTTTTTGATGTCATACATACGTGATTGACTCGTTTGGGGATCTTCCTGGGTTTCGATTCTGGATTTCTGTTGACATAACAAACCATTCATATTGATTGGCAAGCGTTATCATAACTGCGGTAAACAGTAATGTTAACGATCTTCATTTTGACCGAATTGGGAATAGTTGATGGAAATAAAGGATGTTAGTGCAGGGGCTGGGCTCTTTTTCGTCCTTTAGGAAATCCAGTTCCGCATTATACAATCAGAAAAGAAATTTCAATGATTTGTCATCAAAGACGTTGAAAGAATTTCCACTTTTGCTTTCTTCTCACGATCTTACTTCATTTATTTATTCCAAGAATCTCTGGCCGAAAATTTTCAATCAGTTTTAATAATATTTTCTTAAGAAAATATGGCGAAAACGATATGCTAAATAAAGCTTATGTATTGAGGAGTGCTTGTAAGAAAATTTCATTTGATTTTTTTTTATATTCTCAGATTTTTATTGTGGATGTGGTAATTTATTTTCTATGCAGGTGATAATTTTTATACAAACGGTATACTAAATTTAATAAACTCCTATATGATATCATACTAATATATAAAAATGAGTTGGTGTCTGTCTGTCTGTCTGTCTGTTCCTCTTTCACGCAAAAACGGCTGAACCGATTGACTTGAAATTCGGCATGAGTGTCTGTGGTAGTTCTGGTTCCAACATATGTAGGTATACGGAAAAGTAGCGCGAGGGGTGGGTGGAGTAAGGGGAGGGGGTAAAGTGATCTCGAAACTTAGTTTTCCCTCTATGTTACTCTTTCGCGGGGAAACTACTGAATCGATTGGCCTCGATATATATCATATAGGAGTTTATTAGATTTTGTATACCGTTAGCAACGCATCGAACCAATCGTGGGACACAAAAATGGACTACACCAGGCTGTTTTGGATGACAAAAGATTTTGATTTCCGCATCTCCGTCCATCTGTCAGTCTGTCTGTCTGTCCGTCCATGAACACCATAACTTCCGAAAGAATTGAGCCATGGACGATTTAAAACTCTTTTCTGGGAAATTTAGGGTCGCTGAATCCGAATATGGCAGTAATTTGGCTGCACCAACACCCCTTTTTTCGATATGAAGGATGACTTATAAATTGGTTTAAATATTTATAATGTGAAAATCAACAAATCATTTTTTCTTCATATTTATGATTCAGCGAAACCACGGCTAAATTAGGATTTAGCGACCCTAAATTATCCAGAAAATATTCTTAAATCGTGTACATCAGGGTGAGTGTCGGCCTGTTTAATCAGTTTTGATCGAGTATAGATTTTCTTCGACTAGTTAGTCGATCGAAAATCACTTGCATGAAGCTACCCCAGGCTTTTGGTACAAGCAAAATATGGGATCAAAAGTGCCACTATATAATAAATAATTTTCATCAATTTTTTTTCTTTTATTTTTTTATGTTCTTGAATTTTCTTAAATTTTAATGCCTAAAAAATACTCGTCAGAGAGTAAAATTTTACTAGCGGATTGATTTTAGCGCGGTGTTCGCCATTAACTGAATAGTCCCCGAAGAAAAGTTTTCGCCCTTTCAAAAAATATCCTCCCCCTTACTAGTAAACCCTTCTCCTGATATCTTCTGAACCGTTGCAACAAATATACCGCGGTTTTCGTCATTGTGTAAATTGCCCCCAAAGGAAAGTTTCCGCCCACTCAAATAATACCCTCCCCTTTATAGTAAACCCTTCACCTGCTATTTCCTGAACCGTTGCAGCAATTTTTACGCGATTCTCGCCATTGGATATATCATCACCCCGCATTTCGATCCCTCTCCTGAACTGTGAACACCTCTCATGCTAATTCCTGAATGGCTGGAGCAATTTTTACGCGGTTTTCTTCTTAACCACAGGACAGTTTTCGTCTACTTTCAAATGGAAACTAGAATTAAAGCCTGTCATATGACGGGTAACCGCAATTTTGATAGGAATTCCGCAAGGTTACAGTCGACTGACGATGTGACGACTTTTCAATGTTATCACGTTACCTGAATAAAATCGTCGCGAGAGTAGCGTAAAAAACAAATTTTGACAGTTCGTTTACGAGGTGGTAAACTTACGCGATTTACGTTGTTTGCGAGGCATTTCTGAAATTCTATCATTGCCATTATTATAAAAATCAAAAAAAAAAATTAAAAAAAATAAGTAAAAGAGGCTTTCCGACAGAAGTGATTTTTCAATAGCTTTTAAATTTTGTAATCATATTTTAGCGCACTTCTACTCATCCGATTGACTTGAAATTTTGCACACACAAACTCCATTCACAATGAAACTCCATTCACAATGCATGTATATGCATGTACAATAAAAAACAAAATGGCGGTCAGTAGACGTTATTTTGTCCAAATCGAACTAAAGAAATACGCATCGTGTGGGGTCTCAAATGAATGGACTTCGGAAAATATTTATCAGCGTATATCGGAACCTCAAGAAAAAACCAAACGGCGGTCGCATGACGGTATTGTGATAAAATCGTAAAAATAAGAACCCAGCGTATGGGGTCTTAAATGAAATCCTTCGTGTGTGGTTTTAAATAGGTCTTAAATGAGCTTGGGAAAACAATCATCAGTGAATTACTCTTCAAAATGCGGAAAAATTAAAATGGCGATCGCTTGACGCCATTTTGTAGTAATCGAACAAACAAAAGCCTTGAGTATTGTGAAATCTTAATATCTGTCCCGATGGCCATCCTTGGAATGGCGACGCTGCTTTTTACCAGATTTAGATTATTTTTCTTTAAAATTCCAAAAGCATCTGAAGTTTTATAGTGTCAGTCTTGAAAACACTGGTTTTTGAACTTTTCAAAATTTATGACCAAATTTAAAAAAAATCTTCTGAAAACAGCCAGACGTTGTGAAACAGTCGTTTAATGATAGTTTCCGGTGAAGTTTTGAGTTTTATATTACACCACAATTATAAATTTGAAGCTGAAATTCAAAAATGTTTCGCTTCAGGTGGTTTTTTTGTGTGAAAATGCAATGTTGGATATCAAATTAACGAACCGTAAACCGCATATTATTGATATGCAAATTTTGCTGTCAGAATTCCTTCGGAAAATGGCCATTTTTATCAAAAATAGTGATATATTCCGACTTTCCTTGCACATTTGTAAACCATGATTTGAATTTGGCCTCCAGGTTTAATGCTATTACCATGCACTCATAAAGCCGCCCTATGAAAGTTCACCGATGCAGACAGATGTGCATAAATCGCATTCTGGTGTGCAACATGTTGTAATTATGTGAATTTTTCGTTGTCTGCAGAGTTGTGAATTGAACTCTAAACGACAAACCCTCGGGAGGAGCTTTCATTGTGATATAATTGGTAAAATAAGTTTGTATAGTGATGTATTAAAAATATCCCGAAAGTAATAATAATTCGTTAAATATGCGTAAAACAAATAGAAACGAAGCTTAACATAAACATTACAAAACTTTGTGATTATTTGGGAATTATTTTAAGGGGCGGGGGAGGGGATCCTTTTTTTTTTGGGTGGCTTACATATAATTCTGGCAGGATTTAGCCATTCACTCACACACGAAGTCATTACTTACCATTTAGAACTGATGATGGTCCATTCGAGGTAGCTGACGCCGATGAGGATGAAGACGACGACGACGACGATGCTGTATTTGTGGAGTCCCCCGCTGTTGCTGTAAGCACTAGGAGGGCCCCAATTAAACACCAGGGGCCCATCAACTTAACACGTTACTGCATTTCATCATTTCACAGACGCACAGTTTAATGTGCTTTTAATAACGAGTTCTTAATTCTGTACCGTCAGTGTGGACTTTTGGTCGTTCCGAACGTTCGCTAAATAATGGGAATTTTCAATGCCACAAGGGGGCAATAGGGTCGTCCCTTTTCCCCTTAATTGAACGTGTCGTCAATGCGACAATCAAAACTTTGCTTGTTTTTTTTTTGTTCGCAGTCTGTTTATTTTCCCTACCTAAAATTTATGATCTTTATGTGCCTATAAATAATTTCTTCAATTAGGTTTCGTGTAATGTTTTATGTTTTGGAGTGGATTTATTTTATGGACATTTATAAATTTTTCAAATGAAGTTTTGATTTTGTGGTGGTTTTAATTATGTGAGAAGCGATTGTGTTGTCGGTGATTAAAAATTATTTTTTGAATCCCATGTTTATACCCGTATGGTGAAACCAAAGGGCATATTAACTTTGCCTTACCGTTTGTAACGCCAAGATCCCGTCATCGCACAAAAAAATGAATTACACCAGTGTGTTTAGAATGATAAAAAAAGTTGAATTTAGCATGTCCGTCCGTCTGTCTGTCCGTCCGTCTGTCTGTCTGTCCGTCCGTCTGTCTGTCTGTCCGTCCGTCTGTCTGTCTGTCTGTCTGTGGCGCGGATTTCGGGCGCACGGTTTGAGCTAGAGACTTGAAATTTTGCGCAGATTCGTTTTTCGTGCGAGGCTAAGTTCGTTAATGGGCAAAAATGGACCATTAGGGGGGGTACCCCCCATACGAACGAAAACGGTTTTTGTGAATATCTCGAAAACGGTGCATCTTATAAAAAAAGTCCAAGAACAAAAGTTATTTAGGATATGATTCTACATAAAACTCCCATACATCAAAATCCGATTGGAATAAATTTTAAAAAATCTTATTGGAAAGTTTGACTTCAAAGTGGAATTTTGGTACAACTGTTCGAATTTTGATACGAATATCACCATACGGGTCTCCAATGATTGCCAGATTGGCAATTATAGCTTTTGTTATGTTTTTAATATCAAACATAACAAAAGTTATTCGTATGGGGGTTAGCCCCCTAATGGTCCATTTTTGCCCATTAACGAACTTAGCCTTGCATTTTACGAAAAACGAGTCTGCGTATAATTTCAAGTCTCTAGCTCAATCCGTGCGCCCGCAATCCGCGCCACAGACGGACGGACGTACGGACAGACAGACGGGCGGACAGACGAACAGACGGACAGACGGACAGACGGACGGACATGCAAAATTCAACTTTTTTCATCATTCTAAACACACTGGTGTAATTCATTTTTGTGTGTGCTAACGGGATCTTGGCGTTACAAACGGTAAGGCAAATCTAATATACATTTTGGTTTCACCATACGGGTGTAAAAATATGAGTTGTGATCAACACAAAACTTTTCTCAACAATATTTAGTTTCAAAAAAAGGTGTGAAAAATAATATTTTTTGTGTTTAACCATTGAACCATTTCTGATTCATCGTTTTCTCGACCTTCTAGCAATGAATAATCCTATTGAAATTTCTCGGCTTATAGGTCTGCAAAAACAAAAAAATAATATAACAAAAATATTATATAATTTTTGTGGTTGTTTTTACATCCAATTTCCCCCCAATAGGTCAGGTATGTCTGCCCCGAAAACCCATCAGGAGCCTGTTTCTGGTATGCGTGGAAGCTGGTAAAGCAGGCTCTGATGACGGTGAGCGAAAAATGCAGGAAATTTTATTTCCTTTTTATATAATTTTTTTCTCAAAAGCTCATAGCTTCCGAGAAATTTTCAAAAAATTTCATTTTTTTACTCTATATGATATATCATATAGACGTATATTAGATATACCGCTTGTAAAACATCGAACCAATCATCGGATACAAGAATGGCTCCTCCCCCATACAAGCGAAACAGTTTTTTGCAATTTTCTAAAATGTATTTAGAATAAAATTTTACATAACTCATCCATACATCAAAATACAATGGGACCACTGCTTCCCCCTTCTACCATGCAAATGGAATACTTTTTTCCTGTTTTCTCGAAAACTGTGCATCGTATCGAAAACACTATAAAAATAAAATGTGTTTAGAATATATTTCGCATAATTTATCTATACATCAAAATCCATTTGGACTACTCGTTATCCCGTTCCACATACAAATTGTATACTTTTTTTTATTTTCTCGACGGTGAGTCGTATTGAAAAATTTATAAAGGTAAAATCTGTTTCGAATATGATTTTACATAATCGTTTCATACATCAAAAAGTAATCGGACCACTCTTTTCGCCCTCTTCTATACAAAATGAATTTTTTCAAGTAAATATTTTGTATGTCATCATATAGAGGGTCCGCTGGAACCGCTTGGGGTTCATCCCTGTCGCGGTGACTACTCGGGACCGACGGACGGACAGACAGACGGACAGACAGACGGACAGGCAGATGGACGAACAGACGGACGAACAGACCGACGAACAGACGGACGTCCAGACGGACGGACATGTGGAAATAAAAATCTTTTATCATCCCAAACACCCTGGTGTAGTTCATTTTTGTGTCCGACGATTGGTTCGATGCGTTAATTAACGGCATACTAAATCTAATTTACTCCTATATGATATATCATATAGAACAGTGCTCCGCAACCTTTATTTGCATACGGCACACCAATTTTTTTTTGCCGCGGTACACTGGTTGCGGAGCACTGATATAGAGTATAAACAGTGGAACCTCCGTATAACGGATAAAGAGATTTTTTTTCGTTTCACTAGGGATTTCACTATTATTGGGGCTTCCACTGTAATTGTAAAAACAAGTGGAATAAATGTATTGTTATCGAGTGCCAAAAAATTTTAATTCGCGTTTTTTTTTAAATTTTCCATTAAATCTAGGAGTTAATTAAGTATTAATAAACAATTATGCTGATGAATTGGTTGTAATTATTGATGAATAATGATTTTATAATTGAATACGAGACTTAACAAATTTATTTTGTGCTATGGTTTTTTTTCCAAAACAAATTTGAATTATCACAGATATGGATATAATTAGTTTTGATAATCATATTTTGTTTTATATTGTAGTTAGAAATTGGTAATAGTACCTATTCAATCTGATTAAGCAACATGTAGATATGTATTTTTCGTACTTTTTATAATTCACAGTTAAAATTCATTTTCAATACTAAATGATCAACATTTTAAAATATATTTTAAAGCGGATTTTCCAGTGATTTAAACAATTTTTTATTGCTTTTATATTTTATCGGATTGCAATAAAAATTAATAACGTATTTCATTATAAAAAATATTACTTGATGGCCGTATGGAAAATATATTTTGTATTTTTTATGTGATTTCCCAAAAAAGAAGAATATCTGCGTTCAGTTGGAGTTATCAAAGAAGGATGTGCTCCTGTAAGTTTTGAACTCCTCAACGGACAACACTGAACCACTATGAGCTGGAATGCTTGAAATGGCGCGGATGTTTTAGCAGAAGTTCCCCTCTCTTCTGAACCTCTCACCCGCTATCTGGTAATACAGCCAAAGGATTTACGTGGGGACTTTACCGTGGGATAAAGATCATAATACCCAAAAAAAAAAAAAACTTATCGCCTCCCCCTCCCCTCTTACCGCCCGCCTTCTTTTAACCACCTGTCATACTATGTTTGAAACTAGTGACCGAATTGTAATGGGGTTCTCGCTATTAAAGGAGAATAGTACGAGGGAAATATGTACAATACTTAAAAAAATATTCTATTTTCCTTTCTGCTTCCCCTCCCAGAAATACAAAGAAAAATATAGCACTTTGAATACAAATGTTATTCAGTAAAACACTCCGACAATTACGTAACTAGGCTAGAAAATTTCAAATTCAATTTTAGGTCCTTATTCTAGCGACCTTATTCTAGTGACCGTTAGTCACAATTGGGTCACAAGATTTTATTATTTTCACAGTATAAACCCCTTGCCTTATATCTCTATGATTTGAGATTTTAACAACTTCCCGTTTCATTTATTTCCAGGGACGGGAAACGAAATAAAAAATCGTAACGTTATTCATTTCGTTACGTAACGAAATTGAACTTTTATTTCGTTACGTTATTTCGTTTTGTAACGATAAAAAATTTCATTTCGTTACGTTATAACGTTATATTTCGTTACACATTGTATGGAAACTGAAAACAAAAAAAACGCACTTTAATAATAGTTTGTCACAAAGTAATTCAGTTCAGTTTCCATAAAAATAAATTCTATAAAAAGAAAATACAAATAAAAACAAAAAAATAAAATAAAATAGTGATTACTAAGTTAAAAAATCGACATTTTGGTCAATATCAAAGATATAGAATTTTAGGCTATTTTGACGTCGCTGATTCTGAGTCGCACTTAGCTTTCGCGAAATTCACTCTACTTCTGGAGTTACTAAAAAGAAAATATTTTCGATACCAACAAAGTTGCTTGAAAGATTTCCTTTTTCGTATCTCCAGAAATAGAGGGAATCGGGCCAAAACAAAATCCGATTTATGTAAGGACCACATCTATCAGTTTTCCATCAGTCGCGACTGTTACGATACTCGTCAGTTTTCCATCAGTTTTCCATCAGTTTTTTACATCCAGTTAAGCGTTCACATCTATCAGTTGAGACTGACAGTTTTTTGTGAAAATTTTCGCTTCATTTTGATTGTAGAGTTCAAAAAATACCATAAAATAAAGAGAGAGTATGTGTATGCATTATTATTGCATTAAGTTCAAAAAATAATATTTGGTTCTATTCTAATGTGATACGACTGACGCGACTGACGCGAACGTTCACACCAATCAGTTTCCCAAAAACTGATGGAAAACTGATAGATGTGGCCCCTACATTAGAATCAAAATACGATTAAAAATACTACTCCAATATTTTTAATTACAGGTTTTTAATTGCAGGTCTGTGGGGTTATACTTGATGAACTTATGTGGAAAATTTCACAAAAATATAATACTGAACAAAACAAGGAAAAATTAATAAATAACGAAAAAACGTTATATATTTTTTCGTTTTTCGTTACGTTTTTCGTTATTGTAACGGAATTTAATTTCTATAACGTTATAACGTAATTATGAAGAAACAGCCCGAAAATCATTTCGTTATTTCGTTACGTTACGATAACGTTTCCCATCCCTGTTTATTTCAGAAAAAATCGCTGCAAAATCATCATTTTTTGTGCCAAAATCGCTATATTGTGACCGGTCAAAACGCCAGAATAAGGGTGTTAGTTTATTAAACAAACTTACGCACAAAAAAAAATTAACACACTTAAAATTAAAAAAAAAAGAATTTGATTTTTTTTTAAATATATGCGATTTGGTTCCTAGTGAGCTCTTAAAATATAAAAATAATAAAGAAAATTATAAAGGATTTTCTTAAAATAATTGTGTCATCTATCGGTAATTCTTAGAATTTGCTGAATAAATCAGAAATGCAACCAACCCCAAAATTGAGACAATACTGATCAAAGGTCTTCTAGATATATTCCACAATTTCCGATAGAGAATAAAATTATTTTATGAAAATATCTTGTAATTTTTTTTATTATTTTTATATTTTGAGAGCTTATTATACGACAAATCGCATATTATGAGATTTTTTTAAAATTGTAGCAGTCGATTTGAATGCTATCACATGATAATTTATTTTCTGATTTTTCATATTGTTTTTGAAATCATTTGATATTGTTTTATTAAAAAAATTACATGAAAAGTTGATTTGATTTTTCAGGATTAAAAAAAAATGAATAACTATTTTCGACTCATACAAAGGTGTTGAATCGTGTCCGTCCGTTGTAAAATTTTTTGATAAATTTCTTATTTAGAAAGGTGGCTTTTTTAAATATGATTTAAAGGAATTTGTTTTATTCAAATGAATTTTTTTAGAATTTAAATAAACCAAAATTTAGCGGCTTAAAATTCCTAAAAGTAAATTTAAAATAAACTAAACACAAATTGATTTTCAACTGCCGTGTAAGTACTCGCAAGAGCGATTTGCCCTATTTGTAACGCATGTCACATCTACTGACCTTTTAAAGATCACCGCATTTATGTATCAGCAGTAAAGTAACTTTTTTACAGTTCAAAGCACATTTTGTTTTGATTAAATATTATATAAAACACGTGAGGTTTACGTAGTCATCAAATTAAAAAATTGGGTTTTACACTAAAAAGTGGGGCTTTTTTTTTACAAGAAATTCAAAATAAAACCTTTCGCATTTATTAAATCATTTTTAATGGATTGTATGGAAATCTCTTCGATTCAATAAAATATACTAAGGTGAAAATTATAAGGTCTGTAGTTTAAAAAATTGAAGGAAATTCTGCGGAAATTCAAAAAAAAAAAAATTCGGTATATTTTCTGGTAAAAGGTTCTTCTGGTAAAAAATTTTTTGTGTTAAGTTACGAGTATCAAGTTCTTAACTTAATTTAAAAAATCTAACTTTATCGAAAAATAAAACTAAGGAATATTAATTAACAAAAAAATATCCCAATGTATTTTGATTGTGTTTTGTTTTTTAAATGATTTACAAAAATTGTACCTATAGTGACGAATAGAAAATTGGGAGCGATTTTTTTTAAAGTGACCAGTTGTATGGTACCTTAAATTTCTTCGTTAACAGAGGTAAAGTTGTTTACTACTAATAACAATAATAGATTGTAATTTTCACCAACACCGCCACCACACACACATATCAAAATGTTTATTTTCCACTACAATAGTATTTATTGACAAAATATTGTAAATTGGATTTTTTTTTTGAAAATTCTAAATAAAAAAACGTTGCGTTAAACAAAAAATGTTTTCCATTGAGTTTGTTTTGTTTAATAAATTATGATTTTCCCACTTAACTCAACCGGTTCGAACAGAATCCTTAACGTAACTGGAGCTTTTCAACGTAAAAATTTTCTAATAAAGCAGAAAGATTCACAAACACATTGAAAATCTATCCATTCACATGATAAACCAGTTAGCAAATCGGTGTCCTTAGAAGGAAGTATATCTTGCAGACTAGACCATGGGAACATCAGATCCTGTGGGAGCTTACTATAAAGCTCAACGTTTCGCGATGGATAACGTTGATGTCAGACAGGTTACGGTGCGATTGAGTATAATGGATGCGTTGAAAGTCCTTGCCGGAACATTGTTTGTTGCGGCAGGATTCACCGATAATATCCTTTCGTTCTTGGGAAAATCTGCAAAACAGAATGTGAGTCATGTAGGTCTGTGTGTGTGTGGGTTGTTAATTTAAAGTCGAGAAATTTTGAAATTCTGCGCGGTTTTTAAAGAAAAAATGTGCCCGCGTGCACGAGTATTTTAAGGACATTTCGAAAATGTGTAGTGAAGTTGCGACAATAGAGATCTGTTTGAGGAAATTCAGTTGCGAATTTCAATGATCCTTGCTTGAAAAATCCTTTAAATTGGCATGAAATTGACGACATAAAATTTCCTCTTCAATCAGTGAATAATTGTGTTTTTTACGGATATCCTGATTTTAATTGATTTTTTGTCACCAGATATTATCCTTGCAGGTACTGAAAACCTGTTTTAAGATTGAAAATGTGCGACGTCTGTGCGACTGCGAATGAAATGCGATGAAAGCCAAAATCACTCAAACACATGGTCGTTGCCGTCGTTGGTTGGAATATCCTTATTATCCTTTTCCTGTGGCGGGAGTGGAACATGATTAAGGAGGCCTACTCTATACACATGCTAAAGCCTACGAAAAGGATGTTTTTTTTTTTGGAAACATTGGTTTGGCCTCTTTTTCACGGCGCGACGTTTCCTTGGAGTGTTTTTCTCTCGGGAATTGCTCGGATGCCGGTCGAATAGGCCGCCTGGTCCCGATTCTGACTCCCGTTCGGCGGGATTCGGGTCAGTTGCGTCGTGGTTATGTCAATTCTTATTTGTTTATGTGAAGCTTTCGGTAGGCGGATGAAGCTTTTGTGCTTATTTCCTGTACTGTCTTGGCCAATCATTTTATTACGTGCTAGACGTCCTTGAGAACGATGTTCTAAAAACATTTGGGCTGGTCTTTTATGGGCCTAAGAGAAATTACGTTTATTTAAAAAGAAGCGATAAAGGAAAGCTTTACTGTGTCTTGCGTTTCCAAGAAAATCGTCCCAAACTCTTTTCAGGCGATTTAATTATTCTGAGACTCTTGGTTTTGATTCATCTGCAGCAGAATAAATTTCCGATTAAAGGGATTTTTTTATTTGGATTTAAAGCAGATACTCTGTTCACGTAGCGAGGACCTTTTTGACCACAGGTCGTGTGTTGAATCAATTTCAATATTTTAATATAGAAAGGTGAAAATGTTGCCTCCAAAAAGATATTTTCTTGATATTTTTTTTGTTAATGCGCACGTACGCGTGTGTTCCGGCAATACATTCTATCCGGGTTGGAGTTTTTTTTTGTATTTGTTGTGCTATTCTTGGCAGTTCTAGCTTCGAATGTAATTTTGGGGTAGTTTCAGGAATGATGAGGAAATAAGTTTTGGTTGTTGGGAATCTTTGCTGACATCCGATCAAGAAGTTGTTCCGGTTGCGGTTGATGTTTTCAATCGCCTTAATTTGGGGAAAGTTTCCCTTAAATTCTTTGACGGCTTGTCTAGTAGAAGCGGGATTTTTTTTTTTGTGGTAACTTAAAGATTTGATTGGGATTGAAGGTTTTGAAGGAATTTCACTTTATTAACCTTTAGAGAGGTAGAATGAAATAGTTTTATGAGTATTAGAATTTTACTATTGGAAGTTATTTTTGGAGAGGGCGCTAATAATTCACAAAATACATATTTCATGTGAATAGCTATTAGTAATGTTTTTGGATTATTCCTTTGTTAGTTTCTAATAAAACATTAGACTTAAAATAAAGTTTTTTTTAATGCGCCACTGTTTGCAAGAAATTATATGAAGACTCGAAAGTAACCCTTTCAATTTTCTAAAAAAATCTTTAATTTTGATTAAGGTAAAATTAATTTTGATAAATTTTAATATTTATTATTTTCATTCAAATAATTTTTTTAATTTTATCAAACGCTTTTTTGGACCTTTTAAGAATAATTTAAATCAATTTTTTTGTATAAAGTTAGTCTTAAAATTAAATTTCTATTTTTCAGTAAATTTTTTATATATTAGAACTAGCTTGCATACTCCTCGCCGCCGGTTAAAGTTTTTTGCTTAAGTTTTTTGCACTAAAAAACCGAGATATAACGTTAAAATTTTTGAAAAAAATATCAGTTGTGATCAACATAACACTTTCAATATTTAGTTTCGGAAAATAAAGGGCTTTCAATAAGGACATAACAATTTTGTTTTTTAATAAAAACGCACCCTAAAACATTTTTTATGATCTGGCAATTCTAAAACGTCAGTCAAGGTTTACATTTTTATCATGGTGAAGTTCACGAACGAGCAATGCCACATAGCTGGTCAAATAATTGATCTATTGAAGGAGAAGTTCGGTAATCGTGTAATCTCGAGAAATGGTGCGGTCGAATGGCCACCTCGCTCATGCGATTTAACGCCGTTGGGGTTTTGTTAAGTCGTTGGTTTATGCCAGCAATTTCATACTTAAATGTAACATGTCCACTACACCTGGAATAAATTTCAGCCCGATATCTCAATTATTCTGTGTTTTATTTAAATACAAAATTGTTATGTCCTTATTGGAAGACCCGATATATGTAAAAAATAATATCTTTTGTAATCTCTTCCGTTAAAGATACGTAAAGACTGTTATATGTGTAAAACAGGGGGTCTTGCAATTTTGGCCGAGACTGTGAAGTTTTTACGATATTCAGAAGGTACGAGTCTCGGAGAACAGTTAGCATAGTTTCAAACCAGATTTAAACTGTCCGACGATCGGATAGGGTTTGAGCCACTGATTCCCCTAGGTGAAGGTTTGAACCGAAATTGGAAATCACAGTAGAACCTTTATTAGATCCCCAGTTGCTTTATTTCTTGTTGTTTCTGACCAAAACCAAAGAGAATTGAACTGAAATGGTTATAGGGATATGGAGGGTGTATTATTTTGAATAGCAAAATGCAGCAAAGTTTAAATTAGAGTAAAATAAAATATTAATAAGACGATAGTCTTATACTGGAAGGGTGCACGTGTCAGTAGCGTAAGCATCATTATCAAAGGGAATTCTCGAAATTCACCAAGGATGGGAAAAAATTAATGGCGCTTCGAGAATTCTCGGCTGGAAAGGATGGCTCAGACCGTTCCCGTCGGCTCGTGGAGGAGCCACGGGAAAAAGGTAGAATAAATAGAGAACGTGGCTAGTTATTAAATAAAAAGTGAAGTGGTTTTCGAAACGTGATTTCAAGAAGGGAAACAAGAACACCCGAAACGGAAAAAGGGAATTTAAGACAGAATATACAGAAAAAGGTATGTTAAAAGGAAAATGTTAAATTCGAGGCCGGTTTTTCACTATTAGCGTTTTAGCAGGTCAAGTGATTTGGATAAAGGGAATTCTTCTAGTGCGAAATTCGGGCGAAGAAAGGTTAGCGTACGCGCGAAGAAAAAGGTGGCATCAAAACGCGAAATCAGCCAAATATCCTTACCGCGCAGCCCGAATACCGCGAATTTCCCTCTATTTGATCCGGCATTCTTCAATTCATAACTTACGAATTATCCGAGCCCTGACCTTCAATTTATAACGTCACAGAGTCCTAACGGTTCGAGTACGAGCTATTCCGCTCAGTATAATCGCCGAGAACCGGTTTTTGAAAAAGGGGGACTGAAGGTCAACCGGACCAACGTTCTTCACGTTTCGCCGAAGCCACGTTTATCTACGAAAAAGGAAAAGAAGGGAACAACCATTCGTTACATTAAAACAAGAAAAAAAGAGAAAGAAAAAGAAAATCAAACGAATACGAGTCGGAGGAACAGTTGCCATCAATAACTGCTACCAGCCTTGCTGTCGGCGGTCGTCGTTCTTTTATTACAAGAGCTGAGTCATTGAGGGGAACTGGAGGTACGGGGGAAAGTCGAGCAGAGCCTATCCAGCGAGAATAATCGAAGGGCCAGACGAATATTAGAAAATCCAGCGAAAAGATCATTTGCCGAAATTATTAAATAGGTTTCGATAAGAAAGGGAAGTCAATTTGATTTTAGATTTGTTTAATTAAATGTACGGTTATACATTTTAATATAAATATTTTAGCCAATCTTCAAATAGAATTGCGGAAGGAGTTTTGCATGCACAACACCTGGACAGCAACAATAAAGAATAATTAAATTACTTAAGCGTTCACAGTGAGTATTTTTGAACATTTTTTTTACATCGAGTTTCCTTTTTATATATTAATGTATAACCAGTAGAGTAAGCTTCACTTCCCTATTTGTTTAATTTTTATTGAATATTTTCACGCGTGTTTATTTATAGTTATAAGATAAATGTATTTAGCATAAAACAAAATTTAAACGGCAATGGATTTAAATCATGTATTTTCGATACGATTAATACTTATTACGAAATTAGAGATCTTGAATATCGCATTTAGTTGGTTTTATTGCACTACTGTTTTAGCGCAGGGGGATTGGGACATTTGTCTTGTATATGCTAGGCGATTGGAAGTTCCAAGTACAGATGTCGCTGGTGGTTCCGGCGGTTATCTTTAATTTTCGTGATGCCTAAATTTATCACGTTCGTTTGAGTTGCCTAGAAGGGGGGTGATGTGATCTTGAGGAGGTCCGAAGGGGTTGGACGAGCCGACTGTAGGGCGCTGTTTTCTGCAGTTAGAAAGAGATCGCTCGGGTCATGTGTGGTCATAATTCTCTTTTCTTTCTTCCGTAGTTGTGTATTTATTTATTTATTATTTATTTATCCCAATTTCGTCTTTGCTATATTTGTTTTGCTCGCGTATGACCCGGCCCGTAGTTGAAAGTAGGTAGCAGGCACAAATTTATATGTTATAGTCCGTTTTCCCCCGACAAGAATCCCCCCCAATCCGACGAGCTTAAGCCGGCAAACGTTGATGTGCCTGGTCGGAAGGGAGAACGGAGAGATCGCAGGTGGCGAGGTCAACGAACGCTGCCTGGACTAATTTCTGTTGGGAGTTCCTATAGGACCCCAGATCTCGTATATAACAAGACATTAAAGGAAAAAGTAGAAAATTTTATTTCCTATATATTTTTTCTTAAGAAATTTTTAAAACACAGATTTTTTTTTTTCAAATATATTGAGTATCTCTAACCAAAAAACAGTCGAAGCAAAAAATATAGAAAACTTTATTTCTTTTATTTTTTTTGTATTCAGTTTTTCTCAAAGCGCATTGGTTTCGAGAAACTTTCAAAAAACTGAATTTTTTCATACATAGTTACCGTTACTTTTTCAAAAGTTGATGGGCAACTACGATTTTCATGAAACTTATTTATAAAAAATTTCAAGTCGCTAGGTCAAGGCCGACACAGAGATCAACAGATCGACAGATCGACAGATCGGCAGATCGACAGATCGGCAGATCGACAGATCGACAGACCGACAGACAAACATACCGTAAGACAAATAGACCGACAGACAAATAGACCGACAGACAAACAGACAGACCGACAGACCGACAGACCGACAGACCGACGGCCTGGCAGGCAGATGTACATTGTACATCCTCATAATTTTGCCTGAAACGGTCAAAAAGTTTCTATCTGCCCCCGTTCTCGAGTCAGTATCCGTCATGAATACAAGACTTTTCTTCTATAGAAGAGGAATGTAAAAATAGTATTGCCTTCAGGATTTCCGTTTCGAATATTGAAATTCTAACATCAGAGTCCTCATGAGTCGCCCCGAACACCCACTGATGTCAGATTTGGCGAGGAAAAATGAGAAAAAGGATATTTGCGTTATTCTTACAGGACTTTTCGTTTCGAATTTTGAAATTTCAACACCAGATTCCTGATGAATCACCCAAAAAACCGTATCATATCTCAGCTTCCCAACGGTCAGGATTTAAGGGAAAAACCAATGTTTTGAAACACCAACCTTCTATCTGCCCCCGTTTACTACTTTGGGGGTGGAATTTCGAAAAAAAAACCAATTTACGTTATGGAGGGAACATACTGAGAAAATTTCAGATTTCTAGCTCCATGGGTTTGGGCCGCGCGGTGATAAGTCAGTCAGTTAGTCAAAACAAACGATTTTATATAAATAGATTAAAAAATGTCTAACATTTTCATAAACAATATCGGAAATCCTTCCAAAATTCGAAAATCCTCTCAAAAAAAAAAAAAAAAAAAATGGAAAAACACGTGAAATTTTAAAATCTATTTTTCCACGAAAACATCTTGAACACAACAACGGTTTCTTAAATCTTAATACATTCAGAATTTACTTTAACAAACTTCTTTGTATTCAGTGTTTGTAAATCCAGGGTTGTGTTAAGTTTTTGTGGTAAATCGAAGGGAAAAAAATCAGCAGAAAGTTGTTTGCTTTCATTTAATTTATGTTTTCCGAGACTGAAGCGAAACAGCTCCTTCGAATTGAATTACAAATCGAAAAACATATGTCAGCAAGAACTTGAAAAGGTTCCATCAAACGTTTGTTATCGTCTAAGGTAGTCAGGCCCTTTTTTCCAATTTTTACAAAATAAAATCGAATAAAATATCTAAAAAAAGGAGCTCGAAAATCTTTGGCAACATATGCTCCACTTTAAGAAGAAATAATGTATTTTTATGTTTTAATATCCATAGAGCATAACAGACAGTCACAGAAGATGGAAAACAACCGTAAAACTCAATGTTTTCAAGTATTGTGGAAACTTTTCGCATAACTTATGGACATTCTAAAAGAACGATAGGGAAATTGGTTTATTGCTGTTGAAAAGATTAAGTAGTTTATAGATGTTAGCTTTACGGATTCATTTCGAGATTTAGAAGCGCCATAGATTAATGCTCAATTAAAAGGCAATCACTTGGCCAGAAGCGTTTGTCATTATAAATTAAACAAAACGAAAGACTTAAAGCAGGAAGACAAATGTCTTTAAGGTTGTGTACGTATACTTTTTTGTTATTCTTCTTGAAAACATTCGCCGGGTTTTATTTTGTTAAGATCCACCAAATACACACAATTCTTGGTCCTTAAGTCCTGGGCAAGTTTAGTTCAGTTGAGTTCTTCGGGCTGTTAAACTGTCCAGCAAGAAGAAAATGGATGTGATTGCAAGTTGATAACGCGTGAAATTTTCCCAGTTCTCCGATCTTAAAGGTGAATGTCGGAAACCATTCCTTATATGTTTTAAGTATTTATTTGTGTTGTGCGGTAGTAGTAGGTTTACCTTCTCTTTATTTCAATGTCACTTTTGAAAGCAAACGATTTTAATCTTGCTTATAGAATTGTTTTTTGAATTAATCATTTCGAAAATGGTAAAATATTCCCTACCAACTGCGATTGTTCTTCAAAGACTGGCGAAATACGGATTTTTACATCCAGTGGCCTATTTTACAAACTTACAGATTTGTATTTACAAGAATTTTTCAAGTGTTTTTCAACAAAACTTGTAAATTATTGACTTATTTTGCTTTAGTACAAATTTGTAATTGATATTTGTAATTCGGTGAAACAGGCCACAGGAATAAAAAAAAACTGCTTGAGCTGGAACCATGAAATTTTACAGGAATGTTTGGCCATGGAATGTAACGATTCTGTAAACTTTTGATGGAAAAATGTTAACCGAAAGTACACAAAATGGCGGCCGTAATTTCGTTTTTCGCGATTATGGAGACAATAAAATGTTCTACAATACATTTTTGTCTTTTACTGGAAATGCGTAGCTCGCGCCCTAATCGAGATATATTATTATTTTATTTTTGAAAAATTCTATTTTTTGCGTGTATTAGGTGATTTAATGAGAATTCCATTTTTCACAATTTTTCTCTTGACGATATCCGATAGATTTTACCGTTATTGTGTTATTTTTATTAAAATGTAAAAAATTAAATTTTTTCGAACTAAAGTAACGATTTTCGGGGGAAAAACAATTAAAGAAAGAATTAAAGATATTAAAATTCTCCATTATGTTTTCCTTTCACCGTAAATCCATACCTTTGACCGTTATCGAGATATTTCAGATTTCTCCAAAGAAAAATTCTTATTTTTGGATAAACTAAAGTTTTATTCGCCGGGTTGTCGTGTAAATTGCAGAAAAACGTAGATTTTGTATAAGAAAATTATGTGCTGTTCGCATAAGACAATTTTAAAAGCTTTTATGTAGCTTACCTTCGTATCTGTCTGTTGGTTTATTTGTTTTTCTTGACTGTTTATTTGTTGTTTGTCTGTCGAGGTCAAATCTTGCAATCTTATTTATTGGGGTCGCTGAATTCGATTCTGGGATTAAAAAGTCCGTAAGAATAACCTGATTATCATTTCCTTCCAATTTTCCAAGAAATATCTCATCTAGGGGATTTTTGAGATTACAGAATCCGATTCCGGAGTTAAAAAGTCCGTAAAAATAAAGGGTCTTTCAATAAAAACATAACAATTTTGTATTTTAATAAAAACGCACCATAAAACATTTTTTATGTTCTGGCAATGCTAAAACGTCAGTCAAGGTTTACATTTTTTTTATTTTTAAGGTTTTTTTAGGTTTACATGCCACACAGCTGGTCAAACAAGTGATCTATTGAAGGAGACGTTCGGTAATCGTGTAATCTCGAGAAATGGTCCGGTCGAATGGCCACCTCGCTCATGCGATTTAACGCCGTTGGATTTCTTTTTATGAGGTTATGTTAAGTCGTTGGTTTATGCCAACAAGCCAACAACGTTAGAGGAGCTCAGAAGCAATATTGAACGCGAAATTGCCAACGTTCCGGCCGATATGTATGGAAGAGTGGTGGAAAATTGGCTCCAAAGAATCAATCAGTGCAATGCTCGCGGTGGCCATATGAACGACATCGAATTTCATACTTAAATGTAACATGTCCACTACACCTGGAATAAATTTCAGCCCGATATCTCAATTATTCTGTGTTTTATTTAAATACAAAATTGTTATGTCCTCATTGAAAGACCCGATATCTCTTCATATTGAAATTTGACTTAACAGGTATTATTTGTGGCATTAAATTTAATATTTTAAGTACTAGTATGACTTTAAAATTTTGATAACACATCAGAATTTTGTATGGCAGTAATAAAGATTACAGCAACAAATAGATAGAAAATACCTTTATCATGAAAAGTTTTTTTTTAAGTTTAATAAGTTATGATTTTCATCATTTAGGCAGCATGCTTTGATTTAACTTGACCTTGTACCATTTTTCAATAGTAGAAATATGCTGATGAAACTTTTCGCCATGTTCGTTACTAACGACACCGAAATTCTTGGAAAATAACTCCAAGTGCGGTTCCAGGAAATGTATTTTTAGTGATGTGTAACACCCCAAAGTTTTGTGAAACCTCCGAAGCTGATTTATAATTTTCTGTCCTGTAGTTACCAAGAAAACTTTTGACGAATCTTCTAAAACACAGCCAAGTTTTCAAGTAAATTTAGTTTCCTGTCAAATGTGTTGTTTTTCATCAAATTTCTTATCTGAGAACCTATAAATATCCCTTCTTTGAGTTTGGCATCACTGATATTATGAAACTTTCTTTGAGATAAAAAATTCATCGATATATTAAAAAATTTAATTTAAATGTTAACTCAGAATCTGGGGTAAAATCGTAAATGCCTATAAATATAATAAACCAATTAAACGTTTAGTTGTTTAACGGAAAATGACATTATAACCAACAATAAAGGATAAACTCGTACCTAAAATGATTACACGTTTTATGTCATTTTTATAGCCATTTTGTTCCCGGACGACGGGGATTTTCCCACATCGCAAAAAAAAATATGCCGAAATGCAGACGGAACCTTGCAAAAAGGAATGAGATAAAAATGAAAGTAAGAAGTTCGTCCTTAAGCCTACACATCAGTGGAATCACAAGAAAAAGTAAAATAAAAGAATGAGATAAGAAAGCCCCATCTCATGTCGCTCATTATTTTTGTTGGGTTCATCTTAAGCGAAAGAATATCCCGGCAAATCCTCGCGAAGCTCTCTAACAATCGTTTAACGGCACTTTGCGTAAAGCCAACCCCACAAAAATACATCAAAATTTATTCGAAAGGATTTCCTCCAATAATCCTGACACATTGTTTGGCTCCGAGTGCTTTATGTCTGTCGGCCTGAAGTAACATCGTTTTGTGGATGAGAAAGGAGCAATGAATTGGGAACACAAAAAAAATTTATACACGAAAAAATATAAAATGGTTAAGGACTTCAGGAAATTTTGAGATGTGTCAGAGGGGGGCAATATGCCTTAGGCAGGATTCAGACAAGTCGGTAGACTGCAAAAGGTTGACCATTTTCTAAACGTTGACTTGAACAAGTCGATCAATAGTTAATAAAAAAAGATCAAAAAAGCTTGTATTTAAAAAAAAAATGCACTAAAAAGAAATAAATAAGTTTTTGAGCGCCGTGTATTAGAAATAAAAGCGAGATAAATTGATTTTATTTTATTTTTTATGCTTTTATTTCACTTTTATACAGCGCCCAAAAAATACTTTTTTTTCCTTTTTAGTAGATTTTTTAAATATTAAGTTTTTTTTTAAATTTTTGAAATTTACGTTTTATTTTATCCCTTTGCATGACTAAAAATCAAATGTTGTCTGTCTTCCGCTATGCTTGTTTATACTTTTAGTCTTCGAATATATATGCTTGCTTTTAACTTATTCTTACGGACCTTTTGAATCCAGAATTGGGTTTTAGCTATCCCAAAAACCTCCAGATGGAATTTTTCCAGGAAAATTTGAGAAAAAGGATAATCATGTTCTCCTAACAAAACTTTCTGTTATCTTTACTGACTGCTTAACGTCAGAATCGGATTCAGCGACCCTAAAAACCTCAGAAGAATCTTTTTTCCGGAAAATTCGAGGAAAAGGATAATCAGTTTATCCTTACAGGACCTTCCGTTAGTCTTACTGACTTTCTAATGAGTGAATCGGATTCAGCGACCTTCAACACCCCAAGACGAGATTTTTTTGTGATTATACAACAGTGCATTACACAACCGTTACCGGAGAAACTATTTTGTAACTATTGTTACAAAATAACTGTGGTGCAACCGTTGCTGTATGATATATCATATAGAGTATAAAAAATGAAACGTGGTAGTCAGTGGCGGCTCGTGTATATTTGAAATGAGGAGGCAAAGTTTTTTTTAGTTCTATAAAATTTTTTATGATACTACCACAGAACTATATAAGATATCACCATACAAAGCTCTGCTGAAAAATGGTCCCAAAAATATTTCCCTCTTTATCGTACTTGAACGCATTCACTGAACTGTATAAGGTCGCGAAATTCAAATTTCGTTTGCCGCGAAATTCAAATTTCACAAGTTTGAGACTAACTTTAGGCGTCAAAAACTAACTTTAGTTTTAACTAACTTTAGGCGCCAAAAACTAACTTTAGTTTTAACTAATTTGCCTCCGATGCTTGTGCTTAGCAAAAGCTGTATGAAAGTATTTGTACGAATCGGAGGCTAGCCTCTATGAAGAGATTTTTTTACGGAGATTGGTGTTCGTATTCTATATGCGGTTATTCTTCTGCTTAGCAAAAGCTGTATGAAAGTATTTGTACGAATCGGAGGCTAGCCTCTATGAAGAGAATTTGTAGTTTATGTTTTAGAGAATTCGACATTAGAGAATAGGATTTTCTTTTAAATTATTATTTTCTGAACATACAGATTTTTATACAGTCCATTATGTTATGAGGAGGCAATGCTTCCGTTGCCTCCCCTATAAAGCCGCCACTGGTGGTAGTTCATTTATAAGTATAAGAAAAGCTACAATTGCCAGGGCCCAATCGTCAAATATTCTATACTAGCTTGTATACCCGTCGTTGCCGGGTTAAGTTTTTTCAATTTTTTTTAATGGTCTATGTTGGAGCTAAACTTCAGGCCAATCGGTTCAGTAGTTTCCCCGCGAAAGAGTAACATAGCGCAAAAACTAAGTTTCGAAATCACTTTACCCCCTCCCCTTTTTCCCCACCTCTCGGGCTACTTTTTAATAGGTCTATGTTGGGGTTGGACCTCCGACGAACATCTATGCCAAATTTCAAGTCAATCGGTTCAGCCGTTTTTGCGTGAAAGAGGAACAGACAGACAGACAGACACCAACTCATTTTTATATATTAGTATGATGATGATATGATGATATTTTTATATGATGATGATGAGGACAGGCGAAATTTCAATGAAAAAAATTCATTTTTATGGAAGAGGAGTAGTTCGATTGGATTTTGATGTATGGAACGATTATGTAAAATCATATTCTAAATACATTTTGTCTTAATAAATTTTTCGATTCTATCCACCGTTTTCGCAAAAATACGAAAAAGTAATCTATTTGTGGAATACTTTTTTCTTGTTTTCTCGAAAACGGCGCATAGGTAGAAAGGAGTGGTCCAACTGGATTTTGATGCATGGGTAAGATATGTAAAATCATATTCTAAACACGTTTTACCTTCATGGATTTTTCTATATAGAATATAAAAAGTTACCGGCAGTGGAGATAACTGGCTCTAGAGCGAGATTAGTGATAGTAATCTAGATTAGTGATTTTCAACATTGTTTGTCTTGTGAATTACTAAAAAAGTTCTAACCATGCAGTGTGAATCAGCCCTTAGACAAAAGCGTGTGGATACCGAAAACATATTGCATTAAAAACATCCGTCGTAAATGTGCCCCTCTCATCCTTATTTCATATATGGAGCGCCAGGAGCTTTATACTTGTTCTATGAGCTCGACAAACCACACACGGCCCACTCCTCCTGACTGAAGCAAAATACAAGAAAACATCAGGCGATTCGACATCCTGTATCTTTGTGCGTTTGATTGAGGTTCAAACAGTTGTTCCCTCCCTGTATACTGAACTCCTTACAAGGATGATAACAGCTAGTGGCATTTTGTAGAAAGAGGAACGATGCCACACTATATAAAATGACAGGCTTACGCATTTTTATTTCAGCGTGTCCTGATAATCGAATCTAACGCGTAATATGGAACATCTTCGTGGATTTAAAAAGGATTTACACGCAAATGCTTGCGTACGTTTTTGTCTTGTTATCTTGCATATGGATACGCGAGCATGTGACTTGAAATTTATCAAATTGGAGGGAAACTCACGGAGTTTGTTATGCGATAAAAATAAAGAATATAACAAAATAAATCCAAAAAGACGAGCACCCGTAACCCAAACGGATTCACAATACATTTTGTAGCCGAGATACTTGGCTTTGAGGGAAGAAATTCCGTCAATCATTGCATATAATCTCCAGCATGATGTCACGATCTCGATACATATAGATATTGTCGATACGAAGTGTTCGAGGGATATGCGTATGAATGGTTGCCAGGGTATGACAGCAAGAAGGGTTTTTATACTCATTTGTCGCACATTATCCGACATGTAAGCCACTGCCACCGCCATAGTACGGCAACGTCGTAATCATCAAAATGGTGCCCGTGCCACCCTCCTCATCGACACAGGACAAATGACAACAATGACAGCAAACAAGAATGGATAATGAAATCGGAAAATTATGAAAAACAGGAGATAAAATTCAATTTGATAGGGAAATTTTCGCGGAAGCCATCAAACGTATAATTTCGCTTGACGTACTTGTCGTGCTTCGTATTTGTTACTGGCAAGGATTTATATATGATCCTGCATGTAGCAGGACAGGATAAACTGCGGCCGGGTGATGATTCGGTTTAATAGTGCCATAACTTTTAAATAGGTGTCTGGGTCATAACTTTGGTAGTACTTTTATGTACTTAATACTTGCCTCAATGTTGAAATGCTAATAGTCTATGTGAGACGTACTAAATCTCAAAAATCGGCCATAAAGTCAACAACCGATCATTTACAACAAACCACAAAATCCCAACTTCATATCGTTCAAATGATAGTAAAATGAATGCGCCATCAAAGTTGTAAGTCGCTTTGGCGGCAGCACGTTGAGGGTTGATTTGTAAACAACATTTTTGTAGCACTTTATAACCACCGACCTTCCGACCGGAAAACCCGGTAGTTTTTATATCCCAAGTAGCAAAGCGTTATGAAAGTTTGAAGTGATTTTGATTCAACATTGAAGCACACGGTAAAAAATTTAAGGATTTATATGAATGAATTTTTGTTTCTTTACAGTGAATTTGTATCAACTTGCAGGTTTACACCTACTCTATATGATATATTATACGTTTAGTATACTGATTGTAACGCATCGAACCAATCCTGGGACACAAGATTTTGATTTCCGCATGTCCGTCCGCTTGTTCGTATGACCGTCTGCCGTCTGCCTGTCTTTATCTCTGTCTGTCTGTCCATGAACACCAGAACTTTTGCAAGGATTGAGTTAGAAACCTGAAAATTTGTTCATCAGCGTTTCTCTAAATGGCAAGGCTAAAATCTTGAACGGGCAAAATCGGACCGTTCCTTCCCCCCTCCACCATACAAACGAAAACGTTTTTACAGTTTTCTCGAAAACGGTAATTTGTATTGAAAAATGTGTCCTTTCATCTATTTTTACGAAAACGGTGCATAGTATCGAAAAATTTATCAATACAAAATATGTTTATAACATGATTTTACATAACCGTTCTATACATCAAAATCCAATTGGACCAATCTTTCGTTCCTCTTCAACCAAACAATAAATTTTATGAAGAACTTGATTTGGAGGAAAATTAATGGAAAATAATTAAGAAATCTGTTTCACAGCCGGAATTATTTAAACAGGATGCGGAGTAATGATTTAAATCAAGAGGTATAGATTAGCGAGCATCTACTATACGGGGTTTTTCGAAATTCCACCACTAAGGGAGTAACTGGAGTGTGAATAGGGGTTGAATGTTTTAAAACCTTGATTTTTGTCATGAAACCTAGTTATTAGGATGTTGAAAAATGTCACTCGGAGGTTTTAAGGGTCGCTGATCACGAATCTGATGCGGTAATTTCAAAATTCGGAACGCAAGGTCCTGTCAGGATAGCGTAAATGCCCTTATTATTATTTTTCTGACGAAAATTGACATTAGAGGGTTTTACTGATGTTGAGATACTTCGATACACAACATACAAAGTCCTGAATAAATTTTTTTTGTTCAGAAATTTTGAGGTTATTTCTAGAAATCTTTTGGTGCGAACAGACTTTTTCAAAAAAAAACTTTGACCTGGCAACGACGGGTATGGTAGTAGGGTATAAAGAAAAACCAACTTTTGCGAAAGGTAAAAAGTCTGCTTTTTGGGTATCCTATATTGTCGCCATAAGCGACACACTGTGTTTCCACTCATTCCTATAGTTTCATAGTGAAGTTCCTTCCAGCCTTTTAGAGTTTTTCAGACATTTCCTTGAATCCTTTCCATCTTTAAATCGTGAATGTCTTCCGCCTATTACGGAGCCTGTCGTAAGGCATTTTCAGTTTTATTGCGGAACTCGCTTCCTACAACTATGAGGTGCCCATTTCACGTCTTCTTTCCCTCAACACACTTTCCGTGATGGTTTTCGTCGAAATGTGCCCACTGGAGCGAGGGGTTGAAACCTTAAATCCAGACAAAACTTAAACCAAAAACAGCCAAAGAAATTGTTGATGGGGTGGTTTTTCATTTATGATCAAGTGTGCATTGAATTTACGATCCTTGAAAGTGTTTTGTGGGCTCAGATGGATACCGCAACTGTGGAATTTTCTCATCAAATTTTGAATATGTATTTTTATTGACATGCTGTTTACGGAAGTCCCGTCCGGAAAGTCTTTACGAAATAATTTCGCATTGATGGTGTCAAGTGGTAAAAACATAACAAAATGCTTTAAGAATGAATTTATAGATTTTAAAATGCTGTAGGTTGAGGTTTAATGTTTAAAAATATTGGAGATTGTTTGAACTAGCAAATTAAAAATAAATAATCTCTAAGGTAAAAAAATTATATAGTTTTAATGAAAATTACTAAGAATGAGATCACGTTCAATGTGCTTTAGTTACAGCTCTTTATTTTAGAAATATGTTTCTAGGAGGGTTTTTTACATTGTTTTGTAGGGTAGCGGAAGGGGGTTGGGGGGTGGTGGTGGAAGGATGGGAAGGGTTACATAGAATATGAAAAATTTTCAAAGAAAAAAGACCAATTGAAATGGAACTAAGTATTTAGTTGTATGCATTAATCGTATTTATTCCTACACCACTATTTTACTTGATTATTCTATTAGTTTTTGTGGAGCCAGACCGACAGCAAATATCTTGTCACGTGTTTAACATTTCAAAGAGGCATCGCAATAAAAAAAAAACACACACACACAAATAAAATTGCGAAAAAAGCAATACAAATTGAACTTTCTGATATCATGAAATTGTTTTGCGATTTTTCAAGGAAACGGAACTGCCATGAAATTGAGTTGGATGAGTCAAAAAATAGGGCTGACTATAAGTCTTCTAAGTTCTAATTTGTTGAAATTGGCAACAACCCGTTTTGTATTTATGGGATGCAGTTGTTCGTTTAATTACCCTCCATGGAGCCAAACACTAATGAGTTTCATGTCCTAATTCTGAAGCCCAATAAGAACATCTTGCAGCGAATCCTATACCACACGACACTCATGCACTCGCTCAGTGAAGCCAAATAATTAAGGAAGGATGATAACCAATTGCCGTATGCCACATGCGCTCCAAATTAAAAGCCAAATGTGCACGTAATTATTAAATGTTGACTTCCGGCAAGGATCACTTGAAACGAATCCCAGCGAATCGAATCTCTCATTGATTGGAAATGCATCCGTTTTCTAGAAAATTCACTTGCTTTTTTGCTAGATTATACAGAAGTAGGTGGTATTCTTGCAGAGGAATGCTGTTCCAGCTGAACTTTTATATTCCTCTTCGAAGGACTTTGTGTAGAGCAGTGATGTATATCGAAGGAAATCGCTGATTAAATTTTTTCAAGTCACATAAATTTCCAGAGTGAATTTTCCAACTGAATGTGGTGGATGAGAATGTAACTATCTATTGATAATTGTTTTTTATTGATTCCTTTAAAGTAGAAACGAAAATTAAAACTTTTCAGATTAAATAATATTTATTTGGTTCACAGTTTAAAAATTCGTGGATAATTTTTTGATTTTTGCTGAGAAGTATTTTTTTTTTGTTGAAAAGCTTATATAAACAAGATGTACCAACAACAACCTGTTCAAGAAATACAATCATTTGCTGAATCGACGTGCTGAATATGTTTTTTTTTTAAATTTTGTTTCTGTTGTTATAACTTACTATCCTGAGCTTTAAGGGTCTTCCCCTAAGCTATGGCTGGAAATATAAAAAAACCTTAACCTTTAGACTGCCAGTGTGGGCACATACAATGTTAGAAACTCCACGCAATATGTAGATTGCAAATATTGGGAGTATGCATTGAAAATGAGCGTTTTGTATTGAGACTCATAATTCAGCAGGTATATATCCGATCGGGCTGAAATAAATTTTACCTGAAAGCTAAAACCCTAGGCTGCAAACATCAGTCCAATTTCAACTGCCGGAGTGTAAAGCGTTTTTATCCGAAATTTTAACCATGGCTGAGTTCGTGCCTACAAAACCGTTTTTGCGGGGAATTCTTTTACATTACTTCCACCGACAGACAACAGCAGCTGAGGGGCATAGAATATTAGTGGAAACATACGGCGACAATGCTCTTTCTGAACAAACATGCAGAAGATGGTTTCAACAATTCAAGGGTGGTGATTTTGACCTCGAAGATGAAGAACATCCTGGTGCTGAGAAAAAGTTTGAAGATACCGATTTGGAGGCATTACTTGATGAAGATCCATGCCAGACACAGGAAGAGCTTGCGGAAACATTGGGAGTCGATCAATCAACAGAAAAACGGCCGCAATTTACCGACAGACACGACAAAGTTATTTTGCAACATGACAACGCACGACCCCATGTTGCAAATGTTGTAAAAACTACCTGGAGAACCTCAAATGGGAAGTCCTACCCCACCCGCCGTATTCACCAGACATTGCCCCCTCCGATTACCATTTGTTCCGGTCGATGACACATGGCCTGGTTGAGCAGCGATTTTCTTCTTATGACGATACCAAAAAATGGGTCGATGACTGGATTGCCTCAAAAGACCAAGACTTTTTCTAGCGTGAAATCCGCATGCTACCTGAAAGATGGGAGAAGGTCGTAGCTGCCGATGGACAGTATTTTCAATGATCTGAGTCTGATAGTTTTCTCAAAATAAACTGTTGATTTTTATAAAAAAAACGCTCATTTTCAATGCATACTCCCAATATATAACAAATATTCAAAACCAAATCCTATGATTTTAATGAAAAAATGCCGATAGTCTAAGGGTCAAACCATATGCCTGAAATTACAAATCTTAGGCCCCGTTCACACTTACGATTTCTTCTTGAATTTCTGCGGAGATTTTATTCTGAATTTATCCGCGAATTTTATTTATCTATCGTAGAATAAATTTACTTAGTAAAAGTTGTCAAAATTTGAATTTATACTGTCGTTTTTATATGAGAAAACTCGAGTTCCGGCGTGTTTTAGGAATAAAATTCTGAATTTTGTCTCGTAGTGTGAATGGTTGTGCAACATAAATTTAGGGTCGAAAAAAAAGTTCGCGGAATAAAGTATTAGGGATAAACGATCCCTCATTTAGCTCTTTTTCTCTCATATTAAAAAAAATCTACTGTAATTAAAAAGATGTTCATATCGGAAAAGGCAAATACAGTGGTCCAATCGAATATGAATGCATGGAAGAGTTATATACAGTCATTTTCTAAACACTCTTTGTATCTATATTTTTTCGTTGCTTTCGATACAGTGGAAAAAATATGTCATTTGCTTAAGTGTTGCGGAATGAGTATTCTAATGAAATTATAATGTTAAGAAGATTTTTCTAAAATTATATTTTATCATTCTTTACTTTCTTATACGAAATATAATAAAGTATTGTATTCATAAAAAAATTTCGACTTCTTAATTTTGAGTGAAAATGTCTTTCTGTCTGTCGGTCACTCTGTGTACAAGATTTCTCAAGAAGTACTAAAGCTAGAGCCGTGAAATTTTCTGGTAAGATTGGTTATGGAATTGAACGATCCAATCAACTTTTGATGAAAATCCGTTAATCGGAAGTAACTAAAATGGCAGCTTTTAAAAATCGGAATTTCGTTTTCCGCAATTTACTCTGAAGCCGCACACTTTTCGGTATAGTATAATAAAAGTTGGAGATAATAAAATTTTCTAGACGTTTATCTTCAACTAGAGCTCCGGATCTCAAACCGTTATCAATATATACCATTATTTCGTTTTTTGCGTTCATCTTGGAAAACGATACTTTCATATATGACACGGATTAAAGAGAATAATGATCCCGACAATTTTGTCTTCCACCTTTTTCCCTTATCTATTACCGTTATTGAGATATTTTCATTGGAATGTAAAAAAATGAAATTTTTGCGAATTGCTTTCAAACTAAAGGTTCCTCAAAAAAATATTTCGGGAAAGGATTAAAGATTTTGAAATTGTCTATAAATTTGCTGCAAATAGATATCTTTCACCGTTATCGAGATATTGCAGATTTCGTAAAAATAATCATATCTTCATGTAAGTCTATATTGTATCTGTCGGATTATTGTGTAAATTGAGCAGGAACGTAGAATTTGTATAAGAAAGTAATGTGCTGTTAGATCAAGATATTTTATTTATTGATTTAGTATAGATACCGTTCGTAACGCATCGATTTTGAATTACAAAAGTTTTTGATTTTCACCTGTCCGTTCGTCCTTCCCAATAACTCTCGAAGAAATTGAGCTAGAGACCTGAAATTTCGCACAGATAAATTTCTCGTGAAAATTGAGATTGAATTCAAGAATGGTCAAAATTGGGTTATTCATTTCTTCCTCCCCAAAAAAATAAAATAGTTTTATACATGCACCACCACAATACATGTACATACACACACATACATGTTGTGGACTCATCGAACTGAGTCGATGAGTATATGTCCCGGGGACGTGCGATTTTGGTTTTTAGAGTGATTTTAACACCTTTTTTATATATAAGAATGGTAAATCCATCAATATTGAAAAAATATATGATTTTTTTGCTTATAGTTACACCGAATGAATGCTGATATCAACTATTATTTGGAAAAGTTTTTTTTGTTAATTAAAAAATATATAGTCGTCGAGAGTTGGGTGTATGCGGCTGATAGCTAAACGCTTTAAACCTGTTGCTGTCGAAGGCTGCGAAAATTGTTTTATTTGACGTGAAACAAGCATTTACCGACCTCCTGACACCTGTTACGATTAGCGAGTGTTGCCTGTTTGGCAATTGAGCGGTGCCACTCAAGTGATCCTTACAGGATACCTACTTGTTCTCCAGGGCTCTGCATCCTTTTGTATTGTCGCCGGTGTTCATTCATTGTTTGCTTTTTCTGTGGAGTTGCCAAAAGGACGACAGCGTCTATACGATGAGCTCTTCTTATTCTCCTTGTTTGTGGGTTTCATTACATATGGATGTGCTTTTTTTTATTTTTTTTTATGTTTGGTTTTTTACACTCTCGTCTAAAAGCTTTTATCACACTTTATCACTTTACCATAAGCTAAGCCGGTTGCATATTGTTTCTGTTGGTGAAGAAAGCGAAAACAACATCATCCCTTTCAACACTTCTACAGACGTATATAAATGTTTAGCTCGGTTGGATAACGTTTATTGTTGAATATCCTTTCGTTTTTTAGAGTGTGGAGTCTCTGAGACCTCGTAACAGTATAGGATTTTCCTTTCTTACTTTCGCTTGTTCTCATCTAATGTGGTATGAGCGGGTGGATCTTTGGGACTCCCTGTAGTGTGTGTGCCGTTTAAAAGGATTACAGAATTCGTTTTCATGTTCTTTAGTCAATTGGAGACACGAAGCCTGGGACCATGTTCGTAGAAATGCGATACATGATGAACAAGAGATGCGGGTTACTGGGGGAGTCGCAGACTGTCGTGTGAAGGGGTTAGAAGATGATATGAAGGGCATTCTTCTGTACTTGTTGACATATAATCCTGCGGTTGGATCCTAGCGCTTACAAAGCGATAGACGGGAACTTAAACGAGGGAATAGTAATAACAATAATTAAAAAAAAAACAAATATATGTGGGGAGCTGAGCAAGAAGAAAACTTGTTGCCCTTTTCCCTAATTGTTTAATTACATCAGGGAGCCATATTAGTTAGTTTAGTTTAGTAGTCGTTTTTCGAAATCTTTTTGCTGTGATAATTGGGTCGTATGTTTCGGGTGTCAAGGGAATTTGACGCCTCGAATAGATTGCTTGGTGGTAAGTTAGTTTTTTGATTTGTCCTATTGAGAGGATACACTTTTATAAGGACTGAGAATAAGAGGATTTCCATGAATGTTTTGCCCATTAACTTGCTAAACATTTGGTGTTTGTTGGATAGAGAATGTGTTTATTTTTGTGAAGGAATTTCATTCAGTCGAGATGATTGGATTTTCTTGAAATTGATTTAAAAACTTCATAACATCATTAATTGTGCTAATTTGATGTGGCTGTTACTTTTTCTTTCTATAAATATATTTTTGAGTAGGCACATCGAAGATAATGACAGAAATCTAAGAACTTTTAGGCAACAAGTCAAATGGGAGCTTAATCAATTGTTATAAAAACTTCTTTGAGTTGGTTTTTTTTTCTAAATATATTTACCTTTTTGGGTTTTGGACTATTACTATTAAGTTTATGGAATTTATCAAATTCCATGTAGAATTTATCAAGTTCTACGTGATCGAAATAAGTAGTGATAGTTTTGTTTAGTGTAAACGACATCATTGGTCTAGAAGTCTAGACTCTAGACTGCTTTGACGACCTCTGCTGTTAATGGGTTTCAATGAAAAACCTTACAAATGTTGCAATTCATTCATGATCCACAATTCATATAAAACTTTAAGTGTACGCATCATGCAAGATAAATTGTTGAAGAACCTTACTTGAGGAGGCTCAGGCCTACTTGAGGAGGCCCGGGTCGTGTCATAGAAGATACGCAAGTCATATTTTTGTGGTACGTTACAAAAGATGTATTTTAACTTCCAGTTGTAGAAACAAATATAACCGAGTTTCTTTTTATTCTTCTTCCGACGGCTCAAACCAAGAAATTTAAAAAAAAACTTAATTTTTTCAAAAACTTAAGAACCGTTACGTATAAAAAGTTAAAGCAAAAAATGTGGAAAATTTTATTTCTTTGAAATTTGATCACAAGCATTTTTTTCATAAAAGTGCATAGTTTTCGAGAAATTTGCAAAAAACCGATTTTTTTCTTGAGAACCGTTGAGAACCGTTAGACACACAAAAAAACCGTTAAAGAAGAAAATGTAGAAAATTTTATATCCTTTTAATTTTGTTATACTCATATTTTTCCAAATGCGCCTAGGTATCGAAAAATTTAAAAAAATGTATTTAAAAAAAATTGTATGGGGAGCACCTGTTATAGCAACCGTTAGTATTCCAAAAGCTGAAAGAAAACTACATTTTTTGTAAAACTTTTTTACAAAAAATTTTAAGTCGCTAGGTCAACGCGTTCTTGAGTTATTTAAGATACATAAAACGAATAGACGGACAGACCGACAAACCGACAGGCAGATGCACGGACATACTCATAATTGAGGCGTTAAAAGCTAGAGTGGACCAACCCACATAATCGAGTTTTTGAAGCTTTCCACTTTTGTACTATTATTTACTGTAAATTTTTGGAAAAAAAATTTTTGTGGACTTTATTACTCAATGTTGAAATGTTCTTTTGTACATCCAAACATTTTTATCTAGAAACTCACTCGCAATAGTGATTCAAACCCAAAAAAAATTCACGATTTCGACATGTGGGTTGGTCCACTCTAGCTTTTAACGCCTCAATTTTACTTACCTGAAATGTATTTCGTACTGGGCAGAAAGTTTCTATTTGCCCCCGTTCTCAAGTCAGTCTCTGTTATAAATATCATACTTTCCTATTTAGCAGAGGAAAGTAAAAATTATAAGAAATATTTTTAAAATAATTTTATCAAATATCGGAAATTGTGGAATTTAAGACAGAATTTACTGAGGAAATCATAAATGCGTCGAACAACCCGAAATTGAAATAAAACCCATAAATGATTTCTCAAATTCATGTCGTAATTTTTGATAAAATTGTTTTAAGAAAATCTTTTGTTATTTTTTTTTATTATTATTTTTATGTTTTATCTTTTGAGAGCTCGCTGCGAAATAAATCGCACATTTTTAGATATTTTTGAATTTTTTTTTTAATTTTTGAAATTTTGACTGTGCTTGTTTTTTACTGTTGGTAAATATTTTTTTTAATAAACTAAAATTTAAAATTAAATTTTGTGGCCTACTTAATTGTCGGAGGAGTTTACCAAAGATTAGTTAAATAAAGATAAGAATCCTAGAACAAATTTTTGGGGTGCCAGAAACATCTAAGACCGGAAATGGAATCCTTAGTACGCCTTACAAAACGATTATTTTCTTATACATATATTTTAACGCTTAACTGTCAAAAATCAATAAAAATATTTAAATGCGAAAATACTTAAGTTACTAGAAAAAAATTAATGACTCATAAAAGTTCTATGAAAAATCCTGTTGTTTCTTATCTAATCTTTTTCTTTACTGAAAAAACATTTGTATTCAGTGTGGTTTTTTTATTTGTAAAAATTTATGGAATTTTTTTATGGAAGATTTATTTATGGAAGGAGTAAACAGAAAGGAACACCATCTTCATGGAAGGAGTAAACAGAAAGGAACACCATCAGAAAGGAACACCATATTATTTATCCAATACTGAGAACCACATAAAAATCTGTTGACTGGTTTACGAGATAGCAGGTGAGGGGGCTAGATCTGAGTGGAACTCCTGCTGAAAACATTTCTAAAACATCCCATCCATATCCAGAAATTCAACGCAATGTGGTACAATTTTCTCCGTTTAGGGTTTCAAAACTCACATTTTTTGATAGCTACAATTGAACGCATATAAAAATATTTTGAAGCTAAGAGATAAAAATTAATAAAACGGTTAATTAACCATGGACATTTTCAAACCCCTTACATTGTGTTATTAAGCTAAAGTATGATTTTATCCTTCCACATGATAATTCTGTATTTGAAAATTATGTTATTATAAATAAGCATAGAATTTTTATTGGAACGTGGACAATTGAAAATTTTACACGAAAAATTTGAATTTTTTCTGAAGAAATCTTTTTTTCTAAAGATAGTTTGATTAACTTCTTAATCCTTGGGCATTATAGAAACAGCGAAGAATAATTAGTTATCCCTATTAAAAATAGTAACTGAGTATCCAACTTCCTTTAGTTGGAGGATTCGACACTTATCCTCTTTTGAAAAATCTCATAAAAATTAATAACTTGGATGGGAGCCGAATTTACTAAAAGAATTATATCCAACTAGCTTGCATACCCGTCGTTACCGGGTTAAGTTTTTTTCAAATTTTAATTTTTTTTGATGGTCTATGTTGGAGCTAAACTTCAGGCCAATCGGCTCGGTAGTTTCCCCGCGAAAGGGTAACATTACTTTACCCCCTCCCTTTACTCCCCCCACCTTTCGGGCTACCTTTTAATGGGCCTATGTTGGGGTTGGGCCCCCGACGAACATCTATGCCAAATTTCAAGCCAATCGGTTCAGTAGTTTCTCCGCGAAAGAGTAACATAGAGGAAGGGCTAAGTTTCGAAATCACGTTACCCCCTCCCCTTACTCCCCCACCCTCGCGCTGCTTTTCCGTATGCCTATGTTGGAACCAGAACTATCACAGACACTCATACCAAATTTCAAGTCAATCGGTTCAGCCGTTTTTGTGTGAAAGAAGAACAAAAAGACAGACACCAACTCATTTTTATATATTAGTATGATTTAAAGTCAATTTTTTCAGACTCACCAATAGACTTTAAGAATCAATTCTTATATTCAAGATTATGCAAGATTTCAACTAAATTTCAAACAAAAAATATTTGAATAGGTCATTTTAAAATGTTGTACTTTTCCTGAGAACGAATAATTAATTTAGAGCTCAAAAGAGATGAAAACATTATTGAGTTTTCAATTGCGAAAGTTCTGGCAATATTGAAAATTGAAGAAGCGCAATAAATTAAATTCAACAAGTACCGAAATGGTTTATTTATGCCACCCTTTTGCTTCATGCCATTCGTCATCCCTCATGGCAAAAAAAAACCACCTTGAAATTGGGCAGTTTATTTCGTTTTGGGTGGAGATATTTGCCCATTCAAATCCACTAGATTGCCTGTAATTCCGTGTAAGTCCACGCAAAGAACATTCTAAATGAAAATTTATTCTAATCCCTGAACCCTGATACCGATATTAATAAACAATCTTGAAATTTATTACTTTGGCACACAAACACAAACGTCCAATGAATTTTCCGCAATGGCTACAAATCTGTGGGGATGATGAGAAGAGGGGGCGGAATCACAGCTGCTTTGGTAACGAAATATCTCTAGTTGAATTTTATTTGAGCAAAACGTTGGCCCGCGAATGATGCATCTATTCAGCTAACCAATTTCATATTATTTAACTCTATGGTTTCTGTGCGTGTGCCATCAGGCAGTACGACCGAGTAATGGAACTTCCGACATGATGAGAACAGGACTTTTTACTCAACATTATTCCTGGTGGGTTCCATTCTATGCAATCGAAAGGAGAACAACGTTGTTGGCATCGTGGTACAGGGAAAATCTGCAACACATGTTGATGATGGCCAAAGTTTTCCACCAAATAAAAGTTCAGCTCCCCAGATGCCTCTTTAGTTGTCCTGGTCTATACGGCGAGAAGCGCTCCACTCTGCGACCATTTCCAGATCATCCCGGACGCGGTTATCATATGAATCGGGAGTACAAAGAGACACCGGAGTAAAAACGTTTCTGGGTTGATAGGAAATTCTTGGCTGTATGTAACTGAATGTATTGCATAGATATGTTATAGCAGTCTGATGCCCAACCCGAATGTGTTGGTAATAGATGTGTATCAGATCCATCCTTTTTGTCTACTCGTATCCTTTTCATGGATATAACGACATACGCTGGTACGGGTATATCATCCCCTTAAGTCATCTCGTAACCACATCAACATCGTTTAAAGTAACATCACAAAATCATCCTTTGGGAAAATAGGATATCTTGCTTAGTTCTATCTATGAAATGATGGTTGGCTTTCGTATTCAAGAATGAAAAGCTTAAAAACAAAGACAACTGACATTGGTAGCACGAAACGAGCGGAGGATTGTAGTAGTTGTAAAATTATAATATAGAAAATGTACACGTGAATACTTTTGGATACCCAAGGATCTGTCGAGCTAATAGGGTTCGGGGGTCAATTTCTTCTTACGTTGCGTCGACGCTGATGTTAAGCAAAGGAAGTAAAGGATTTTCGGAAATGCTGGTGGACATGAAGGTAAAAAATTCTGCGGGACTCGTCGATGGGATGGTGGGTAGAAGGGCGGCGAAGGAAGTAACACCATAGGGAAATAACTTTGTCCCTAGAATGTCATTTATTTGTTACTGTTGCTCGTTTTGCGGAATCTTTCCGCACTATACATACTGACTTGACTGAGGAGTTAGATGTGACGAAAGAAGACGAGGATCAGCCATCAAGGGTATTGCTGAGCGGATTTACCTCGACGATGTCACCTTCTGGGCTTCGACGCCCATCGTGAAGTTTATTTTGTGACGGTGACATTCCGGTGGTTGAATGGACGGTTCCACGACGCTTGAATAATTCGGTTTTGAATCTATTCGTTTTTTTTTCTTCTTCTTGGGTCCTGGGGTTAGTTTCCTTCTCCAATGCCATAACTTTTAGTTTTCTTGGTCTTCTATTATCCTTTTGTTCGCATTCTTGGCAAGAGTTTCATTTTCTTCGTCAATGCCCTTAAGCGGAATTTCTGTAAAAAGTTTCGAAGGAGCGGAACAAATATAAATATATTCTCCTAAAAGGTGATATCGTCTTTAAAAGTCTTATAAACTTATTACTTTTATATAACTTCTTTGTTCACTTCTTAATAACCTAATTTCTGTTTTTTTTTGGTCTTTTTGTCCAATTCGCACAGATCCTTTGGGGAAAATTCTAATGATATTTAAAAATATATTAGTGGAAAATTCTAATAGCAAGTGTGATAATAGAAAAATGTTGTTTTTAAAGTATTGAATTTTTAATTGAAGCAAAACAGTTTTATATTGGAATATTAGACGAATTCGAAACTACTTTTAAAATATCAGTTGTGATCAACACAAAACTTTCCTCTGCAATATTTAGTTTCGAAAAAAATGTGTGAGAAATGTCATTTTTTTCAAATATCTTAAACACCGTTAAAGGAAAAAATGCAAGAAATTTTATTTTCTTTGAATTTATTTATAAGCATTGCTTCATAAAAGCGCATAGTTTTCGAGAAATTTTCAAAAACCTAATTTTTTCAAATATCTTTAGAACCGTTAGATTTATGTAAAAACTGTTGAAGCAAAGAATGAAGAAAATTGGATGTTTTATATATTTTTTCTCAGAAGCGTATATATTTCGAGAAATTTTAGTTGGATTTTCAAAAAGTTATATGGGAGATACTCGCTATAGCTACCGTAAATTTTTTAAAAGTTGACAGAAAACTACAATTTTTGTAAAACCTATTTACGAAATATTTCAAGTCGCTAGCTCAGTGCGTTCTCAATTTGAGATAAGGCTAAACGGGCAGGCGGACAGGCAGACCGACAGACAGACCGGCAGACCGACAGACTGACAGACCGACAGACAGACCGAGAAACAGATGCACGGAGATCTTCATAATTTTGCCTGAAACGGATTTCGTACTGATCAGGAATTTTATATCTCGGGTCGGTTTCTCGTTCTTGGGTCGGTTACTTGGTCTCGGGTCTTAAATTTTCGATTAATATAAAAAACGCAAACATGTATTGATTTTTAATGAGGCATTTTTTTAAACTTCTTGTAATTTGATTCTGCTTTCTAATGCGGCGGTCACACGACGCTGTTTTGCCAGCGCTAGTGGCTGTTTGGCTGTTAGCAGCCGTTTCAGCAGCACTGTGTGAACCTTAGTGCGTTGCTACTACCAGCAGCAGCGTGATGATTTTAGCAGCGCTAGTGAAGTAGAGACCGTTCTACTTTGCCAGCGCTACTAGGGATCACGTGACCCTGTCGCATGGTTTCTGAGCTGTCAAAAGTCTGATAAGTGGCAAAGGTTGTTTATTGTAAGTTGTTATTTTACGTTTATTTATTTAAATTTGTGTGTAACGTTTATTATTTAAAAAATCTCCCAGATTAAAATGTCAAACCACTGTTTTGCTTCTTGCCAGCCCTACTAAAGTAGAAATCGTGTGAACCCTCTCAGTACGGCGGCTGCTGTTGCTACTTGCCAGCGCTACTAACCAACAACACATGACGCCGTTTTGCCAGCCGCTGGTTGCTGTTGGTTAGTAACGCTGGCAAGTAGCAACAGCAGCCAGCGGCTGCCAAAACAGCGTCATGTTGGTTAGTAGCGCTGGCAAGTAGCAACAGCAGCCAGCGGCTGGCAAAACAGCGTCATGTGACCGCGGCATAACGCCAGCCAGCAAATTAAAAGAAGAAATCTTAACTATTTCAATTCAAACAAATTGTAGGTAAAAAAAAACTTTAAAATCACCGCCACAGCTTCTCATTAATTTAGAGGACATTGTAGTAAGTCGATTTTATTAAAATTCAAAGTCGCTTTTAATTACTGTTTTTTTAAAATACGAATTTCTCTGTATTTTATATAAACCTTGTACGTTTATAAATACCTCTTATGAGTTGTAAACTCTTGTGAAATAAAACGTCTAAAATTTATTTTTTCCCGGAAAAACACTGCCAGGGATTCTTTGAATTTTAATTCTGCTTATCAAATCGAAATTACGCGCATGTAAAATTTCCAGGAAATCTCAGATTATTTGTCCGATAAAAAAATCTAATTTTTATTCAAACTCTCGTTATTTAAGCCAAGATATACAGATATTCAATTTTATATTTATGGTTTCATATACATTACAATTTGTAGTTCCCTGTTTATATCTGTATGAAATCTATTTGGAAATTTAAAACAACCCGTAAATAACACGATATCATTTGGTCATGAGGATGTCATATCAAAATTTTAAAAATTATCTTGGAAATGTGATAAAATCTATATATATAAAAATGAATGTTTGCCTGTTGGTCTGTCTGAGATCACAAAACTCAAAAACTACTGGACCGATTTTTACGCGGTTTTTTGGAAAATGTTTTTAGCTATGTTAGATTTTCAGTATTCGAAACAGAAGATCCTGTAAGGATAACGTTTTTTCCTAAAAGTTTTTAAGTTATTTATGGTTTTTTAGTATTCTAAAATTTATACAAAAAACTCTAAGCTGGCAACGAAGGTTCTGCTAGTATTGTATTAAATTAAAAATCTCTAAAAATATGCCATTTGTCTCGCAATAAGCCTCAGAATATAAAAATAATAAAGAAAATTACAAGAGATTTTCTTAAAATAATTTTATTAACTATCAGAAATTGCGGAATAGATCTATAGAGTATTGTCTCAATTTTGGCGTTGTTCGATGTATTTCTGATTTATTCTAACAAGTGGTAATTTGGTATCTTAAGTAATTTAAATGGAATATCAATGACTTTTTAAGAAAATTTATTGTTATTATTTTCAAAAAAATAATAATAATAGAACAGATTCTAAAAGCACGATAATAGCGGTATTCGCTAGATCTGTAACTTAAGTGAGCTGGAAAATACTTACCAGTTGCCCAATTTTCGCACCCGACAGAAATCAAATCTTTGGGAAATCGATGATAACAAAAGAAGAATTTTATGAGGTGTTAAATGGCTAAAATTATAAAAAGGTGTAAAAATCCCTTGTAAATATAGATCGACGGTTATAAATAAGCTTTTGTAGATGGTCTGTACTATATAATGAAACTTTAGAAAACTTAATATATTGTAATCTACTTAAATTGTTACTTAAATTGTTAATTATAAAAGAATGGTTTCTTAGAAGAAACAGACAATATTTTTGTTAATGTCATATCTTTTGGCGGTTAATATCTAAATTCAAAAATTTGTTATTATTTGATGGAAAACAACTTATTGATATTATTATTTTTATATTTTGAGACCTCACTGCGCGGCAAGTCGCATTTTTTCCCTGGAATCCTTTTTTTTTAAATTTTGTGTGTGAGTAACTTTTTTTAATCAATTAAAATGGTACCCTACTTAATTGTCGGAGTATTTTATTTAAAACATTTATTTTCAAAGTGCGAATTTTCTTTTTATACTATATTTATGGGAGAATTTTCTTTATATACTATATTTATTTTTAACTACATATCTTTGAAATATTCTCTGTGAAATGCCGAAAACCCGTTCAAAATTCGTTGACTGGCTTCAAATCTAACAGGTCGGGGGGTTAGAAGGTCAGGAAGATGTCTGATATTTTTTTGATTATATGCTTTTTAAAGAGTTCTATATGCAAAGGAGAAAACCCCATAAAAATCCACTAATCGGTTTACAAGATAGTCGGTGAGGGGTTCAGAGAGGAGGAGAACTTGTGTTGTAAACATGATTATAAACATCAGTGCCATCGCAAGCAATCCAAACCAATTTGTTTCAACGTTTTGATGGATTTTTGAAGTATGGTGGAAGCGGAAAATTTTTCATAAATACTGACAATAAAACGCATATAAAGGGTCTTTCAATAAGGACATAACAATTTTGTATTTTAATAAAAACGCACCCCAAAACTTTTTTTATGATCTGGCATAGCTAAAACGTCAGTCAAGGTTTACATTTTTATCATGGTGAAGTTCACGAACGAGCAACGTTTGGAAATTATTGAAACTTACTACCGAAATTCTGAGTCGGTGGTCGCAATCGTGAAATCTCGAGAAATGGTCCGGTCGAATGGCCACCTCGCTCATGCGATTTAACGCCATTGGATTTCCTTTTATGGGGTTATGTTATGTCGTTGGTTTATGCCAACAAGCCAACAACGTTAGAGGAGCTCAGCAACAATATCGAACGCGAAATTGCCAACGTTGCGGCCGATATGTGTGGAAGAGTGGTGGAAAATTGGCTTCAAAGAATCAATCAGCAAACGTGCTCGCGGTGGCCATATGAACGACATCGAATTTCATACTTAAATGTAACATTGTCCACTACACCTGGAATAAATTTCAGCCCGATATCTCAATTATTCTGTGTTTTATTTAAATACAAAATTGTTATGTCCTTATTGAAAGACCCGATAGTTTTCTGTTTTGGGAAATCGCATAAAAATAAGGAAAACAGATCAAATCGTACATTGAAAATCTATAGAAGTGTATTTTAGTAAAATATTTTATCGAAGAACATATTTTGGTTACAGAAATTTAATTTTATCGGTCAAATTAAAGTTGAGGAGCTTGAAACGTCCCCACTTAAACCGTAAGTTTTTAATAAAAATTTAATTTTTCTTTCCATATAATTTCAAAATATCTTTTAAGGATTGTTACTGGTGAGAAAGACTTTGAGTCGTGTTTGGCTTACAGTAAATTCAACAAAAAACCTAAAAATGAAGTCTTATCCTCACGTAACACATTGACCCCGCATAACTAACTGACTGTGTGTGTATACTTTTAATCACCACTTAAGGCCATTGCCACAGAAGCCTCAAGATCCTTTCTTAAGCAGAATAAAGCACACCGAAATATAAAAAGCTAGAAATCACCAGGATCAAGAGAAAAACTTTTCTTTTTATCCACATCTGCACATCAACATACATATGTATATAAAACAACATACAGGGAATTCCTTTTTTTGTATGTTTTACTGGACTCATTTCTTTCCTTAGCCTGAATGATTTTTTTGTTTGTTTTCAGTTTTTGTCCAAAGTTTGTGTTTTTGTGGGCGAAAGTGAGGGGGTTGGAGAACAGGCGGCAGAGTTAAGCGTCAATGGTAGGTGTTGGAAGCATTTCAATCCTCATGGCCAGCGAGAATGTGTGTTGCACGTAATCCCCTAACAACCGAAAAGAATCCTTGCGCTAAGCCTTATTTAATGAAAACAAAAACAGCAAACAGCCATAGAATTCTAACGTATATCTAGCAACAGTTATACCCAAGGATATACGATTTTCATTCTTGCTGATGCTGACCAAATATATATCTCGAATGTATGTTCCCAGCAAATGCTCCATTTGTCGTCATCCCCCGCGTTTTCGGTGCGGACTACTTCTGATGACTTGAAACCGAGGGAAGGGTGACATGCCTGACTGAGAGATTCCAATGGTGGTAAAGTGAGACTAGCTAAAGGGATGATGTTCCGTAAATCGGCTTTCGCTTTTATTTCACGCCGACATGAGTAAAAACAAATGGAAATTTGTAAAAACCGGAGTCCTTCATCCAAGTTCGTTTACACACACGTGACGGTTGCTGGCTGAGCCGTTTCCAAGCAAATTTTATATCCCTTCCAAACACCGCGTCGTGATGATCGCTTTGCAACGACATGGGAAAAGTGAATTTGTCGCAACAAACAATTCACACCTGCCAGGACTGTGTAGTGATAAGAAAGTTTAAATTCTACAGGATTAAAAAATATCAGGTGGTTTGGTGTGAAATTTAGGTTTATTGATTTTAAAGGGTTTTAATCAGGGATGGCAAACGTTATTGTAACGTAACGAAATAACGATTTTCCGGTTTTTTCCTCAAATATGCGTTAAAACGTTATAGAAATTTAATTCCGTTACAATAACGAAAAACGTAACGAAAATTCGAAAAAAAAAAATTTCATTTTTTCGTTATTTATTTTCTTTTGCTGTATTTTATTTTTTTTATTTTTTTTTGTTAAAAATTCATCAAGTATAACCCCACACACCTAGCACCTGCATAAAATATAATTTAAAAAAATATACATAATTCACAAAACTATTTCGATCGTGTAAAATGTATCGGGTCTTTCAATAAGGACATAACAATTTTGTATTGAAATAAAACACAGAATAATTGAGATATCGGGCTGAAATTTTTTAAGTATGAAATTCGATGTCGTTCATATGGCCACCGGGAGTACGTTTGCTGATTGATTCTTTGGAGCCAATTTTCCACCACTCTTTCACACATATCGGCCGGAACGTTGGCAATTTCGCGTTCAATATTGCTTCTGAGCTCCTCTAACGTTGTTGGCTTGTTGACATAAACCAACGACATAACATAACCCCATAAAAATAAATCCAACGGCGTTAAATCGCATGAGCGAGGTGGCCATTCGACCGGACCATTTCTCGAGATTACACGATTACCGAACGTCTCCTTCAATAGATCACTTGTTTGACCAGCTGTGTGGCATGTAAACCTAAAAAAACCTTAAAAATAAAAAAAATGTAAACCTTGACTGACGTTTTAGCATTGCCAGATCATAAAAAATGTTTTGGGGTGCGTTTTTATTAAAATACAAAATTGTTAGGTTCTTATTGAAAGACCCTTTATATAAATGTATATTTTCAAGAATCTAAACCAAAACGTGTTATCCCTACAAGTGCTTGGGACAAAAATGACGAAATTTGAACAGATTCGTGATCAACGGTCCCTAAAACTGCCTAATGTAATTTTTTCCGAAAATATATTCGCGTTTTCCTCACAAGACCTAAATGAATTTTGTCACACTTGAAACCTAGCACAATCGCTTTTGCGTCTCTGAAACCCTAAAGATTATGAATTTCATGAAAATCGGTCCGGCTATCTGTCTGTCCATGTCCATGAACATCAAAACTTTCGAAATGTTTGAGCTAAAGACTTGAAACTTGTACAGTTGCATTTCTTGTAAATAGGCAGACTGAGTTCTTGAACCGGCCAAATTGAATCATTCCGCCGCCCCTCCTTCATAAAAACGAGATACTTTTTTCTTGGAATTTTCTTGAAAATGGTGAGAACGGGATTTATAAAAACAAAATGTATTTAAAATATGATTTTATATAACTCTGCCATACATCAAAATTCAATCGGAACGTTTCCTCTCCCATCCAAATGTATTTTTTAATGATAAAGATTTTGTGTGTCCTCATATAGAGGATTTAACGACTGGCTTTTGTAGCTTTTCTTATGTGCCCAAATTATCGCGTTCAAGAAAGCATTACCTGGTCGAAAACGCAATTAGGATACTGTCCAAAAAACACGTCATAATAATTCTTTTAGGATTTTACACTATTTTTGACGACTTATATACGGTTTTGTTTTCGCTCTTTTTGCGTTTTATTAGGTACGTGTTTCCCACCCCACCTCGTCAATTTGAGATTGAATACCGAGGGGACACTATTGCAGAAGTCCCTTCCCTTTAAATGTGTGACGTATTTTATAAACAGCCTCTAATACTTCATTTTTCATCATAATTTTTAATTATGTAAGAAAAAGGGCATTTCAAAGCTATGTGGATTTTCAGGTTTGTTGCTCCCATTTAAGATTGAATTTTCAGAAAAAAAATTTTACGTCCTAAACAGCTTTTCGGGGTATTTTTCAAAATTTTATTTTTAGTACCAGGAAGACCGAGCCATGCTCGGCGACCTCAAAATCCTACTTTTGCTGATTTTTGGAGAAAAACAAAATTCACATTATCTTTACAGAGCTTTTCCAGAGTTTTTAAATTCGCAACCTAGAAAGCTAGAACTAAAACTAACGGGCGATAACAAAATTTCATAGAAATCGGTTGAGTGGTTATTGAGTAATCGCTGTCACCGATTTTTGAAACGTTGTTTTGAGACACCAGGTGAGGGTTATCGAGGGGAGGGAAAAGTCAGGTTTGTAGTGGAGAAATCGAAAGCCATTAGCCCCCTTAGTAATACTATAAAGTTTCATTAAGATCGGACCACCCAATTCGAAGATACCAGGCGAGGGGTATCGAGGGGAGGGGAAAAGCGAATTTTCAGAAAGATTGCTTGTCCCCGAAAATCCCTAACCCCCAAGTTTCGTGAAAATCGTTAGGCGGGTTTTCGAGATCGTTTGTGCAGACAGACAGATAGACAGACAGACAGACAGACATTCCTCGTATTATATTATAGGATATAAAAATTTTGGCTGCTCTTTGTTCGTTATATTTGATAGGGTTTAATGATGAAATTTTAGAGACCTGCATTCCAAATTTTTGCAACTTCTATTTTTGTGGATAATTTTTTGAATGCAAGATTGATTGAATAATGAACCTAGAAAAACCTTGCAGATCTACTCTGAACATCTTACTCAAAAGTCTTGAATGTAAGAAATGTAAGAAAGGTGAAACGTTCAGAATATTTTGTACGGAAAACTGTTTCATTCTTAACAGAAAACCTTTGAACGCCTGCCCAATTCAAAGCAAAACTTTTTACCGTGTAGAATTTTTCCGGCATTTACCACAAATTTTCAGCAACTTTGCCCCGTCGCGTCGTCGGTGTCGGTTACGGGAAACTAGCTCCCAAATTAAAAGTGGCAGAACAAAAATTAATTTTTGTTTATAATTTTCATTGTTTATTGTTGTTGCTGATGTTGTTTTAGCTGTTTCTGTTAAGTTCAAGCAATTTCGTTTAGTTGTTTAAATGGCCTTCGCAAGGAAAAAACAGTCAAACAAGAAACCGAAAGAATAGAAAAACATCCTTCGGGCACTTTTCCTTTAATCGTCCGGTTTGGTGAAAAGTTGAGCTCGTTCTTTTGTCCAAAGGTAGTAAAGCGAATTTCATGCGATCCGCAGAGATGAGAAAAAAAAACACCAACAGAAATGAGAAAATACAAAAGAAAGTAATCTAAATGACTTTTGTTTAATTACTTCTCGAGAAGTGCTCGTATAACGTCTCGAGGCTGTTGCGGAACTGACTTAACTGAACTGACTTTGAGGGAATGGGGGGGTCTTCAATTTCAGGCGTGAACTTTAGGTTCTTACGCGCGTCACACAAACTGCCTTGTCCTGTACCGGAACAATATGAATTAAGACCAGGTGCCCTAGGATGGGTTAATGGGGTAGCAGTTAAATGTTACAGTTCGAAAAAGTCCTCCATCCACCCTTAGGACACCTCTAACTGACGCATCCCCTTCGCAATTTTTTTCCTACCCTCGTGTTAAGTGCTTGACTATCACACTCCGAGGTGGGGTCCTTTTAACATAGGGTTCCTATTTCGATGGCTGGCTCCAGGATCGCGTCGGTATTAATCGTCAAGTCGGTCCATTAACAATGGGCGGCAGGTTGTTGCCTCGGGGTATGAAACGGTTTGAATGATAACGACTGGCGATAAAAATCTTTTATTATGGGAGCGTTTTGAGTAACAAGATCATTTAAGGAAATCTGTTTTGTTAGGGAAATGGAGATGGCCTTTTCCGTCGGTTATTTTTCCTTACGTTTCATTTCGACGGTGCGGTGGTGTTGTACGTATATTTGAAAAAAAAAATGAGAAAAAGTGTACCGGGTAAAGCAATGGGATGCCAAAGGCGACTTCTTAGATTAACATAATTTCTGGAAGAAGTTTGTCCATTTAAAATGACATTGAGGGAAGGTTTTCGGGCAACCTTCTTAATTATTATGCCAATTTCCAAGCTATAAGCGGATTTGAATGCCCGCTTCTATATCAATTTTATTACTTTGTTTATCTATTGGTTTACATTTAATCGGTGTTTTCACTTTTTAAATTGAACGCACTTCAATTATTTTTGATATTAGAAAACTTTCTGGATTAATTCAAACAATGTTATCTACTTTGGTACCATTTATGACCATTTAAGGAAGCGATTTCAAACTGACCTAAGGGTAAAGAGTTTTAGTCCTTTCCGAGCAACAAACTTGGTCGTCTTAGGCGATTATGCTCCAGCTTTTGTTGGCAAATAAATTTCTGTGGTTTCAAATTGTGTAAGAGGTGTTATTTAATATTTTTGTATACGCAATAACTGAAAAATGTTTCGCTTAAGATTGTAAAATTTGTCAAATATACATTTGTCAAATATAAATATAGTTACGCTTCTGATAAACGCCTAGGTTAAGTTCTTGAACGGGCAAATTTGGATCATTTCTTCCCTTCTCTCCCATACTACCGAAACAGGTTTTTGCAATTTTCTCGAAAACGGTGAGTAATATTGAAAAATTTATAAAGGTAAAATGTGTTTAGAATAGAATTTCACATATCTATTCCATACATAAAAATCCAATCGGAGCACTGCTTCCCCCTGTCCCATACAAATGGAATACTTTTTTCCTGTTTTCTCGAAAACTGCGCATCATATCGAAAAATTTATAAACAGGAAATGTGTTTAGAATATGATTTTACATAACTTATTTGCACTTCTAAATCCAGTTGGACTACTCCTTCTCCCCTCTTACATACAAATTGAATACTTTTTTTTTATTTTCTCGAAAATGGTGAATCGTATTGAACAACTTATTTAGGTAAAATCTGTTTAGAACTTGAGTTTACACAACTTATCTGTACATCAAAATCCAATCAGACCACTTCTTTCCCCCTCTTCTATACAAATGGATTTTTTTACAGAAACATTTTGTCTGTCATAATATAGAGTATTTGACGATTGGCCACTCCGTTTTCAGGCAAAATTACGAGGATGTCCGGGCATCTGTCTGTCAGACTGTCCGTTGTAGGTATTTTAAATAACTCGAGAACGTTTTGGACTAACCGACTTGAAATTGTTTGTAGATAAGTTTTACGAAAATCGTAGTTTTCTGTCAATTTTTGGAAAAGTAACGGTAGCTATAATGGGTATCTCCCGTACAATTTTTTTTAAATAGAGGTTTTTGAATATCTCTCGAAAACTATTCACTTTTATGAAAAAATGCTTATAACCAGATTTATAGGAAATAAAATTTTCTGTATATTTTCCTTGCATGATTTTAAGGTATCTTTAGCGGTTCTCAATATAAATACATATATTTGAAAAAAAAAATTTTTTGGTACATATTTTTCCCGAAACTAAATATTTTAGAGGAAAGTTTTGTAAATATTTTTTTTCGATTTCGGACCCCCGAAAATCATGGGTCATAGGTGCGCGTCTTTTGCACCTAGGCGGAAATGCGCGACTAGCTGTCGGGAATAGGCTGACATGCGCAACTAGCTTGCAGTAACTTTCAAGCAAAGTAGAGTTTTTTTTGCATGATTTTCAACCGTTTGTTAGTGTTCGAAACAATAAACCCCTAATTTAAATAATCCGAGTAAAAATATTATTTCCGGGACGCTCGGACAAATCCTTCGAATTAAATCCACTATAACTAGCGATTTTTTATCGGTCAACACAAATATGTTATAGAAGATTAAGTAACTCATCAAAAATGATTACGACGGTGTAAAGGAAAAAAATGTGTTATACAAACTAAATGATTCTATACTGTTTGGTAAATTTTTACCACCATTTTAAAAAGAAACCCATCAGATTCAATAATCGCAAATAATATATAAAAATGTTTTCATAATTTTTCACAATAACAAATGTGACTTTTTAGGTTTAAATAGAAATTTCTAAACGATCAAATAATAAATCAAATAATAAATTATACATCTATGATAAAATCCCTTCTCATTTTACACACATAATTATTTCAACCGCATTTTCATATTGTCAAGTGGTATATCTACGGGAAAAAAATCGATTAAGATAATTAGATATTATTGAGTGTTGAATAATGATGTTACTAACCCATTGAATTCTCAAGAGAATTTTGTGTAAAGTCACCAGAATAATTAACTAAATCGACCGAGATATTGTAACTAAAGCGAAATCCTTTCAGCTCATAGTTAATCACTTTAACCGCATTCGAGACCGCAAAACTAACAAAATTCCGAAAATTATTCCCCTTTTAGGCATTTATGAAATAGCTACACTTTATACAGGAGCCGATCCTTTTCCATCCATCCATCCATGACATCCCGATGAGGAGAGAATAATTCGGAAATACTTAAAGTAACCGAAAATTCTGAAAGTGAAACCAAATCACCCCAAACTCAGAGGTTCCGGCTTTATATCCTTGAGCCAATTTTAACTAACCACCATCTAATCACCACCGCAACCCTCATCATCACTATATCTGTTGTATTACCGCAATTCCCGCTTTTGTAACACAGTACAGCATAACATAGCATCATAGTAGCAATATGATATTCCAACATCACCACATAACAAAAATGTTCGGGGTTAACCCTTAAACAACAGCATGAACAACAGCCGGCAAGGCCTCAACAATCAAGGAAGCAGTCCTTTCAGATATTCCCTTATTATCCTTTTGTTGGTTAGATCCTGTGGCACATCAGACTGAACCGAAACCAAAGAAAACCGAACTGAGAGCTAAAATTTGGCGTGTCTTTCGTCTATTTGGCAATGTTGGCCAAAAGTTGTACATTTGCGCTTCGAATTAAAGGCGATGGATGCGAATTTAAGTCCCAATTCACTAAAGAGATAAAACTTGCGTTTGACTTTAATCGTACCGCGTTAACCACCCCCTTTTTCAGTTCGATCCAAATATAGCCGTGCCCGCCGATGGTGATGCCGTTGTACTTTAGGATTTTCCACATCGTGGCGTGTCGTCGTTGAATGGTGGCATAAACCGATATGGGTGGGGGTTAAGGATGTTGATAGCTTGTTGTCTGATGCTATTTTTCGGGGGTTAACTTTTTTCCGGAAAGTTTCCGCAAAGTTGGAATCCTTTTACGTAGGCCTTTTTATGGGTTTTGTTTTGTTGTTTTGTCGCTGCTGCTAATTGTAGTGTGGGACGTGCGATGTCTACTAATTGTCTACAAAATACCAACATTTAAGATTTCCAACCTTTTACTGAATCAGATTCAATTTAAAGCTTTATCCTAATTGCGACTGAAGTTTATTACTCGATTTAAGTGCTTCCGTACATTTCTAATTAGTTTCATATTATAGATATTTTAATAAATACTTATAGATAAAATTTATCGCTTATGGATTCATGATTTGAATAGAATTAAGAAAGTTTCGCCAAAAGTAAGACAATTTAATTTTCCTTATTATGGTAATACATTGAAACCTCGATACCGTATAATGATATCAAATCAGGGAGGTATATAGTATCGAGGGGTTTGCTCAGCTGAGGGAAGAAAACACTATTATAAATAATATAGAATATATTTTTTCACCTTTCATTCATTTATACATTTATTTTCCATCCAAATCGGACCGTTAATTTTTGAGTAATTTCCAAAAAAAAAACGCTTTTTTGCATGAAACCCCCTAAGGGAATAACGCCTTAAATCCGAATTACTTACCAAATAAATAAATAGGGGTCGAATATTTATACTCTATATGATATCATATAGAGATATATTAGATTTAATATAGGGTAGGAGCGGGCTTGTTGAATTATCGGGCATGTTGAATTATTGCAAAATTTAAAAAAACTACTCAGTCAATTTTTTTGAAATTTTAGTATATTGTTAGTACTGATGTCCTCTACTTGCCATAAAATTTTGACAGCGATACCTTATTTATATCGTAAGTGACAGGAATATGTGTGTTTTTGGCTCTAAGAGTAAATATTAGACTATACAGTGATTTACTCATTTCTCCTACAAATTTTTGTCAATCTGGAAATTTTTTGTATTAAAAGTGTTGTGCAACACCTCTAGAATAAAAAAAACCTCGTGGGACATTCAAATTTATTGTTTTTGTGATTTTTCTAAGAGAAAATATCAAAAAAGTGGGTTGCGGGTAAGTTGAATAACGGCTTGGCGGGCAAGTTGAATCATTTTTTTCTTACGTTTTTTTTGTTGGTTTCACATTTCCTTTGTTCTTTTATCAATTTTTGTTTGTTTCTTGATGATTTTTTACATTTTTTATAAAAACGCAGCAGGAAAACAATCAAAAATTGGTCAACTAAAAAAAACCAAATAAGCGATTAACTAAATTGTAAATTTCATTTTTTTTTTCATATTTACATTATATAATGTATATTAAAATTTTTTTGCTTAAAAAAAACTTTATTTCATTCTTTTTTTTTAAGAAATAACGTTTTTTCATTCTTAAGTATGAAAACTTACAATTATTCAACTTACCCGCACCACTTGCAAATCGGCGCGCATGTTGAATCACCCTTTAAATTGAGCTGGAGGGCAGTTAATAAAACATTTAAAAAAATTTTCTTCTATGAAATGTAGTCAAGGAATCCCTCTATCGAATGGCTTAACCATTGGAGCGATATGTGACTTTATGTGCGCGCTACAACCTAAATTCTAAAAAGTAATTCAACATGACCGTACCTACCCTACCGTTTGTAACGCATCGAACCAATCGTCGGACACAAAAATTAACTACACCAGGGTGTTTGGGATGATAAAAGATTTTGATTTCCGCATGTTCGTCCGTCTATTCGTCTTGTCGTCTGTCCGTCCGTCCGTCTGTCCGTCCGTCTGTCCGTCCGTCTGTCCGTCCGTCTGTCCGTCCGTCTGTCCGTCCGTCTGTCCGTCCGTCTGTCCGTCCGTCTGTCCGTCTGTCCGTCTGTCCGTCCGTCTGTCCGTCCGTCTGTCCGTCCGTCTGTCCGTCCGTCTGTCCGTCTGTCCGTCTGTCCGTCTGTCCGTCTGTCCGTCTGTCCGTCTGTCCGTCTGTCCGTCTGTCCGTCCGTCTGTCCGTCCGTCTGTCCGTCCGTCTATTCGTCCATCTGTCGGTCCGTCTGTCCGTCCGTCTGTCCGTCCGTCTGTCCGTCCGTCTGTCCGTCCGTCTGTCCGTCCATCTGTTCGTCCGTCTGTTTGTCTGTCCATCCATGAACACCGTAACTTTCGAAAATATTGAGCTATAGACTTGAAATTTTGTATAATTACGTTTCTCGTAAATGGCTAGGCTAAGTTCTTGAACTGGCAAAATTGGACGATTCCTTGCCCCCTCTCCATCGTAAACGAAACAGTTTTCTAGCAATTTTATTAAAAACGGTGCGTCACATTGAAAAAATTATAAATATAAAATGTATTTAGAATAGGATTTTACATAACTCGTTCATACATAAAAATCCAATCAGACCACTGCTTCCCCCTCTCACATACAAATGGAATACGTTTTTCTTATTTTCTCGAAAACTGTGTATCATATCGAAAACTTTATGAAGATGAAGTGCGGCGCAATAATTTTTAAAAAAAGCAAGACGAAATTTTCCGCAGACGAAATTTTCCGCAGACGAAATATTAATTGCAAATTCGATTAAAAATGCACGATAGGCGAAAAAAATGTTACATTAAAGTAGAGTATGTTTTGCATATCGTCGGCTGAGAATTTAAATGTCGTATGTAATTTTCGTTGGTTTCGAGTGAATTGAGTTTAAACTATCATAACTCTTTTTCCAGCGGACCGATTTGTTTCAAATTTAAATCGAATGCAGAATTAGTATTTGTCTTTAAGAAAATTAAAAATGAATTGCACCAAATTTAAAAGCAGCTTTGAAAAACTCAGAAACTGATCCCAATTCAAAACTCGAAAAAAACTACATACGACACTTAAATTCTCAGGCGAAGATATTTAGTGATTATTTTCACTAAATATCGGCATATCCCCGGATTTAGGTATATGTTGTCTCGACGTCTAAAAGACAACATATACCTAAATCCGGGACTATTCCGGATAATCCGGAACATGAAGGCAGCCGTATTTATAGCCGGAAAATTAACAAATTTCCTTAAAAAAAATTCTTAATACCAAATATATTTTTCATCATAATTTCTAATTACGATATGAATCGATGTATTTTATAGCAGAAAATGGCAGAAAACAAATTATGTTATCAGATCAACCTACATCTCAAAGTTTAGCCTTTGTCGTAGTACCACCAAAGGGAAAAGACGTCCTTTCAATCGCTGAAAAATAAAATTCGATTAACCTTGAGGATATCTTGATTTACATATGAAATTTATGAAAATATCGTATATCCGTTCGCTTTTATTTGATTGGTTCCCAGGAAATTATGTTTAGGAATCGAATACAAGCATTTATTAGGATTTCTCCCTATAGGCACAGAATTGAAAAGTTTATGTAGATCCCTAAAAAGAAATTCAAGAAATTTATTTTTTGTGTCTTATACAGATGTCCTTTCGCCATATACTCAACTTCCTGTCAAACGGTAGGACGCAATTGTTCCTTGGCTTAGGCCGCTGTAAAAGAAAAACGAATAAAATGAAAAGAAAGAAAAAAAAATATGGAAATAAAAATTCACCCAAGCAGGATATACATTATGAGCTAACGTTACAGAGAACCAAAACCGGAAATCGATAAATCACATCAGAAATTTATTATTTTGACATTTTTAGCCCCTCAAGTCGGCCCGGCCCACTCGTTGTCGGTTCACAACTCATTTATGCTTACCTTTTCAAGCCAACTGATTTTGTTTTGCTGGTCGCCAATTCCTGGAAACCCCTGTTAAAAGTCTCTGTATTCCCTGCAGAAACGATGAATCTGAACAATTCAATGGCTTCTCTTAATGCTGTATGCTGGCATTAAAACTGGTGGTGACTGGGGCCAACTATGCTTACTTCGCAATATGTTTTTAAATTAAAAAATTATCCCATCACTCGCTAGGAACGGTGATATCCTTTTTTGTCTACGTCCACCGCTGGGCTTTGGTGGTGGTGGTGGTGGTGATGATGGAATCATTGTTCTTCTTGTTGAATCTACCCTCACCGAATAGTGACGAAGGGTATAAGTAGCAAGACTCATCCATGTTAAACACATCAACAATGATGTGATGAATTTTGTTAATGGGGCCCATCTCCATTCTTTGTAACCATTTCTTTTTCCACTCCCCGCAGCTCTCTATACCATGTCGATCCTTTCTATGAATGCTCATTGCTCATCCTTTGCAGAGACAGAAGCTGATTGTAACCATCCCCGTTTAGTCGCCAACATCGTAAGATTGGGTAAATGACATGCAAAAGGATGTCGACCGAGGAAGCCGCGAAAAATATACCAGAGATCGCTTAGGATTCAGAATTTCGTCAGAAACCACTGCCAAGACCCTATTTCGAAATTCCAAGGAATACGGGGGTTGACTATGAGACATACCGAAGGATATTCGCCACTAGACCGTAACCATTGCCGCCGTTCTATGGGATAGAAAATGGAAGGGCGTGTTGTCGGTAAAATTATGTTGGCGATGGGGAATAATAAAAGATGCATAGGATAATTTTCCAGGCGTGTAACCATAAAATAAATTTCGGATTTTTGATTTTCTGATGTGTAAAATATGCGCAAAGGATGATGAGTACCTTTTCATTGCTTGTCCTTTGACAGCTTTTCCTTCGTAAGGGACTTTCATAAATGCCAGCAGGGAGGAAGAAGAATCATTTAGGCAGGAAACGGATGGATACTAACGCAGTATAAAAGAAAAATTTCAAGCTTAGTAAACGCTTTACAATACTACAAGGTCGAAAAAAAAAACACACCACAATAATGTAAAAAGATGAAGAAGTTCTACGGTACGATGTGAGGAAAAGGTATAGAAATTTAATGCCATCATAGTGTGAGAGGACTTTTTGTCAGTTATGTGGCTATGGTTTTTGATATTTTTGACGGTTGCTCGGGATGCTGGCTGTTCCATTTATCGTTTTACCACTGTGCAAATGTAAAAAGCTTTTTAAATGGAATAAAAATCTGTTTGTCATTGTTGGAAAATAATTTTTGACAGTTTATGAGGCACCTTTTTCACATAAAATATGAATGATGACAAACTTCCGATTCAAGTGCTATTTGGACAAAGAGTTTATTTGAGTCATTGTTAATGGCCAAAGAATGATGATGTGATAAAAATCATGGTAATTACCTGCCGCTTGTCATCAGAATGATTTACTCAAATGAAAATGTGAAATTATATTTAATATTATTCAAAATATTTCATTATTCTTTATTCGGTGTTTTCTTTTGTGTGAAAAAACATCATTAATATTTCGATAGGCAATATTCAAAATGAATAATTTATTCTGAGAAAAATTACAAGTAGATATGTAATTACATTTTGTCATCTAAATCGTTTCATAGCAAAACCTAGCTTTCTAAGGATGGTATTTTGCAAAATAATATCTTAGGCGAGAGGTTTAAATTTTTTTTAGAAGTAGTAAATTTTCTCACCCAAAAGATCACCAAAAAAAACTGTGATATCTTTGTCATCAAAAATGCTTACCGAAAGATCGTTAAATTTAAAAATGTTAAGTATATTAATCATATTATGGGCCGCACTGCAAACTAGAGGTGTGGAGTCGTTCAGTAAAAACTCCCAACTCCTCATAAATTTAAATTTTTAAAAGAGCAACTCCGACTCTGACTCCACACTCCTGCTAGAATTAAAGTCTGAAATTGGTTTTGTTGGCCAAGTTAAAGTAGTCAATCTTTTAATTAAAATAAATGAGTTAATTTTTTAAATTAAGAGCTATGACCCAGTTTCCGAGAATTTTGGTACATATCCTCGAACATACATTCGATTGGCTTGAAAAAGCGAGTGGATTAACTAAAGGATAACAGTCTTTATTACCCATCACCCATCCCCTGCTAACTCTTGTACCGTTAACCGATTAAACGCTACTACCAGACTGCGTGGAATTAACAAAAAAAAATTTGCAGCTTGACCCAATTAAGAAATCAGATTTTTTCAGAATTTCCCGATTTTCAATTTTCATTGACAGAAATTTAGTTTGACAAGATTTTGACTTAGTTTTTCGTCAACATACCTGCCATCGTTCTATGACACCTAGACCCGAGGGGACTTGCTGTTTTGTTCCCGCCTTTGCTTGCAATTCAGCCGAACCAAAAATGTCGTTTTTCGATGATCGCCGGCATTTAATTTGGCTCAAATTTCCATTTTGTTTAGCTCAAATTTCCAATTTGATTTGGCTCAAAATGTATTTCGGATTATTGAGTCGTGCGGTACTATTACTTTTATAAATTACTAGCTTGCATACCCGTCGTTGCTGGGTTAAGTTTTTTGTCTAAGTTTTAGAATACGAAGAAAACCGGAAAGAACTTAAAAACTTTTTAATGTGTCTATGTTGGGGCTGGACCCCCGACGAACATCTATGCCAAATTTCAGGCCTATCGGTTCAGTAGTTTCCCCGCGAAAGAGTAACATAGCGCAAAAACTAAGTTTCGAAATCACTTTACCCCCTCCCCTTACTCCCTCCACCCTTAGCGCTACTTTTCCGTATGCCTATGGTGGAACCAGATCTATCACAGACACTCATGCCAAATTTCAAGTCAATCGGTTCAGCCGTTTTTGCGTGAAAGAGGAACAGACAGATAGACCGACAGACAGACAGACAGACAGACAGACAGACAGACAGACAGACAGACAGACAGACAGACAGACAGACAGACAGACAGACACCAACTCATTTTTATATATTAGTGAGTATATTAGAATTTGTATATCATTTGTAACTCATCGAACCAATCATTGGACACAAAAATGAACTACAGGAGGATGTTTTGGATGGCAAAGGATTTTGATTTCCAAATGGTGGTCTGTCTGTCTGCCCATGAACACCACAACTTTCTAATGAATTGAGCTGGAGACCTGAAATTTCGTACAGTTGCGTTTCTCGTAAATGGTAAGGTTAAGTTCTGGAACATGCGAAATCGGGCTACTCCTCCCTCCTTCCTCCATACAAATGAAACATTTTTTCGAAAACGGTAAGTTGTCCATACTTCAAAATCTGGTTATCCATAACTTATCTATACATCAAAATCTACTTAGACCAACCACTCCTTCCGCTCTCCCTAATACAAAAGGAATTTATAATATCATATTTTCTCGAAAACGGCGCATAGTATTGAAAACTTTATTAAGACCAAATGTGTTTAAAATATGAATTTACATAACCGTTCCATACATCAAAATTCAGTTGGATCATTCCTCCCCTCTCCAATGCAAAGGAATTTTTTCATAAAAATTTTTACGGCCTTCATATAGAGTATTTGACGATTGGCTCTAGTCAATTGTAGCTTTTCTTATATTTAAAGCTTGTAACAAAAAAATAATAAATAAATAAAAATAATTTAAAAAACAAGCATTTTAAAATGTACTAAAAATAAAAAACATTTTAAAATGTACTAAAAATAAAAAAATAATAATTTTAGGTAGGGACTTGGCTTCAAAAATAAAAGCAACTTCTATGTTGAGAGTTTTTGCGTATTAACTTTTATCTTGCTTTTATTTTTTGACCTAATTTTTGGGTACTAAAAATAAAAAAAAAACAGCACTTTAGAAGCTTGTTTTGTCCTAAGATATTTTTCAAAGTTCGTTCATTTAGAAACTTATATAATAATTACTTCGTTTGTGCGATTTGAAGAAAATTGCGTCTGTCGTTCGCCATTTTTTTTTCTCTTTTTTAATCATTTTTCGGAAGCTTTTTGTTTTATTTTTTCTTGAGGTTCAATATGTTTTTTTTAAGAATTGTACACTGGGAAATCCGCATAAGAAACGTTCCTGTAAAATATGGGAAAGCGATTTACTCAATTTTCACTCAATTTTCACTCAATTTTTACTCAATTTTTTAGCACAGGCTTGTATAAATATTGGAATCATTCCTGGTTTTCGCAGAATGAATACAAGGTAAGGGATAAAAGAAAAATGGAGATATTCCAACGACAGTGGGCCACACATGGAAACTTTAGTTATAATGCGCCCCAGGTGAAAATTCTGTTAAAAAATGTACCACAGGCGAAAAAATAATACAATTTACAGTCGAGGTCGATAAAAGATTTTGTTTTACATATTTTTCACCAAAAATTGTACTAATGAATTATACCAATGAAATATTTGATTTATTAATAAATTTTCCAAAAATATCGAGATCCTGTTGATCGTTTCATTATTGCGAAACAAAATCTCTATCGAAAAATACGCAAAATAAAATCTCTATCCGCATCGACAGTAAATTGTACTTTTTTCGCCTGTGGCACATTTTGTACAAAATTTTCACCTCGGGCGTATTTATAACTAAATGGTTGGCGCATTTCTCGTTATAGGTGTTTGGATAATTTCAGTTGCATTTGTTTATAAAGCGTAAAGATAATGAAAAATGAGTTAGTTTTCGGTTGTGACTGTTAAGCTCTTGATTTGAATAATTGCGCCACATTCAGTTTGAAAAATGTCGCCTTAGGCGTATTTATATTTATTGGCTTTGCACAAATTAGATTTTTTGGTTTTCGACCAAGTTGTATTTTGTTTTCCAGATTTTTTTTAATGTAATACTTGGCGTTTCATTGTTGCTGCGTTTCAGTCATTCTTACTTAATTTTCCCAGCTCTTACGTATCTTGTTCTGTATTTACCCAAAATAAAAACGCTCACTCTAATTATGACAGGTAAAAATTGAATCACAATTCTGAAATAAAATAGCCTTTATCACAACATTTTCGTGAAAAATTATTTACTGCGAAAAAATAGTAGTCACATATTGCATTAAATTACAAAGTGGGAAGAAATATTTGGTTTCTAGTGTTGAGAAATGGTTAAAAAAAAGACTTGAAATACCATTTAAAACATAAAGTGAAAGTATTGTGCACTTTTATTTTGTAAAAACAAAAATTCAAGGTTATTGGATTGAATAAAAACAAACACTAATGCAGTACAGAATAGTGTAAAAAGAAATAATCAACAATTTGAACTGTTTTTGAAATATTCAATTTTAATTTTCCAAAAATATTGAGATCCTGTTAATTGTTTCATTATTGCAAGACCCTTACGATTTGAACAGATTATTTATACTAAAGTTGAATTTCGGGAAGGAAGCTTTCAGTCGACAATTTCGTGAATTCTCACCCTTTGGGCATGTGCCGAATGTAAAGCGGAAAGCTCCGGTAATACTCTTCGAAGGGATGAAATTTCCCATGTTCCCCTTTTAACATTATTTTTATTGGATTTTTGAATTCTCTTAAGTTTTAGGATTTTTTCTAATTCTGCTCGTCGCCTACTTTTATTCACTGATATGCAAAATTTTTGTGCTAATAGAATTAAAGGATTCATTGATCCCGAACCGACCGTAGAGGAATGAGTTTGTGAAACAAAAGTGAATAAATGCAAGTCACCCGACTTAAAGTCGAATATGAAAAGCGAATTTCCCATCCCTTAAAAATGTTCATCTGGCTGTTGTGAAAATCATTATTAATGTTGTTAATTTTAATAAATGGTATCTTGTTATGTAATTTAAAATTACTTAGAGTTATCTTAACGAGAGTATTGTTGTCTTTTTTTAACAATCGATTTAATTATGTGGAAGATGTGAAAAATTACCCTCTGTTGCGAACATTAGATTACTATTTTGTATTGGTCGATAATCTTCTATTGTTTATGACCAGGGCCCGGATATTTAAGGCAAAAAGGCATTTTGCCTATTTTGCTTTTTTCGTTCATTTTTGTATAATAACTGCCTTTTAGGCATTTTTGCTTATTTTCCCACTTTTTCGACCATTTAGCCTTTTTTTAATGCCTTTTTTAATAATTCCGATCTTAAAAAGATTTATAAATTCCTTTTAGGGTAATTCAAGTACCCATAAAAATTATCATTATTTTTTTTTTGATTTGGCAATGCCTATATTTATGACAGTTGCGCCAATGTACGATCAGTTTAGTTTTGGTAGTAAATTGAAATCTTAGAAATGCCAAAAATCACACGAGAAAACCGCCTTATACTCGTGAACCTTGTAAATACATTTGGTAAAGACTGTTTCTCGACAGACGGGAGTTTGCTTTTCTGCAAAATGTGCGAAAAAGTAGTGAATCATTCAAAAAAGTATTTTGTGACACAGCACATAAAAATTGCCATACACAAGAATTTATTGCAGAAAGCAAGTTCAAAAAAAGTCGGGTTATTCAAAAATGCAATCAGCAGAAGAAGCGACTCATAATTTTTTAGAGATTTATGTATGGCATTTGTTAAAGCAAATATTCCACTTTGGAAATTGAATAATTATATTTTGAAAGAGTTTTTTTCAAAAATATTGCCATGAAAAAATTCCAGATGAATCAACGTTACGAAAGAATTGGAAACCTGCTATTTAGAAACAATTTCGGGGATTAGAAAAGAACTTTTAGGTAAGTTTTATTAGTTCACTTAATTATTTCTTGCAATCAGTATTAGATCCGTATTACCTATTATGATTCTTAATGCACCTAAAGTAACGTCACTATAACAAGTTGTAGGTAAAAAGCAGCGAACACTTATATTACTTAAATGAAGTGAGGCTCTTTATACGGCTATTAGCTTTTTATATATTTTTTTTAATTTATTTATATGAATTTAATTTATCTGAAATTTTTTGCAAGCGTTCTGCGTTCAATTTTGTGATACATGATATGTCATATTCGTGCAATGAAAATGCCTTTTGTTTAAATAAATGCCTTTTTTTTGAAAAATTAATGCTTATTCAGTCTTTTATACTGCCTTTTTGCCTGCCTTTTTTCCCATTTTATAAGTGCCTTAAATCCGGGCCCTATTTATGACTATTGTCTTCGTCTGATTGCCAGGATACTTGGGCTCCTTCCGCAAAAGATTTACTCTGTTTCGATTGACTCACCTTTGCTCTCCCGGAAGTCTTTGTGATGGTTAGTAGGGGATGGAGAGGTTCGAAGCCTTTACGACATAAATTGGTCCGTATTCAAGCCAAGTGCTATCAACGCCTGGCATCGCATCAATTTTATTCCTTTCGGACATTTTGCTCGGTTTTTCGGATTAGAAAAGGATATTGGGGTGGTACTTGATTTTTATACTTTCCCCGGCTTTATTTCCTTTTTTGTATCTCCATTCGGAGCTAAGTTCAAAGTGCTAGGGTGTCTGGAAAAATGCTTTTGTTAAATTTGACTGACGGAGGAATTGTGGATTTAGCACCTATAAAGTGGGTTAATACTTTAAATAAGTGGGCTAATATTTGGATCCTCGAATTTTATAAAAGGATAAATGGTGGAAAGTTCACGGGTAAAATACCGGGGTTAAAGGTGTACTATTGTTTTATACTTTGAACTTTGACCTTGTTACGAGTTTCTTTTGATTTGATTTATGCTTTTAATGAAATATGTCTTACATTGTGCAGTAAAATGTTGCCTTGGGTATTTTTTAGTACAAGCTTTTATTTGGTTTGATTGGTTTGGTTCAAAATGATTTGATTACAAAAGAATGGGCCTGTAGGCCTCCGAGTGTAGCGCTGTGCTCACGCCTGGGCGCGCGCGGCCTTCTTAACCTAACCTAATCTAAATTTGACCCACTTTCACACATTCGATTGACTTGAAATTTAGCACACATACGCCACTTCCAACGCTGTCGTGTTATTAGGCTACGATCATCAAACAAATGGTCTAAATTTAAGATATCTCGAGTACGGTACAAGAAGTCGATATTTTGTACAAGCCAAAATTTGGTAGAATTTCGTTTTTCACAAGAGAATCTCTCAAGAAGTTTTTAGGATAACTGAAAAGCGGTTACTTCTAGCAAAAATCAAAAGTATAGCAACAAATTACAGAACTAAGCACGATGCTACTCAAAAGGAACGAAACTGTGTCAAAAGGAACGAAATCGTGTCAAAAGGAACGAAATTGTGTCAAAAGGAACGAAATTGTGTTAAAAGGAACGAAATCGTGTCAAAAGGAACGAAATTGTGTCAAAAGGAACGAAATCGTGTCAAAAGGAACGAAATTGTGTCAAAAGGATCGAAATTGTGTCAAAAGGAGCGAAATTGTGTCAAAAGGAACGAAATTGTGTCAAAAGGAACGAAATTGTGTCAAAAGTAACGAAATTGTGTCAGAAGGAACGAAATTGTGTCAAAAGGAACGAAATTGTGATCAACTTAAGCCAATTGTAAAGGCAGTCGTTAATAAACCTTCGTTCAGATCACTTCAATGTGTGTCTGTTAGTCCCGCCCGCCCTACAGTTAGTTTGTGATTGATATTACAAATCGGTTACTAACTCATTAGTGATGCAGTTCCGCACATAGGTCTACGCAGAAATGATCGAAATCGGTAGTTTTTAGGTCAAGTACATTCACAAAAATATTTATGATTCATTCTAGGATGATTTTATAAGCTTTCATTTGATGACAAACGCGTCACTGACTGGTTAGTAATCAGTAGCGCGGTATGCAGTGTACCATTCAATTACAAAGATTTGGACTCATCGCGGACTTGCTAGTGATTTCCGTTTGTTTTGGGTTTCTTTTGAGTAACGTCGTGTGTACTTAGTCATTATTGAGAACTGTTGAAGACATGATCCGTAAAAGTTTTCGCTTATTGGATTATTTCCGGGGATACTTGGAGTTTAAAAGGGGAGGGGGAGGGAGATCTTAGTTTTGTGTCTCATTATTATAGGGATGGCTCAGTGAAACTTTGACACAGTGTGACAATTTGATCCCAAGGCATTAATTTGTTTTTGTGATATAAAAACTTGGTGAATGATAGCAGAAAAATGCGTCTCTTTGTAACCGCATTTTTCTGCTATCATGGTAGATAGATATTAGTGAGAAACTTCTCTAATAATGAAAACCGCATTCGAATTTCTATAGCAGCGATTTAACGACATCAGGAAAGGGTAACGTTTAGCACCAGCATAGTTGATAGCAGTCTCCATGATACCCTGATACCCTGAGGGAAAAGTTTCATTAAAATCGGTCCAGTAGTCATAGAGAAATTTTGTCACAAAAAAACTGACTTCCCTTTTTAATATTAATATGGATAGGGCTGTCTTTATTAAATCGTTTTTTTTTTCAGATGTTAAATCGTTATCAAGTTATTTGCTAAACAAAATCTTTTGATGAAAATTCCATTTCCTTTAACGATCGAAATCTTAACTTTGTATTGACGTTTTTCTACAGAACAACAACATTTATGTTTTATTTTTTGATTAATTTAACATCTTTAAGATTACGCCAGTTCGCAAACCTTTAAAGAGATTTTTTTTCGATCTCACACCAACCTTTCTTTTATTGTTAAACCATTTTTTCATTATGATTTCTTCAGTTCTTTTTCATATTTAAGGCTTCGGGATGGAGCCTGAAAAGTTTCAGATTTTGTATATTTGAAATTTTGTTTAATATCTCGCTTGTACTGGGAATTTTGAACTTATTTTTAACTACAAAAAAACTCCAGGTTAAAACTTTCTTTAGGTTTCTTGTTTTTTTTACTATGCTTTATTTTTTCTTTGCCTTAACCGTTGTCGATTAGTTACTACGGTAGGTATGTTCCTAACAATCGCTGTATAGAAAAGTGTGATAATTATATCGAACGAGTAGGAATTACCAACTTTTCTAGAATTACCAACATGGCCAAAAAAATTTCGAAATTCAACTTTAAGCATTATTTGGTTATTTCATATAGCTAGTGTGGAGACAATTCTGTTGTCCCGGTGTACCGGAACCTCAACTTTTGTCACGGACTATTTTATTTAGTATTACAATTTATTAAAGTTAAAACAACGATACGAAATATCCAAAACATTACCTGCTTTTTGTGGGCGGTGTTGTTACTTTTTTCGCCTGCGGCGCATTTACTCGACAAATTTTTACCTAAAGTACAAGCCAGACTGTGGTGCATTTCCCTTTGGTGGTATTGTTACAATTTCAGTTGCAATGATTTATGGAATGTGAAAAGGACGAAAAATTGATAAACTGCGCGCTTGGGACTATGTAGACTTTCTGTTAAATTAATGCGCCTTTTGAACCTCTTCTCTTGTCTCGCATTGATCCAAAATAAATATGGCCAACTAAGATATAACTATCTATAAGATATTTTCGATATCCTTCAATGCGAACGTAGAAACCCATCGCGGTCGAAGGTTCAAAAATCAATTCTTGGTGGTGTTGGAATAAAAATGTAATTCAAACAAAAAAGGGTATTCTTTAGAAATTCAATTTTGATTTAAATTATTAAAGAAACTTTTTAATAAAAAGAGGATTTTTCCCAAAAAATCTTGTTCGTTCGAAACGTGTAAGAAAATGTAAGTTGTGATCAACAGAAAATTTTCTTCTGCAATATTTAGTTTCGGAAAAAAAATGTAAAAAATAATACTTTTTCAAATATCTCTAGAAACGTTAGATGTACTTAAAAAGCGATCAAGAGAAAAATGCAGGAAATTTTTTTTTCTTTGATTTCCACCAAAAAAACTTTTTTTTGAATATTTTGAGAACCGCTAAAAATACGTAAAACCCATTGAGCAAAAATGTACAAATTTTTTTCAAAAAACAGTATTTTTCTAAAAAGAAAATGTATGAGAGGTACCCGTTAATTTACTTTTCTAGAAATTGGCAGAAAACTACGATTTTCGTAGAACTCATTTATAAAGAATTTTCAGTCGCTGGCTCCATGCGTTATCGAGTTATTTAAGATACCTTTATTTAAGGACAACCCAACATACCAACAGACAGATGCACGTTACATCTTCATAATTTTACCTGAAACGGATTTCGTACTGATCAGATTTTTTCTATCTGCCCCAGTTCTTGAGTTGGGCAATGTGGTAGCATAATTAAAAATCAAATGAAAATTATATATTTGGCAATTTTTTAAGGCTAAAAAAATGCCAAACATGGAATTTTCAATTTGCTCAAATAAAATATCTAAAGATTATAGTAAAGCTCGCAAAATTGAAAATTAAAAATGGGCATTAAACCCTAGGAAGTTTTATCTTAAAAGTTATTACTTGCGAATTTAAAGTCGCAAAAATTTAAATAAGATTGTTTCGTAATCCAATTTCAAAAAAAAAATCAATAAAGCCCACATATTTTTCGGTTAAATTTAATTTTGCTAAATTTTGTGTGTTGATCTCATTACGGAACACTAATTAAATTTATTCCATATTTCTATAAGTTCTCCTCTCATTTCTTTCGGTCGAATTTTCCCCCTTCACTATCCTCTCTTTTGTGTCTGCCTGTGTACATTTTCTTTTGCTGGCAGAAAAAAAATTTCAATTTAAAACTTTCAATTGACATCTTTATTACAAAAAGCAAGCACATGAACCCATAAAAAATCTGTCAATGGACTTTTTCACTTTACCAGGCAAAACTTTTCTTCAAGGTTCGGTGTGATTTTTCCACCCCGATCACCCAATTCTGCTCAATGACTGAGTCACCCAGTTGGCATCTTCTTGCAGAGATTTGCAAGTAGTAGATTTTTTCCCACCTACAAAGATGTTAAACTTTCGCCCCTTTGCCGAAAAATCTTTCATGACTGTCGCTGAGTTTTCCCTACTTGATGCTATTAGAAAAGTCGAAAAAGTCTGACTTTAGTTCTTCATTTGATACATCAAGTTATCTCAAAGCTGTACCGTAGATATAAAAGTATTGAAAACCACCCACTAGAAATTCGCCCGAATAGAAATATGCACGCTCTATACGCCTTATCCGCTACAAATTCGTAAAAAAAACAGTAAGTATATGTTGTACTTTTATATTAATACAGTAGATGAGGATTTTCACTCCAGGATTCTTGGCAGAAGTCTTGAATTGGATTCTGACAAAACACGAATAGAGCAGGTCAAGTGCCAAACCACATAACGAGAATTGAAGTCGTAATAGTACCTATCGAGAAAAAAAAGTTTCTCTGGACATCTTCAACTCTTCACCTCTCCGTATCTAAAGTCATGATAAAGTCCTTCGATTTAATTTGGACTTTGGGCAATGTCGGCTGGTAGAATCTGCCCAAGGTAAGGAAGCACTTACACTAATGTCAGGATAAAAATTTAGTTGTGGTTAGATTTCAGTTGAAAATTGGAGAAAAAAATATTGCGTTTTGTGGAATGGATTTTTTTAAAAATATTTTAAATAAATGAAAAATATGGAAAAATGACATTATGGGGTTTCCGGGGTCACCGATCACGAATCCGGTGTTGAAATTTCAAAATGCGAAACAGAAGGTCCTGTAAGGATAACGTTTGTTCCCAAAAGTTTTTAAGTTATTTATGGTTTTTTGGCATTCTAAAATTTATACAAAAAACTTTAAGCTGGCAACGTAGGGTCTGCTAGTCGTTCATAATTTCAGATCGCAAAACATAAATTGAGATTTTTTCATGACCGGCGATTAAAATGACACTTACAGGCATATTTTCCCAAGGTTTTTTAAGATGCAATGGTATTTAAAATTAATATTTTGCGCTATTTCCGATTCATAAATAATCGCAACGGAAATTGTAAAAATGGGAATAATGAAAAATGCGCCGCAGGCAATAATTTTTCTTTGAGATATATGAGCCCGTTGTGGGAAATCTTTGAAAAAATCCGTCGCAGGTTTTTTTTGTGTGGTAGATTAATGAAACAGGGTGGGTTTCTTAGGACTCAAATAACATTAAAATTAAACTTTTTTTTAACACGTTGACGGACAGTAGAAACAAGTGAAATTCGAAAATTGACACTATATGTTTTTGTAATTTTTAGAATATTAGAAGTATAGTTTTACTCTTTCTGCTTAAATACACTTAATTTTGATTAATTCAGCACCTTTAATTAGGTTGCGGCTACAACCGTCATGGCGCCAGCGGACTCTAGACACTATGTAATGGGACGATGGCGGCTATAACAGCAAAAATTTAAAAACCTAAATGACAGGTTTAATGACTGAAATAAGCAATTTTTTGTGAGCAACAAAGTATTTTTGGGAGTTTTACACGAAATGTTATTTTCAGCACAGTCAGCATCAGGTTCAGATTCACTGTTGCTTGACCCACTACCTGTTTCCTCAAAAAGCTTCAGCAGCCTAGCCTGTTCTTTTTCCCAACTGGCCATTTTCTATAAATATTGAATAAAACATTCAATTTTATTTTATATTATTATTTATTGTATATTATTTATACATTTATTATTTACATTATAATTTTTATATTTCAAATGTAATATCATAAAAAACAAAAAGTAAACAGTATAACCATAAATATCGCTAAATGTAGCAAAAAATGCTAAATTTTAATTTTTTTTTCTATTTAAAGTGTAAAATCAATCATAAACAAATACTTACCAGTATAAACAAAAAATATCGTTAAATGTATCAATAGCAACTGTAAATTGAAGAGAAAACAAGATCGCACTACTCCGTTAACAACCACGTGCATACTCAATGTGTTAACCTTGCATACTAAATTTTTTTTCGAAAACATGACACTAGGCTTCTACTTGTACGCTGGTAAATGCACATTTGTGCTGCTACAGCCGCAGTGTCTAAAAACGACCGTTTCGTATTGGACGGCTATTGCCGTCATGTCACATAGTGAACTTGAACTTGACGGCTATAGACGCAACTGTCCGTCAACGTGTTAAGAAAACTATATTTTGAAAATACTCAAAAATTAAGTATTTGCTAAAAAAATGTTTTTTGATAATTGAAAAACCTGCATTTAGCAAAAGATAAAACTAGTGGATGACGTATTAATTTAACTGGCAAATGTTTGCGCCAATATTAGTTTACGCCACAAGCATTTAGTACACTGGAAGGCAGGAGGTAAGAGAACTTCTAGTCGAAGTATGACATTTTCCGCATATTTGATGGTCGTTTTTTCAGCATCTGATAAATTATAGCACTAAATTTCAAAAATCTGTACAAAAGCTTAATTTCCGGGATAACGTGCTTATTTGTTCTGGCTATACACAATGGTCACCCTATCGATAGTCTGAAATTATTCGAAGGAAAAATACTGAAAAATCCTAGAGCTCCAGAAATTCAAATAGTAAAATGGGAATTTCCACCGGACAATAATTAAGCGTATTTTGCTTTTAAGAGGGGAAGTATTTATTTAGATTTTTTTTAAAGAAAAAATCCCAAAATTTGTTTCTGAGTTTTCAAAAAACAAAAAAAAACCCTCCGAATTTGTATCAGAAGACGGCCTAACGTTCAATCCAGTGGCCGGAATGTTGGGATTGGGTGGAAAGTGTTCATTTTATTAGTGGATTCTTATAAATAACGAAGAAGACGAGATTCGAATAAGCCGCTTTACATTCTCAACAGGCCGCTTAAATTTGTCCACTTTAATGAAGGCCAGAAATATGTAGATCTATCTGTCAGTTTTCGTAACAGATTCGAAACCCAGTAGAACATATATTGTGTCATCAAAATGTCGTACATGCTATATATTTGTATTTCAAGCTCAAATAGAAAGCCTCAAGGATGTTTGACTAAAAGTTTTTTTTTTTCATTTGGGCTGGATGAGGTGGTACTGCAACTATTCCTAAATTTTTTTTTTAGGAGATTGAAGAAATTTTAGGCACCAAAAAAGAAAAAGAATGAGAGGCAAAAGGGCACTATGTATGGATGAAAGATAAAATGATGTGTAAGAAAAGCACGAAAAATAAATTTTGCCGGAGGGGGAAAAAAATAAAGAAAGGCCCTAGAAAGCACGAACTTTTCGTGGTCTGGCCTCGTTAGAGATGAGACATGACTTGAATTCACTGGTGGAAAATCAGTCAGAAAATTTTCATCTGTGCAGGACCTGAAGGATGTGGCCGAGCCCCGCATAAACGTCCACATATGTTGATAGTTTGAAAAATTTATTGGCAGATAGGCGATAGCCATGCCCCATATGTACAGCAAATAGGAAGGCAATTTCTTTCGATTTTAGAAGCTATGTCTATGGATCAGTTTGGGAGTTTTCAGTTTTCGTTTTCGATCATTTTTTTTTATGTTTCAACATTTTCATCTATAATTTTTCTCACCAAAGTACTTTTTGTGTGATATTAAATTTCTGTGAACTAAAGAAATTTAACGAATTCAGTTTGATGATAAATTGAACCACAGTTTGATAAATCCTTAAATTACTGGGTCGCCGAATACCATACTCTTATCAAAATAAAACAAAATTTTTCTAGTCATTAAAGTTTTCAATACCTTTACACTTTTAAGTCCACTAAAATTTGTTTTGTTATATCCCAATTACACTGTATTATTTGCGACGTTAGTTTTCCTTCATTTTTTTAACTCTATATGATGACGGACAAAATGTTTGTTTAAAAAAATCCATTTGTATAGAAAAGGTGGCAAGGAGTGGTTCGATTAAATTTCGATGTATGGAACGGCTATGTAAAATCATATTCTAAACAGATGAAGAATCAAAAGAAAAAACCCAATATTTTGAAGAATAAATTCGAGGAGAAAACAAAATTTTGGAAACAAAATTTCTGGAATTGCGACAGCAACTGCAATTTGTATTTTTTCTCCGAATTTATATACAAGCATGTACCCCTCCTTGATGTGGTAAGCCTTACGAAGTGACACACGTACAAGTTTAATATGCAAGATAACTATCAATTAAAAGCAGGGTTATTTGTCCAAAAAAACCAAAAACCCAATTTTTCTGGGTTTTTGTGGGTTTTACCCACTTTTAACAAACCCAACTTAAAACTCAAACCCAAACTCAAAAACATATTTTTTCGCACTTTTTTTGCTTCGGAAATTTCCAAGCAGGAACAGGCTTGTAGTAGGTATTACTAATTAGGAAATCAAGTAAATTTTCGAATGTGAAAACATTCAATTGTTGGATCGCTGAGGCAGTATTAAGTAGAGCACACATCTATCAGTTTTCCATCAGTTTTTGGGAAACTGATGGGAAACTGATTGGTGTGAACATAAAATCAGACGACTGATGGGCAACCACGAAAAAATTCGTGGGCAGATCAGTTTTTCTAGCAAACTGATGGGAAACTGATAGATGTGTGCTCTACTTTAGAATCATTTTTCAAATTATATTTTTCGTTTGTTCAGAAATTTGAAAATTTTCACTAATTTAAATACTTTCTCAGTTCCCAGTCGATTTCGGAGCTTGCTTCATACATGTCCAAATATATTGAAAATTCTTTCGATTCCCGCCAAACTCGCAAGACCGCCATGTAATTTAGCGATGAATTGTGATAATGTTTTAAAGTTTTCGTCCTGAGTTCTTGTTGACATAAGTGGTCCATTATGTCAACAAGAACTCAGGACGAAAACTTTAAAACATTATTAGAAGACACACTACCAAAGAAACAATTTGTAACCGTGGTTACAATGTAATTGGGTACATATTGGTTACTATGTAACTAGTTACCAAGTAACGTATGTGAAACTGATATTTTGAAACTTATTTGCAACGTACTGAAATTTATGGTTGCCTTGTAACACGGATGAAACCTTTCGGTCTGTAGTAAGGTTTCATTGTAACGCATAATGAATAGTCGAAGGTACAAAGTAGTTTTTTTGTAACACAATAGAAACCAAAAAGTATAATATCGGTTTACTGGTCACCTCGCTGTTACCTTAACTGTGTATAGGTGAGGTTACAAATGTAACGTGGCGGTTCCGGTGACATAGCGGTATCAGTCACGTAACAGAAACCAGTTTTGCAACTTTTGCATTTTGTAACCATAGTTTCAAACCATTTATGTTACCGGAATTATAACCTCGTTGTGTTTCTTGGGTATTAATTATGGTTTCAGCAAACATAGAGCGTGAATATTTGCCGTCTCTGATTTTAAAATCAAAAAAATGCTTAACCCATTCCGGATTTCGAGAAATTAACCAAGGGGTTGTCGTTTCTACATTTTTTTTGTGTTATGTGAAAAAAAAAAATCGGCAAAAACCCAAAAACCCAAAAAAAACCCAGTAAAACCCATGGGTAGTGGGTTTTTGTAAAAACCATGGGTTTTTTGACAACCCTGATTAAGAGACCTTAATATTTTTTTTTTTCAAATCACTCCAGTAATTTTTATTATTTTTCGTAAAAACCGTTTTTTAAAACTGTAAGGTTTTTTTTTATTCAACAAATCGAGGTCGATGTATATTTGTTATGAACTACTTTGTAATATGGGAACCCTTTAAACGTAGTAATATTTTAAAATACTTTTATTTCAATATTCGTCATTCTAAACATTTTTCAAAAATTTTTTTTCAAAAACTGTTCAATTTAATAAATAATTAAAATAATGGATATTAGTTTGATTATAAGCTTCTAGTTTATTACTACTTCGTATGAAGAATTCAAATAGTCAATATGTTCCCTCCCGATGGCCGCAGGTGACCCACCCCTGGGGTACTTTGGTCAGTTTGGGAAAGTCCATTAAAATTATTAATTAAAAAAAATCCTGAACTCAAACTAAAAACGTCATATTTCGGTTTAAAGAAATATTGAGACCAAAATATATTGCAACAAATTTTTTAATGCGATTTAGGCAAAAAGTAGCCATTGGGTCCCAGTCTACCCTACGTCAACTTTAAAACTGAATTTATTACGAAAATTAATTTTGTAGGTTATGTGTATCAAATGAATTCGATTTATATTTCATAGGTATTAAAATTGTCGATCATTTAATACTCTTTAGCTTTGAAGCATAATTGAGTTTTTTTTTTCAAACTAAAATTATGTTTGAAAATAAATGCTGTAGGTTTTAAAAACTACAAAATGAACATTTTATGAATAAAATACGTGTGCAAATAGATAAGCTTGAAGTAGATGGGTTACCTGTTGCGGTTACTAAAATCAATTTAAGGTTGTGTGTTACTCTATTCAATGTATAAGTGGTATCTTTATACCGTCATAAAATATCATTCGCTCGATAAATGAATTTTGATGCCGAAATAAAATCCGTATCTAATAAGCGTATACAAAATGTACTAAATTGAAGCCACAAAACGTTTGCATAATTCATGATATCTCCATAGGTGCATCGGTTGTTTGTTGGTTTATCGGATGCTTTGAAATCAAGTCGGAAATTCATCATACGTTTGTATTTTGAAACGAGTTTATGATTTTTAGATGAATTGCTTTGGTAAATATGAATATAATATTTGATATCAATAGATAACATTGAAAATTTGATATGTTTTCTTTCAGTTTACAGAATTTTGCACAACACTTGCCGCAATTAGCAGAATTTAATCAATAAGTTGACCGGATTCTGTCAACTGAAATCTAATACAATAACTTACTATTGATAGTCTCTCAATTTACTGATACCCTCTCAAAATTTATTGTTACGCCAATAACGTTTAAAGAACGAAAATTTGTGAATATTTGCCATAATTTCTAGAAAATTAAAAATTCTATTATATGTGAATTTTGATATTTCGCATACATTGTAAAGTTATTTTATCTAATTTGAATAATTGTAAATTGAAGCAATTTAGGCTATGGAAAATATTAGCTTACACATATGTATGCTAAAGTTAAATTATTAATTACAGTATCGAGATATGCACCAGATCAATACTAAGTAAAACATTTTGATTGCCAAACAGATGGAATGATTAAGACAACAACTTCATTAATTTAATGGATGTATTGCATTTCAAAGAGATTGACTTGAACTTTCAAGATATTCTCTAATATGTCTATGGAGTTTAAATGTAATTAGAGATATTGTGATTAAATTTCAACGTAAATACATTGCTTTGTGGACATTTAAAAACGACTAGATCTATACCCATCGTCGCCAGGTTTTTGTGCATAAGTCATTGTGCACGTAAAATATATAAAAAAAAACGTTATCGCATCAGATGTTTCTGTTTCGAATTATGAAATTCTTACACCAGATTCCTGATCAGCGACCGCGAAAACCCCGGGGTTACATTTCTCAGCCACCTAACTTACAGAATTTATAGCAAGTAACCAAAATTGGCCACATGCCGGGTGCACGGCGGTCAAACAAACCGGGGTTGCAAAATATATACAAATTTGTTGCTGCAAGGTCCCAACAACGTTCCTGCAACGTCACAGCAACGTTCCTGCAACGTCTAAGCAACCTTTTTGCCTAGGTTTTTTGTGAATATAGTTACAACATTTCTGCGAAACTCTCTTGTGATGCAGGTTGCAAAGTAACTGTTGCACAACCCTTTTGTGACGAAATTTGTCTGGACAGGGGGGGAGGGGTTAAATGTGGCACCGATGTAAACTTGTATTTCACGAGTACATATGTATATCAGAAAACGATGTATGATTTCCTTGGTTTAGATGATCGATTTAGCTCTCTGGTATAGATCTTTAGTTTACAGGTTATCTACTTGTGTTCATTGTGTTCGCATTCTTAATTAAATTTGGGACATTTTTTAAAATCTTTTCACGTTTGTTGTTATTGGTAAAAATCCAGAAAGTAGTGAATCCAAAACATAGTGACCAATAGTGAAAATCGGGAGTTAAAAAACATAACAAAAGCTATAATTGCCAATCTGGCAATTATTGAAAACCCGTATGGTGATATTCGTATCAAAATTCGAACAGTTATACCAAAATTCCACTTTGAGTCAAACTTTCCAATAAGATTTTTTTAAATGTATTCCAATCAGATTTTGATGTATGGGAGTTTTATGTAGAATCATATCTTAAATAACTTTTGTTCTTGCATTTTGTTTGATAAGATGCACTGTTTTTGAGATATTCGTAAAAAACGTTTTCATTCGTATGGGGAGTACCCCCCTAATGGTATGTTTTTGCCCATTAACGAACTTAGCCTCGCATTTTACGAAAAACGGATCTGCGCAAAATTTCAAGTCTGTAGGTCAATCCGTGCGCCCGCAATCCGCGCCACAGACGGATGGACAGACGGACAGACGGACGGACAGACGGACGGACAGACGGACAGACAGACGGACAGACGGACAGACAGACGGACGGACGGACAAAAATTTATTTCCCGTGGCCAAAATTTGGTTCCCGCAACGCCGGTAGAAAATTTTCCATAGACAACAGCCTCTGTAATCGACACACCTCAGAATGGGGACACCTCGAAATCGGGACAGGAATTCGCGGTCCCATCGGTGTCCCGATTAGGGAGGTTTTACTGTAGTTTGTAACGCATCCAACCAAACGTCACACACAAAAATGAACTGAACTGCACCAGGGGGGAATGACAAAAGATTTTGATTTTCGCACGTCCGTTCGGAAACACCATAAATTTCGAAAGGATTGAGCTACAGACTTGAAATTTTTTATAGTTGCGTTTCTCTCAAATAGGCATAGGACCCATCGTCGAATATGATACGAATGGTTCGAGTCGTAAATTTAATGTTTTATACCAATCACAACATTAAATGTACAATTCGAAACACACTCTTATTGTAGTCGGCTATAGAGCCCCAGGCTAAGTTCTCGAACTGGAAAACTCGGACCACACATATGAAATTGGTTTTTTTCTGGTTTTCTCGAAAACGGTCCACCGTATCAAAAATTTATGAAGATAAAATGTGTTTAAAATATGATTTTACATAACTCCTTCATACATTATAATATGATCGGATGACTCCTTTTCCTTTCCTCAAACTTTTTTGTTCATTTTCTGTCCCCATTTAGAGGATTTGACGATTGCCCCCTGGCTTTTTCTTATGTAAAACTACTAGACTTGGTACCAAAATCCAAAACGAACATCAATTGATTAACACCAACCTGCGTAATTCAAATAAAAAATACGTAAATGTGGTCTGATTTTACGGCACTTATTAAAAATTTCTTTAAGATAACGCAGATTTTTCAAAACAAAAAGTTATCAGGCCGATTTCTGGTCAAATATATATAAAAATAATTATCTAATAAAATTATTATTTATTTAATATCGTTTGTCAAACTAAACTATATTTTTTCTGAATAAGAAAATGAAAATTTTCTAAGTTGTTTACTTTTTACCTTATTTTTAATCTTGCATTATAATTAAGTATCCAGCCAAGTCTTGAAAGTCAACGATGTTTTGAAGGTGATAACACAGCAACACACCCACATCCACACACGAATATTTTCAAATGTCTTTTAAAACGTTGCGACAAAGTTCTTGTGTTTGAACAATGAAAATACGCACATATACACTCGCCATGGTGGAAAAATTTATGCGATTCCATTTCAGATAGCGAAATTTTCTTGTAAAGAAAAACTCCAGTAGAGATAGGGCCACCACCGAAAAAGAAATCCTACGTCGTTCCACCATTTGTGGCACCCATCTTTTGTTGGTTCAGATTTTTGTGTATTTTGAAATCATGGTATAGCAGCAAGAAAAGTTCCATGGGACAGTGTCAAAGGTATTTAAATAAGAGGAGAAAACTGTAAAATACCACCTTATGGTATGGTGAAAAATTGCGTCCAATTTCTCTTGTTGTCTCCCGAGAGTTGGAATTTCTTCCAAGCTCACGTCAGCAGGAGGCATTACCGAAAGTCAGCTGACATTTCCTTCGTTCGCATTCAGAAGTATTTACAACTACTTGAGGTGATTAGGGTAGGCTCTAGCATTCTGTACTGTTTGGCCTTTGCTGCTCAATTCGGCAAGGAATAGTTCAGAGTTACAAAAAAAAAATGAAAAGGATAAATTACACCATCCTTTTGTAGTCCATCCGTCTTGGATTATAGCGTCAAAAGTTTCCGTTGAACGGTACTTAACCTACAGGGAAATGTTTTGAAAAAGCTTTGCTAATAAACATATCCTTGATTGGTATCTATTTTAGAACTACCGAAAAAACCCAATTCAAAGGATTCAAATGTTGCCGGGGAAGTGTGCAAAGAAAAACACGTATGGATGATTTTTTTTTTTGAAAAATAATAATTTTCAAAGAATTTTTAAAGGAGTTGATAAAAAGTTAACATTTGACTTGTTGGTGCGCATCAATGAACAATAAATTATGAAATTATATTCCGAATTAATCGTCAACATATCTCGATTTTCCAGTATTCTAGCCTAGATTTTCCCAACCGCTGTTGGTCGCTGCGCTGGTGACGGCATTTTAACTAGGGCAACAACAAAACCAAAATGAACACAGGACGAAATCGGGAAATTGTCACCTCCCTGGAGGCAATTCTGCTCATTGGGAGCAGATGGTAGAGGCGTCGATTGTAGTAAACCGTCGTGGACTGGAAAATGGGGATGAAAAATGGTCGAAAATGGGAGGTTGTGGTGGCACATTGAAGTTCTAGAATCGAGTTACCATCTAGATATGAAATAAGGGTGGTCTGACAATACGCGTAATTGCATTTGTCGCTTTGGGCAAACTTTGCCCGACTTCAGTGTTATTGTTGTTGTCAAGTGACACGGCCGTAACTTTTTGCTCGCATTCGCTGGTTGTCAAAAATTGGGATTTCGATTTATTCGTTCAAACCCTCCAAAATAACCAAAGACCCAAGTTCACACATTTGCCTCTCCTCTACCTCCGCCAATCGCACCTTGTTTTAGGGTCAGGATGTCAGGCAAAGGACATGCCTGGTAGCATTGAGGTGAACTGTTTAAATTCAATTGCTAATGGGTTCGGAGGCTTCAAAATTTTTCCATCGGTGACAAATAATTTTGACATTTGTACAAATTTTCCATTTTGTTACCTTTTAGATAAATATATAGAGTTGGGTGATGAGGGTAAAAAGGAAACAGACTGGATTGGGTTCAGTTAGGGTCGGAAGTTGAAGGCCGTGTGTGAGTGCGACGTTAAAATGTTGCCTATGGGAGAATGAAAACCATTTTCTGCTCCTTCCTGCCCCCTCCCCCGATTTCTGGTTTCCGACTCATAAACTCATATATGGAAAAGGTATATCTTCGTCCTGATTGGGATATTGTCACGTATCCTAAAGTGTCTGCAGAGGTCATTTGGGCGATTTTAACTGCAATGCGATTGTTGGGAAAAGTTTTTAAATAGGATTTCTTTTTGCCTCTTGTAGAGTCATGGAAAATAGTTTGAAAATTTATATGAGATTTTTTTTGGGAATTTTAAATTATAATAGCAAAAAAAGTAAAATTTTTTTTAGCTCCATTCACTGGAGAGACTTTTGTTTGTTAATATCTATTTCACAAATATATCTATTTCACATTTTGAGGTTCTGATAAAGAAAAATGCGTCGCAGGTTCGAGTCAAATGAAAAAACCCGTTTCATTTGTATGAGGGAAGGAAGTACTAGTCCGATTTTGACCGTTTGCAGTAGACAAAAAAAAACTTCAATTGGATTTCGACGAAATTTTTATATTTTACATATATGAAAATATTAACACATTTTAGACCATAGCTCGGCAACCACAACATCCAAAATGACGGTTATATTTTGAAAGTCAATCTTCTTAGGAAAAAAGAGTATCTACAGGGTGGGCCAGAATAGACGCAGGACGCAGGGGTTTGAAGTCTTTATAACTTTTTTTTTATTTTTATTTTTTTAATTTTGTTTCAGCATTTTGTTAAAAAGACTTGGGCAATTTAAAATGGACCTGTACACAATAGAACAACGAACCGGTGGGCGGTGGGCTCAATGGCTCTTTTACGGGACATGTTTGGCGGACGCATTATTTCGAAAAGAAGCGATTTCAATTGGCCTCCGCGTTCACCTGATCTAACGACTCCAGATTGTTTCCTTTGGGGATATTTGAAAGAAAAGGTGTACGTCAACAAGCCAACAACCATCAGCCAATTGAAAACCAACATTCGCAGTGAAATCGAGGCCATAACACGAAAGGTTATGGAAAATGTCTTGGAAAGAGCACGGATTTGCGAAGCAGAAAATGGCCACCACTTGCGGGATATAATTTTCCATGTTTAGACCAAAAATATTCCCCATCAATCAACTACATGTATTTGAAAAAAAAAAATAGGTTTCGCTAAAATAAAAAATTTATAAAGAATTCAAACCCCCGCGTCTATTCTGGCCCACCCTGTATAAAAATGTATCGTTTTGTGGAATTTGCTGAAATATAAAATGTGAAATATAAAATATGAAAGTTCTTTCCCAATTGAATGAAAATTTATTGTAAAAAAATTAGTTTGACAAGGGATGGAAAAAGGGTCACCTACCCTATTATTTGACTTTTTCCGGTCAAATACAAAAACAGGTAAACTTTAGTTTTGATAAGCCTTTCAAAATATGTAGTCAGTTTTGAAGCGCGGCAATTATAGTGGGAGGGGGGGTGGTGGGGGGGGGGGGGGGGGGGAGTGTGAAAAACTATGGTCGAATATTGGTTCCTTTACCCTATCATAGTAATTTTAAATTTTTCTTTTCGCAGTTTCATTCTTCTCGCAAAAAGAAAACTTTTGATTTTGGTTTCGTTTCAATCGGACTACTGGTTCCCGAGTTAAGGCCAAAAATTGATTTTTCGCAGGATTTTTAAGGGAGGGTTTCCCCCTTTAAAACCGAATATCAGCAGATATAAAAAAATACATGTCGCTTAGTTTTTTGAGTACTATAACATATGTAAATGCGAAGAGAATCAGAGGCGGGCACCTGAAAAAGGTTCCTTGTTAGTCATGAAGATATCGGTCAAATCTCCGCGGCCATAGCCGATGCATGTTTCACAGCATTTTCCATAACTTTTCTCCAAACTTCTGGCTATAAATTTTCCACTTCTCCATATAAAAATATATTAAATATTTATTAAAATGAGGCTATATGTTTTTTTGCGAGTGTTCCACGATATTTTTAATTTTTTTAACCTTTATCCCAAATACAACACTTCCTCTAGGGTCGATATTATACTTAATGCGACAAAGATGTAATTTTTAGGATAAGCTAGTTTGAAGTTATCTCTCATGCATATACAATCAAAACTATAGGATGTTTTTTTTATTATACATACACGAATACATACTTTTTTTTCAGTAGCAGTGTTATTATAAAATTCATTATGAAAAGTTTCATTCTCGATCTCAAAAAAAAAATCTTTTCTTAAAAAACCGTGTCAAATTTATCTGAAATGATAACGCAAAACTATCAAAAGTTTCTAAAGAAAGTTTCATTAATAAAAAGTTAAAAAATGTCATCTTCGTTGTGTTTCACGAAGATTATTAATGAGACCGATTACAAGGTATAAAGATTTGAAGCAGTAAAAGTTTAATATGAATACAATTTTCAGCCAGTGATTTTTTCAAGTTTTCATATAAATTTTCGAATAAAATTTATCAAAAGTCCAGAGTTAAAAATATGGTGACTATACATCCCAGAATCGCCGGGTCAGTCCCGGATATAAGCATATTGTCCCGGCATCTCGGAAACTAAACTTTTGTCCTGGATTTTTCAATTTAGTGTTATAATCTACAAACGCTAGGAAAAACCACTACTAAATGTGCAAGACATACTCTACGTCGGCTGGGGACTGCTGTAAACCACATTTTTTTTTTTACTCATGCGGCGTATTGTCTCAAAGATTTCCCACAAATGGCACATATAAATATTTCAAAAGCTTTTTTTCAGTATTGGTATTTTTACAATTTCCGTTGGTGTCATTTATGGAATGCAAGGAGTGCGAACTGTATTTTCGCTTGCAATTGTGCAGCGCTTGATTTAAGTATTTGTGCCGCATTCTGTTTAAAAAACTTCGCCTGCGGCACAGAATTCTTAACTCTTCTGCGTTAGTTTTCGACCAAATACAGATTTATTTTCATACAATTTCGATGTTTCGTTGGTGTTCCGTTCCAGTCATCCGCAACCCCCCATCCCCCGTTCATATGGTTCTGGATTGACCTAAAAAAAATATGATCACCCCAGTTAAAACGAAGAATAAAAAAAAACGGTTGAAAATTTTTCCAAGGCAATTTTTTATTCTATTATTTTCATGTTTGCTCATTTACGACCGACCGTCGAGCAGGTTTTTTTTTCGTCCAGTGAGATTTTTTAACTGCATGTTAGTATAAGGTTCTATACTTTTTTTTTGAACTCACATACATTGGCACTGATGATCTTTTCCCAACAACTCGACTTCATATATGTTGACTTTTCGGTCTGATAGCTTCTGAATTGATTGAATCGAGAGGAACTAGGAGAATTTTTCCAGATAGTCTTGTGCTATTTACTATTTGGTATTGTATTCGAATGGCTGGCTCATCTTAGAACTAAGGAAATGTCCTTCGATGTCCTGCTAACAATTGGCTTTATTTCAAAATCTTGATTGAAGTGGAAAATTGAATTAAAAATAACGTGAAAAAAAAAATTTCTGCCAATTTATGAGCTGAAATGTATGTATGTCTGTTTTTTTGAGTTTTTGCTTTAACAGTCGAATGACCTTTGCTTTGATTATGCGAAAGAAATCGTGTTTCTTTTCAGTGTTTCTTTTTTTTTAGTTTCTGACCGGAAAATCATAAAGATACATTGAGGAAGTATTCTTGGTATACTCGGTTATATGTGGAAAATCGATTTATGGGGGTTAAATTCTTAGAGAAAATTATTAATATTATAAGTTTGCCCATCAAATAATTTGGCATCGTTTTCGTTGAACGCGTTTCCCTTTAGTAAGTTTGCCACTTAAACAAATTACCTTTCCTAAAGGAAGATCAATAGACATAATATCAACATCAGCAGAAGCCAGTATTGGGGATGGATGACTACTCAGCCTCCTGGCGAACAAAAATAACAAATAAGGATACCAAATAAGGAAACGACAAAGATGTTTACTTCTTATACTCTTCTATGTTTGGATCGTTCTGTCATAATCGTTCCGTCATCGATAGCACCAATGTATCGAATAACAAACTTCCCCAATAATTACCTTCATCAAACAATTTCTCAACGAGACAAGAATATGAAGTATCATCAGCAAACACCCCCGAACAGGATCATTAATATTCATACTCTCATTGATTCCGGTTCATTCAAGGATATTCCTAACATAGACAGGGATAGGGACCATGGCGATAGAAATAAACACTATGTATCTATCGATATTTATATAAATGTTGCCATTCGATCCGAACGTACTAAAGAGCTTGATGCCTATCATCATTGACAAAGACAAAATTGAGGAAATATTATCGTTATGTCTGAAGCCTCGCAAAAGGATACTTGGTTGCGACCTATACAAATTGTTTGCCACTTGGTCTTATCTGTACCAGTAAAAGGACATCCAATTAGTTCACCATATTGACTCATAGCCCTGCGTCCATGCCGCTTTAATTCACCCACTGAAAATACACCCACCCAAATAACTTTCACATCATCTGATATCGAATAATAGGGAATTGACTAAACACAAACTATGTATGTGGCTTTATATCTGACTACTAATATTCAAATATCTTGGCATTTTTTTCTTGTAAGTAAATATTCCCAAGTAACAACAATTAAATATGTAAGAATAAACTAAATAAAAAAAAACATTTTTAAAAACAAGCTTTTGTGGAAATGTTGTGAAAGAAAAAAAAAATTTTTTTTTATTGTTTTGTTCAGAGACGCAAACCAAAGGTTTTTTGATTGTGGTTTGGTTTTGATTCAACGATTCTGTTTTTGGTTTCTATCGGGTCTTTCAACAAGGACATAACAATTTTGTATTCAAATAAAATACAGAATAATTGAGATATCGGGCTGAAATTTATTCCAGGTGTAGTGGACATGTTACATTTAAGTATGAAATTCGATGTATTTCATATGGCCACCGCGAGCACGTTTGCTGATTGATTCTTTGGAGCCAATTTTCCACCACTCTTCCAAACATATCGCCCGGAACGATGGCAATTTCCCGTCCGATATTGTTCCTGAGCTCCTCGAACGTTGTTGGCTTGTTGGCATAAGCCAACGACTTAACATAACCCCATAAAAAGAAATCCAACGGCGTTAAATCGAGGTGGCAATTCCACCGGACCATTTCTCGAGATTACACGATTCCGACCACCGACTCAGAATTTCTGTAGTAAGTTTTAATAATTTCCAAACGTTGCTCGTTCGTGAACTTCACCATGATAAAAATGTAAACCTTGACTGATGTTTTAGCATTGCCAGATCATAAAAAAAAATTTTAGGGTGCGTTTTTATCAAAATACAAAATTGTTATGTCCTTGTTGTTGTGACCCTTTAACACGTTCGTGACATCGTGTACCACTGGTGGTACATGTACGTACAGTTTTTTAAAACCGCGCGAGTAAATAGTGCGCTAGTTTTTTTGTGGAAGTAATATAAAAACACGCACCGTGTACCACCGACGGCGCACAACCGCCAGAAAACAAATCGCTAGTGTACCACCCGTGGTACACGATGTCCAAATGTATAAAAAGTTGAAAATTCAAATATCACGAACGTGTTAAAATCTCCAAAATTTGGTTCTGCTTTTGGTTACGGTTTCTAAAATTTAAAACATAACAAAAGCTATAATTGCCAATCTGGCATATTATATTATATTATATTATATTAGTATGGTGATATGGCATTGTTCGAAGTTTAAGTGAACGGCGAACAGTTTTAGAAACCGAGACCAAAACCGGAACCAAAAATTTTGAAATTTTAGAAACCAAAACCAGAAACCAAAGGGTATATGAGGCTATCAGAGCAAGAGTGGACTAACCCACATGTCGAAATCGTGAGTTTTTTTGTGTTTGGAATCACTATTGCGAGTGAGTTTTTAGATAAAATTGTTTGGATGCACAAAAAAACATTTCAACATTGAGTAATAGAGTCCACAGAATGTTTTTTTTTCCAAAAATTTACAGTCAATAATAGTACAAAAGTGGAAAGCTTCAAAAACTCGATTATGTGGCTTAGTCCGTTATTGCGCTGAAGGCCTCATATTAACTTAGAGTTTGTTTGCGTTTTGCATAAAAATTTGCATATGATATTTGCTTAAAATTCTTACGAATTCTTTGGAGTGCAAAACCCTTCATATCAATTTATCCTAAGTTTCTCGATGGCCTACCAAAATACTTTTCCGAAATGATATCACGATGATATAAAAATAACTGAAAAGACACAAACGACATTTGGTTTATCCTGACAATTTGAAAACATTCGAATCCTTTAAGGGCACTTAGCCTTATCGAATGATGTTTCTTGAATATCTCAAAGCTTTGTACAAAACCAAATCTGTGTATTACATGAATTGAACAGCGATCTTACATGTATACTTCTTTTACGGATATTTCTTGTATATCTTTTGGATTTTGTGATACTCTGGATGAGCTTGAAGTCAACTCAAGTGCCATGTGGAAACAAAACTCTGAGACTTTTCGGTACAAATATGTGTACATATTTACAACTTTAAGATGATGGTTTTTTCTGTAGGGTTTTATAGTAAAATCAATGTCCTTCGGCTATGATAAAAACTTTTTTCGGTTTAAATCCTGTTGCTGCGGTGAATCGGATTGATCAGTTGCTGTGAGTTTTCGGATTGTGTGCACCACTAGCATATATCGTTTATTTTATCGATTTGCGAATATTCAATTTAAATGGTTTTGAATTTAGAAAAAAAATTATTTGTATTTAAAGTGGCTTTGTTGAAAAATAAAATAAGCAAAGAAAACTAATAGCACTCTTATAGTAATAGTCGAGAAAATCAAGAACTAGAACTTTTTAACAATGCAGTAAAATGACATCGTCGCACACTGTGTAGTTTGAGCGAACTAGCGTGATTTACTTCATATATGTAGTGTTGGTCACTTCCTTAATATAGTTTGAACAAATTTTATTTGAATCAAACAAAGTTGGATTCACACAATAAGTTTTTGATTCACGTCACGGCCAAAAGATGGCAAGAAGGGCGAGATGTAGGAAGGGCGAGAAGTTGGCGAATCACCAACTTTTGATTCACCATAAGTTATTGCAAGTCCGTTTTCTCTATTCCTTTTTGCTCTAATTCGTATTCGCTCATGTTAATTTACGACAAAAACTTTCATAAACGTCAAAAAGACGCACACTCAGAAAAATGTCCAGGTCAACTTTTTGTCAGGTTAACTCTGACCTTACAGAGGTGTCTGTAAGCCAGCCAACGGTCAGAGTTAACCTATCTAAGGTCAACTCGTGCAGCTCCCAATGCCTTACTTCACCTGCTGGTGGCGTAATTTCAGAATTTCTCCGGCCACAGGTCAACTCAGTTTTACTTGCCCACATGCAGGCGAACGCGCGCCTGCCCGAGGCCAATTACGCCGTATGTAGGTCGACGAGTTAGCCTCCATTTTTCTGAGTGCACGTCAAAACGTTTAGCGTGTAAATTACCGTGAATGTTTAAGAGAGAATTGCCGTGATTCATGAATCAAAAAGCTTATCGTGTGAATCCGGTCATAGAAAAAAAAATAGTTCTGGGTTCGGATAAATATTATCCGCTCAGCGATCAGTTCTCTACTCTTCTGGGTATCTCGGTCGTCTTGACAGTATTGCCGCGTTGATCGTCTGAGTTGTGTTGCCAGATTGGTTACAGAAATTTGAGAATGGTGAAGCCGATTTTCTTTAAAAATCCAAAATTTTCGTCTTTTTACTTTCCTCTTCTATAGAGAGAAAGTATTGTATTCATGACAAAGACCGACTCGAGAACGGGGGCAGATAGAAACTTTCTGATAAGTGCGAAATCCGTTTCAGGCAAAATTTTGAGGATGTCCGTGCATCTGTCTGTGGGCATGTTGGTCTGTCGATCTGTCTATCTGTCTGTTAGCCTACCGATCTGTCAGTCTGTCAATACGTCTGTTTGTCTGTCTGTCGATTAAATAACTCGAGAACGCGTCGACAAAGCGGCTTGAATTTTTTTGCAAATACGTTTTGCGAAAGTCGTAGTTTTCTGTCAAGTCTTGGAAAAGTAACGGTAGCGATAACGGGTACCTCCCATACAATTTAAAAAACAAAAACAGTATTTTGAAAAGTTCTTGATACCTATGGACTATGAATATTAAAAAAATTAAGGGATATGAAATTTTCAATTTTTTTTCTTGAACGGTTTATATAGTTTCAGTACACAGATTATTCTAAAATAAATTCCCGTACTGTCTTAGCCCTTACAGGCTTGATGGTACACGCGATGCGCCGGTTTTTTAGTAACAAATTCTGCCCAGTGGTATGTAAATTGTACTACTGATTAAATCGACTTCCATTGCAGCATGAAATCTTTGAAATGGTAACGCTAAAAAAACAAAACATAATTTTTTTTCGTCTGCAGCATTGGTAAAAATATTTGCTGTTTTTCTCTTCCCCTAAGAGTTAAAAACTTACTTTCAGGTAATAGACGAATTCATTCTAAAAACAAGATTTGGGACGTAATTTTTCAGCGGGACGTATTTTTTTTTAATTTAACACCTCAGATGCCAATAACAAATTAAAAAAAAATACGGAATCAATACTCATCCAGATTTGGAATTTTGCCACTAAAGTAGAAAGTAAAATTGTGAAACAAGGAGCACCACCCTTTTGTCGGATTTCCAAGTTGATATTTTTATTTGCAACGATATTGCCAAACCAAAAATAATCAAACCTTGCCTCATGAACTTCATTTATTGCCATAATTTTTACCATCCTGAGCTGTGCTTCGGCATTAAATGGTCTTCTCCTAAGCTCTGGCTGGAAGTATAAAAAAATAATAATAATAGTATGCCGTTTCATAATTGCGTAAACATAACCAATATGTTTTTTGCGATATTTTCGCAGAACACTGAAATTAAAAATTCTAAAGCTTAGGTACCCACTCGACGAACTTTTTTTTGTGAAATCTGGGATTAAAATATATTTTTCGATGTCTGTAACTCTTGTATAAACACCAACTACATAGTTTCGGCCCAACATTATTGTTTTAGTACAAATAAGGCACAAAATGTATGCTCAAGTATTTCCAATTTTCGATTAAATCCTAATAGTTTGCTCAAACTACACAGTGTGCGTCGCCTGTATTTCTTGCAATTAAAAAATAAATTATAAATCGATACAAGACATCTGTTATTAATAAATTAAAAAAAAAAACTTCTGATTGATAAGAACAACATCCTCTAATTCAAACATTCATCAAAACTTGAGAATATTTGAATTGAAATTTAACTCTTAAAGATCGTAGTTGATTTAGTACCTATATAAAGGTACTCATCGTATATGAAGATGATAAGAACTAACTTAACCCACTTTCAAATGAGTTATACACGTCTGTGAGTCCTTTTGTAAAAAAAATCCTGGGTATATTTTTTAAAGCAACTGCAATCTCAAAGCCCCTATTTAATTACATCAAAACTCTTGACATAATTATCCTGTTCTCATGTTTAAAAACGGAAGAAGCAAAAAAAAACTCAAAGCTGGAATTCGAGAATCCTTTACGTATTTATAAGAAGATAAACCAAAAGAAGACATAATATATACCATACTAACATAGATTTATATGATTTAGACACAGAATAATTTGTATTTTCATCAAATTGAAAGTAAATCTGGTGCCGTCTGTCTGCTTTGACATGTGAGGTTGTGTACTCCTGTGTCTCATATAATTTTACTTGATGGAAATTTATACAGGAATTAGCGTTTTATTGCATACATTGGTTATGTTTACGCAATTATGAAACGGCATAACTTTTTCTTGGATTAAAGAAGAAATATTATAAATGTGAAACGGATGAAATATGGCACAGAATTAACTTCATTTAAGGCAGTTGACGTAGAAGTTTGAGTGAATGTCAAGTCGAAAATAATATAAAACATACTTAGGCCGCAAAAAAAAAATTATCCGCTTGAAACTGAAAGAATTGAATCTCTTGTAAATACCCATCAATGTAAAAAGTTTGAAAAGGATTAAGTAGTTTTTCATCCATTGTTTTGATGAACATGAACTTTCACTGCAATGAACTGCTTATAATTATGAAAATCCTGTGAGTAGTTTAAGGTTGTGTTTTCATGATTCATTAAATTTACTAAATTAGGTTTCTGGAGGACATTTAAGGAAAATAGAATAGAAGATTTGATTTTTTTTATGATTATTTAAAACAATAACAATAAATTAACAATTAACGTGATCGCTCGAAATTTAGAGTTAATATATTAAAATATATTTTGTTGCAATTTTTTTTTGCAACATATATTTTTGATTGAAAACTTAACACAATTTTATCGCAGTTGAATGCAAAGATCATAGGGTTACCATATATATTTTTTGGTTTAATCCAGGACAAGATGTGGAGCGGGGGATAGAAAATGTGGATAAGCGAACCGCAACGAAATCAGGGAAAAAGAACGAAGAAATATGCGCCGCAGGCGAAATTTTTTAAATAAAATATGGCGGAAAGATTGAAATCAATAGCTGCACAGTTCCTAATGAAAATTAACTTAGTTTTTTACGTTCCTTACATTCCATAAATAATGGCAACGGAAATTGTAAACATAACAAAAGCTATAATTGCCAATCTGGCAATAATTGAAAACCCGTATGGTGATTTAATTGAACGGCGTATCAAAATTTCATTTGAATTCAAATTTTCCAATAAGATTTTTTTAAAACTTGTTCCAATCGGATTTTGATGTATGGGAGATATATGTAGAATAATATTCTAAATAACTTTTGTTCTTGCACTTTTTGGATAACATGTACCGTTTTTGAGATATTCGCAAAAAACGTGTTCGTTCGTATGGGGGGTACCCCCCCTAATGGTCCATTTTTGCCCATTAACGAACTTAGCCTCGCATTTTACGAAAAACGAATCTGCGCAAAATTTCAAGTCTCTAGTTCAATCCGTGCGCCCGCAATCCGCGCCACAGGCAGACAGACAGACGGACAGACAGACGGACAGACGGACAGACAGACGGACAGACGGACGGACGGACATGCTAAATTCAACTTTTTTCATCATTCTAAACACATTGGTGTAATTGATTTTTTTGTGTGATGACGGGATCTTGGCGTTACAAACGGTAAGGCAAAGTTAATATACCCTTTGGTTTCACCATACGGGTATAAAAACACCAAAACAGACAAAAGCTCTTTTGAAATACATGCAGAATTTGTAAAAAACCATTTGAAAAAATGCTCCACAGGTGATAAAAATGTAATTTACAACAACCCCCAAGCGAAATAGAGTATTTTTTTGCATATTTCGTAAATGGTTTTTCTATCGTTTGACAATTTTCAATATCGCTATTAAATTTAATTTTCTCAAAAAACATTTCTTATTTAAATGTTTAGATCATATAACTTTTATTTATTATAAATTCTGAGGAACAAATGACATATTTTTCTCTTTTATAGTCACTTAAGAATTATCGGCACATAATTTATCATAATTGGTTTTTTTGATATGCTGATATAAGGATAATGTTTTTCCAACATAAAAACATCAATTTATATGTTTTAGCGTTCGCCACAACGGTTAAAAAAAATCCATTGGGTTAAAAAAATTTGAGTGAAGAAAAAAAAATTGTTTTCGATAATTTCGGATACCGAAGGCTCCTGTTATGGTCATTGCCTAAATCTTTTGATGCTAATTGGAATGAAAGCTTAAATGCCAAAACAAATTTTCAGCGAATCTCTTTCGTTGAACTAATAGGATTTTCAGTTTACTGAAACTGTATACCAGCAGACAATTTTGATTTGGCCCTTCCCGCAAAGCAAATGGAAAAATGAAAAGCTATAAAAAATTGTATGATCCTCATCCGATTTTACAATACAAATCGCGTAAAACATAATCCTGAAATTTCTCCCACAGGATTGTTGGGGTTTTTATAAAGAATTTTTTTTGTAAAAAAAAAATATGAGAAAATCTACAATTTCCTGGAGTCAAAAATATATGCATAGTTTCCCTGATTGACTAACTGGCTAACTGAATGAGTAACTCATCAACGCCCAGCCGGGGTTTAGGCTTTAGATTCACAGAAATTAGGAGTTAGATTTACAGAATCACTAAATTGGGGTTTTTCAAAATTCCACCCTAAGGGTGTAAACGGAAGGTGGATAGGGTGTTGCTGTTTTGAGACATTGATTTCTACTCTATTTCATACGCAGGGCAGTTTTGCAGGGTAGGTACATGACAGATTTAACAAAATCTGAAGCGGACTTACTATGACGAGCTTCATTTTTTAGAAGGAAGGTCTCAGTTGAAAGATAATTAGCCGCTAGTCTATTAGCAGAGGCACGTGCTCTTTGTTGGTCATTAATTTTTACACTGGCTTGTTCCTATCAAAAAATAGGCCCTTTATAATCTTCAAATAATTCAAAAATTATAAATTTTAGAAATAGCATGACAACGGGGGTCTTTTTTTTCATTAAAACTTACTGTTTTTGATTGACCTGCAAGCAGCATGACAAAACTTGCCCTGCATATGAAATAGACGCTTGATTTTTGCAACAAAGTCAGTGAATTAGTCTGATGGGATTTTTATGATATATGAAAACAACTTTTAACGATTTTCTCGAAAACGGTGAGCCGCATTGAAAAATTTGTAATACGACTCATCGTTTTCGAGACAATCGCAAAAACCTGTTTCATTTGTGGGGGGAATCGGGGTAAGGAATGGTCCGATTTTATCCGTTCAAGAACGCAAGTACGTGGAAAGCAGCTGTAAGAAAATTCAAGTCTCTAAATCAATCCTATCTAAAGTTATGATGTTCACGGATTGACGGATGGACAGACAGACGGAACGGATGAACGGACAGGTGGGAAATGAAAGTATGCATTTTGCAATTTATCCACAACTGCTGTCCATTAAATAATTTCATTCCATCGATTTATTGTTATAAATGAAGTTTTTCGAAAATATCCAGGACTTAATCTCTAATTGAAAGCGATTAACGTTGTTTTGCGAGAAGTCCATTAGATATACTGGTCCATTGCTGTTCATCATCATCCTGCGTATACCAGCACCATTCCATATTTTTATACACGAAATATAAGATAGGATTCCATTTTAGCCGTACAACATCAGAAAGAATCATCCTTAATTCTGGTAGCAATTTTATCAGAAGTTGAGCTTTTACCCCGGAAGCACTAACAAACAGCCGAAATAAAGCCAAAAATAAGAAGGAAAGGATCGTGGTGGAACCCTCATTGAACCGAAGGATATAATTAATTATCCTTATCTCGCGCTCGTTTTTCGTGTAATCCATAAATGTGGTTTATACACCATAGAGCCAAAAGACTAAAAAACATTGCAAAATTCGGTGACGGTTTGGGGGTGAATATTGCTATGGGAAAACCTTGAAAAAACTTTTCGTAGGGAAAAAGCAGGTTGTTAGAAAGCTTTGCACGGATTGTACAGCAGCATGAAGAAGCACCACAAATCGACATCTTTTTGGTGATATCCTGGAGCAAGGAAAGAAGGCAATGGAAACACTTTGAAAGGAAGAAATGCGTCTTGTCATAAATTCACGTTAAGCATATCACGATTAAAAGATCTCAAGCACGCACTTGGTATCAAAAATTTGAGCAATTAGAGGTGAGACAAGAAACTCCATAGAACATGCTGCTTAAGGACATATCTACAATCTTGAAAAACTTTTCCTTATAACCGAAAAAATTTAAAAAGTAAGGAAAACAAGAAAAAAAAAACTCCGATACGTAAGCGTAAGGTTTTTCCATTTTCTTTTTTTTTCTTTGTTTTTGCTGGACGGTTTTTCCTTCTAGTTTGCGGGTTTGTGGATGTTGGCTAAAATCCTTTTTTATCTCTGAAATTGGTAATATCCTCAGGGTCTTAAGATGCCAATCGTTTTCGTTTCTTTTAAATCGTTTGGAGTTTGCCTCCTATAACCTTTAAATATACTTTCATTTCCATAAGAAGTGTATTAATGAAGCCTGATTTAAATTATCATACAGCTTCGCACAATAAATATGAAAGATTTAGCGATATATCGCTCTAGGGTTTAATATTGCTAGTCGATTAATTGACAATAAGTCACTTTTTGAATTAAGTACGAAAAAGAACAAAAAAATAACATATTTTACTTTACATAATGCGAAAATTTTCCCGATAATATGTAATATCTGAGATTTGTGGAATTTTATAAATTTCCCATTATTAGATAAGTTGAATTTATTTTCTATCTTGACGTGTCTCTGATTATTTTTTTCCAATTTTTTTTTAAATATTTCTTGTGAACAGTGTGTTTGTGTTTTTGCTGTTAGCTAGTATCTGACGTTGAAGCTAGTATCTGACGTGAACAGCACTTGACTTTCTTATACAAAAATTACATTCTTGCGCAGTTTACACTATAACCCTATGAATAAAAATTTAGTTTAAATAAATATAAAAATTTTGATTTTAAAAAACTTAAATATTTCGTTGACGCGTTTTGACTTCTTCCTGGGGGGCTATCTTAAATCTGTTATCGGGGGGGGTGGTCCATTACTACTTTAACGGTGTGCCAAGCACGAACTGGGTGGCCAGTGGAGCTCGGCTAGCTCTCTCCACTAGACCACAACAACAAAAAAAGGTTAACAGTTTTGGCCAAAGGCCGGGGGAATTTACTTTGTAGGGGAAGGTGGCGGACCGAAAACTCTCTTATCTACGGACGGACAGGAATCAACTCATGGTGTGGTCAGAAATCGCATCCCGCCAGACGCCTTTCAACCTCCACCTCTCTCTCTCCATCTCTCTTCTAAACTAATCCATTTTATATTTAAAAAGAAATATTAGCAATTAAAGGATTTTATTTTTTAATATAATAATGAAATTTTAATCGTAATCACGAGCCTAGGCGCTTCGATAGCGCAAAGTTAGTATAATACAAAAAGAATTACGAGCTCGAAAAAAAAATGTTTAAATTAAAGTAAGTCAACATTAAATTTACCCGTATTAGCTTATCGAGATAAGTATTTATATTCTTTGTTTTTTTTTTATTCTAATAGTCTACTTTACTTTTGTATTTTTATTTAAATTTAGTACTAATCCTGTTGGACGCAATTATCTTAAAACTATCTATATAATGAATGTTTTATATATTAGTTTTTAAATATACCAGCCAGTACACATGAAAATTTAATTGGCAAGGTAATAAAAAAATAAAAAAAATCATAAGAAAAAAAAATCATAAGAAAAAAAAATCATAAGAAAAGGGGGAAAAAAAATCATAAAAAAGACGGAGGAAATGTAACTCACGGTTTCTAAAGTTGTTTTGTTGTTTTTTTTTTTTTGATTGATTCCACTGAAGATGAGGTGCACCGCATATCCAGGGTTTCGTTGGCTACCTAAAAAAAATGTGGTAAAACAAATTTAAATGTTCCCCTTTTTCTGTTAATGGTTCCTAAATTTAGGACATTTGTCCATTCTAACTTGCGTATATATTAATAGATATAATCATATTCATACGTATATACCTATATAATATATTCTCATAGGCATGTACGTGCAAATATATCTATTCATATATGTTAACCGATACTTAAGCTAATATCTAAGTGTTATTTAATAAATTCAAAAAAAAATTATCTTGAATTAAACGTGCTTTGCTGCTTGCTGCTGCAGTAGTAAATTTATGCTGCAGTAATCTCGCGTTGGCTGCTTCGCGCAGGGTAAACCCGTGCCCCAGTTTTCCCGCGTTGGCTGCTTCACGCAACGTAGATTTAACCCGCAGTGGTCCCTCGTGGGCTGCTTCGCGCAGCGTAAATTTATACTTCAGTGATCTCTCGTTGGCTGCTTCGCGCAGCGTAAAATTATGATGCAGTAATCTCGCGTTGGCTGCTTCACGCAGGGTAAACTTATGCCCCAGTTTTCCCGCGTTGGCTGCTTCACGCAACGTAAAAATTGAACCGCAATAGTCCCGCGTTGGCTGCTTCGCGCAGCGTAAATTTATGCTACAGTAATCTCGCGTTGGCTGCTTCACGCAGGGTAAACTTATGCCCCAGTTTTCCCGCGTTGGCTGCTTCACGCAACGTAGATTTAACCCGCAGTGGTCCCTCGTGGGCTGCTTCGCGCAACGTAACATTGTGCTGCGGTAATCCCGCGTTGGCTGCTTCACGCAACGTAAATTTGTGCTGCAGTGACTGTTTTCGGTGCTATTGTAGCTGAAGTTAGCTCCTTTCACTGGTTGCTGCAGGCGCTTCAGTTTTCCAGTGTGGGCCGCTTCGATTGCTACTGCTGATGGTGGCGCAACAGTTGCTGCTTTCCATGTTATGGCAGCCGAAGTTGGCCGCTTTCGACGAAGGCTCGAACCCGTCGCTCTTTCACCACAGTTTCTTTGATGGACGGCCACCATAAACACAAATGTAAACGTAATTTCTTGATAATTCTTCCGGAAAGGAAGTATTTGGGAGTACTTTCGACCTTTCGATGCCGACACAGCTCAAGAAAAAAAATGATCGCGTTTCGGTATTGCGTCGCCAAATCGCGACTTAACGAATCAGTTCTCTGTTAAGATTTCCAAACACAGTTCTATCACATGTACACATAAAGCGCGACAAAAAAACTAAACGTTGAAATGTGAGGAAATTTCTAATCAAGTTCGTTAATGAAATTTAAACGATTTTAGGGCTTTGTAGCCGGCGGAGTTGAGGGATAAGGACTCACACTCCTAGCGACAGTCTGAAGTTCGCTTTCGGCAGTTGGTGGCAAGATCCAACTTGCCTAGCGATGTGACCTGGCTTTTTCTACTTTCACGTCCCACAATTTCACATAAAATTCCTCCAAAAGACAAAAAAAAAATGAACTAAACCGTTTTATCTTGTTTTAAAATATTTTATGTCCTGTACAATATGTTTCATGTATCATTGAAGAAAAGGTGCTGGATACTAACGATAAAACCAATTACACCGTCTTCACACAGAAAAATGTTTTCCGACTATTTAACTTCTATTACTGGCGGTTTTTTTCTTTTTTCACGGAAAATTACGAAAAAAAACCACGATGGACGATTCCCGCAAAACGGCCAAACTTTCGCACTTCTCGAAAAGGCCTTCGAGCCGAAAACAATTGGATGAATTAAAATGTAAAAACTCATTCTAACCGAGAGTTTTTGAAACTGTTAGCACTTTTATATCCATGTGTGTCGAACATCCATCCAAACGAAAAAAAACTCGGAAAACTCCCGCCGCATCGGAAAACTCCGATCGGCTCGGAAAACTCCGACCGCGTCGGAAAACTACGACCGATCCTCTCTGAATCCAAAAACTGACTGACTGACTAAAAAAACTAACTGAAAAAAAACTGATTGAAAACTAATTTCCGCCCGCGTCTTCGTTCCTTTTTTGATCCTTGCTTATGCGCGCGTTGCACACGCAACTTTCTTTGTTTTTCGCTTTCCGTATCTGTGTCAATTTTTTTACACAGGATTCGTGCCAAATTTTGGCTAAACTGAGCTGTACTTTTATTTCGTCGCTGTGCTGGCGATTTTTCATTGGTGCGCATTGTTTGACTGTGCCTTTGTCTGATGCGCTTGGCCATTTCACCGTTGTGGCGGTTGTTTTCCAGCGGCGCACGCCTAAAACCAGCACAGTGGCGTGGGAAAAAAAATTATGCGACAAAAGGGGAATTTCATTATGTGGTAAAAAGGGAATTTCATTACAAATCGCAGGGCTATGCGAATAAACCGCAAACAATTGATGCCCTCAAAGCCAATATAACGAACGACAACCGCCAAATTCAGCCAGATTTATGCAACAAAGTCATCGAAAATTGGACCTCCCGAATACGTGCCACCAAGCAAAGCTGCGGCGGACATTTGAACGACGTTATATCCCATACTTAACCCCATAAAATATTCTTTCAAACAAAAAAAAAAAAAATCGAGTGGATATCTTACACATAACTTTTTTATTCACATTTAAAAATGGAGCATCCTTATTGAAAGACGCTTTATCTTCATTAAGTTTCAATTTGTTGTTTGAACTACACAACTATAAAATCGAATAACTAAGAATAAAACTGATGTGTCAACACTTTCATTGTTTTGAAAAGAAGTTAGCAATATAAAATTGTTCACCGACCAAACACCTGGAATAGTTTTATTTGAATTTCTCCTATTTCGTAGAAGAAACTTCCTTGAGGACTTTTGAATTGTTAGTTTAAGAGTTTTAAGTTTTGAATCAATTCTTCCAATTGTGGCGATAAAACTTTTTCTTTAGTAATTGCAATACTTTCTCTTTAGCTTCTGATTGTTTTGTGATAAAATAATTGCATACTCTTCTTTAATAAACTAATTATCGAAACAGTATGTACATTAGGGCGGGTCGATTTTTTTTCGACCAAAGGGTATAGCATATTCTGATTCTACACTAAATTCTAAGAAAAAATGCAAAAGAAACCATAGGTCAAAAATGAGTTTTGATGTCCCCAAAATTGGATTGAAATTTCTCTTTTTAAATTATCGGGAAATGTATTTGTATTAAGGTAAGTGGGGGGAATAAGGCCCACCTAATTTATATCGGTTCATAACCTATAGGTTTCTTGGAATTCGTGGTTCCAATCAACTTAATATCCTTCGTTATACATTTAGCTAACATACTTACCTTTTGATCCGGTCAAATATAGTGGGTTCTATGTTTTTTCTATCAAAATAAAATATATGTGCTCTGGGCCTAATTAGAAACACGTGCATTTAATAAGGCCCAAATGTGCACTCAACAAGGCCCACACGTCGAAAGTACAAATAACACAAATTTAGTTAAGAAAATATCAATTTTATTGATTATCTAATACATAGGGCAAAAGTGGTGCGCCCTGCAAGCTTAAATAGTGACATTTTTGACCAAAAATGTCACTATTTAAGCTTGCAGGGCGCACCACTTTTGCCCTCGACGGTTTGACTAATGTCAATTAATAAATTTATTTGAGAAAGCGGTACATCGTCTTCGGAACTCCAATTGTCGAAATGTCCAGAAAATCCTTGTTGTGGAGTAGGAGTTAGTGTCGAAACAGGCACATTATCGTCCAACAACGCATTTGGTATCTCAGTGAGTACCGATGGCGCAAAAGCATCGTCTGGTAAAATATCGGAGTCAAAGGGATATATTCCTGTCGCCCGAAATCCACTGACGATATTATCAATCGTCATACATTTTCCCCACACCTGTGAAAATATCACATTGAAGCTGCTTTTGTTAAGATTTCGCTGTGGATGTTTATTTATGTATTTCAGCAGCTCTTGATCCCAGTGGTACTCAAACGAACGGTAGAACGCCTTATCTAAGGGCTGAAGTTCGTGAGTTGTGTTCGATGGAAGGCAGTAAAGCGTTATTCCTTGGTTTTCTGCATCTTCCACAATACTGTAGTCGAGATGGCTCTTAGCTCCATCGAACACAAGAAGACATGGACCCGGACTTTTATATTTTCCAAGGTGAACTATGAACTCCACAAACGTTGCATGAGTCATGTACCCCTTCGGCGTCATCCGAACTTCAGTTCCGGCAGGTAGGTTGTCTGTAAACTCGGGCTTATATCTTTTTCCTTTGAATAGAATCATTGGCGGAATCACAGATCCTATGGCATTTACACAACCAACGACAGTAACACTTTCTGCGTGCTCGTTCGAAATTTGTTTTACCCTCTTCGAGCCTTTCAAAGTTAGGACGGTTTGCTGGTGATGCAGGCAAATACGGCAGCCTTTTTGGTGCATGTTATAGATGCACTGCGGTGAATTCTGAATACCAAGTTTCATAACTAAGTTCTTCAAGCTGTTGAAATGATTGCTAACAATATTTTTATTTAATTTTTGAGCTCTAGCAGGATTCATGATTTGAGCCTTGCGGCGCGCTAACTCCGGATTTCTCTTCAGGAAATTTTCAAACGAATTCCTACCGGCCAAATTAGTTTTGTGGTTGAAGTTATGCGGAATATTGTGTTTCACACAAAAGTTGTAGGCGTGAAAGCGCAAAATTTTAGGAGTCAAAGGCATACCCACTTCAGCGAAGCGACATATCCTTTTAACAAGGTCCTTTTCTTGCTCCTTCGTAAATATTCCGGGTCTGCCAATTTTTTTGTTCGCACTCCCAAGTTTAAGGTGGTTCCTTATTGTTCTCCTTGGTATCTTGAATTTCACAGAAGCTCCACGTTGAGATAAGAAGCCGCTTTGGATTGACTGTAAGGCACCTGCCATTCCGTCAGAAGACCAATTCCCTCGTTTTTTTGCGTCTTTATCTGTCATCTTGAGGCTAAGAAAAAATAAAAACAAAAATCAATCTAAAGCTTTTAATAAGGCCCAATGCAATTTCTTCTGGGCCTTATTAGACACATCATTGAAAAAAAAATTCGAGCCCTAATCAAACCCAACCCCCACAATATTGGCAAAATAAACACACAGACATCACTTAAGGGATTATTCTAATCACAAATATAACAAAAATACAAATGGTCCACAAAGAAAAATCACTGAAATATTTACCTTTTCGTTCAGCTAATTTTATAAAAAAGTGAAAACACTCACTCCAACTGCCTTTGATTGACTGTGGCAATTGACCAGTGCGAGACCGCGTAATTGTTTCTGCACGAAATAACTTCTTTTGAAACTGTGCACAAACATGCACAAAACCAGATCTGTACCTGTCCTGGAAATATGATTTTTCGTCCCTGGGCCTTATTAAGTGGTGGGCCTTATTACCCCCACCTACCTTAGTTCGAGTTTTCCGAAAACTATTTAACCAATCGACGTGCTGAGTACTACAAATAAAAGCTAAGGACATAATCTTTAAAATGGCGTTTATAATAATTTGATCGGAATTATAGTTTTGGGGAAATGGGGGTTTGATTAGAAAAAAAAAATTTTTTTTTGTGAGTTTTACACCAACTCAAACTCGACTTGTATGGAGCTTGGAAATCACTTTTGTTTAACTTTTTTCATTCGGATGTAGTTAGGGACCTAAAAAAAGTGACCCGTATTTTTTTGTTTGGGGTAGAAACGTTCGGTAGGCGGAGGGGGTGATTTCAAAGTCGGCGAAAAATCGACATGACAAAAACTTTAAAAATTTGTAACTTTTGAACGGCTTCACCGATTGAGATGATATTGAACATTTTGGAAAGGTAATTAAATTTCCTTTTCAAAAAAAATATTTGCTGACTCCCTCCCCCTCACCGTCATATTGTAAAATTCAATTTAGTGACAAAATTTAAAAAATCTCGAGAACAACATTTTTTTTTCTTTTGAATTTTTTTCTGTAAATACCTACCTACCATTATACCACACAAATTCGCTAAACAAATTTTGGGGGTAAATGCGTTTTTGATTTTTAAAAAAATTTCGAAAAAATCGAATACAAGAAAATTTTTAATTAATTAAATAAATTTTTAATTAATTAAATAATAAAAATTGCTCCAAAATCGTACCGCGTAACTCGAGGACTGCTACAATTTTTTCCGCGTAACTCGGGGGATACCTGTATTAACGCAAAAGTTTTTGGAGATTAAAAGTAATTAGAAATTCATTTTCTATGCAGTTTTTTTTTTAACCTAAAAAAAATGACCCGTATTTTTTTGTTTGGGGTAGAAACGTTCGGTAGGCGGAGGGGGTGATTTCAAAGTCGGCGAAAAATCGACATGACAAAAACTTTAAAAATTTGTAACTTTTGAACGGCTTCACCGATTGAGATGATATTGAACATTTTGGAAAGGTAATTAAAATTGCTGACTCCCTCCCCCTCACCGTCATATTGTAAAATTACATTTAGTGACAAAATTTAAAAAATCTCGAGAACAACATTTTTTTTTCTTTTGAATTTTTTTCTGTAAATACCTACCATTATACCACACAAATTCGCTAAATAAATTTTGGGGGTAAATGCGTTTTTGATTTTTAAAAAAATTTCGAAAAAATCGAATACAAGAAAAATGTGTATATTTTACTGATTTTTGATTGGTTTTTATGTTTTATGTACATAATACAGGTATTCCTCGAGTTACGCGGTTAATTGATCCAGCGTAATTCGAAACCGCGTAACTGGAGACTCAGGATTAGTGCAAAACAATACATGCCTATTATCTTTTTTATATAAATTACATTCATCTATAATTACAATATTTTCGTTTTAAATAATTAATTAAATAATTAATTTTTAAACAAATTTTTCATTTTTAAACAAATTTTTCATTTTTAAATAAATTTTTAATTAATTAAACAAATTTTTCATTTTTAAATAAATTTTTAATTAATTAAATAAATTTTTAATTAATTAAATAAATTTTTAATTAATTTAATAAGAAAAATTGCTCCAAAATCGTACCGCGTAACTCGAGGACTGCTACAATTTTTTCCGCGTAACTCGGGGGATACGTGTATTACAGCGGAACTCAAAAAATTTTTTTAAGTTCCGCCATACTATAACAACAGCTCAAGATTTGTCCAATTGGACAAAAAGGCTTAAACATACAAACAGCTTTTGAATTTATAACACAGAGAGAATATGAGGTAAAACAGCAACAACTTCAACGAAGGTTTAAAAGTGTCAAAACACTTCCAGGAACTCAAAATTTTCACGGAATCTTTCTCAAAGGCAATTTTTTTTCTAATGCTGATATATTTGAAAGTTTTTCTTTTAAATGAATTTCTAATTACTTTTAATCTCCAAAAACTTTTGCGTTAATACAGGTATCCCCCGAGTTACGCGGAAAAAATTGTAGCAGTCCTCGAGTTACGCGGTACGATTTTGGAGCAATTTTTATTATTTAATTAATTAAAAATTTATTTAATTAATTAAAAATTTTCTTGTATTCGATTTTTTCGAAATTTTTTTAAAAATCAAAAACGCATTTACCCCCAAAATTTGTTTAGCGAATTTGTGTGGTATAATGGTAGGTAGGTATTTACAGAAAAAAATTCAAAAGAAAAAAAAATGTTGTTCTCGAGATTTTTTAAATTTTGTCACTAAATTGAATTTTACAATATGACGGTGAGGGGGAGGGAGTCAGCAAATATTTTTTTTGAAAAGGAAATTTAATTACCTTTCCAAAATGTTCAATATCATCTCAATCGGTGAAGCCGTTCAAAAGTTACAAATTTTTAAAGTTTTTGTCATGTCGATTTTTCGCCGACTTTGAAATCACCCCCTCCGCCTACCGAACGTTTCTACCCCAAACAAAAAAATACGGGTCACTTTTTTTAGGTCCCTAACTACATCCGAATGAAAAAAGTTAAACAAAAGTGATTTCCAAGCTCCATACAAGTCGAGTTTGAGTTGGTGTAAAACTCACAAAAAAAATTTTTTTTTTTCTAATCAAACCCCCATTTCCCCAAAACTATAATTCCGATCAAATTATTATAAACGCCATTTTAAAGATTATGTCCTTAGCTTTTATTTGTAGTACTCAGCACGTCGATTGGTTAAATAGTTTTCGAAAAACTCGAACTAATACAAATACATTTCCCGATAATTTAAAAAGAGAAATTTCAATCCAATTTTGGGGACATCAAAATTCATTTTTGACCTATGGTTTCTTTTGCATTTTTTCTTAGAATTTAGTGTAGAATAAGAATATACTATACCCTTTGGTGAAAATTTTTACCCCGAACAAATCGACCCGCCCTAATGTACATATATACTTGTTATATACAATACTAGCTTGCATACCCGTCGTTGCCGGGTTAAGTTTTTTGTATAAGTTTTAGAATACGAAGAAAACAGGAAAGAACTTAAGAACTTTTGAGAAAAATCTTATGCTTGCAGGACTCTCCGTTTCGAATTAGTCTAACACCGGATTCATGATCCGCGATCCCGAAAACCCCCGAGTGAAACTTTTCAGCCTCCTATTGAACAGGATTCATGACGAAAATCACGGTTTAAAAACACCTAAACACCCTTTACCCCCTTAGCAGTAAAATTTCGGAAAACCACGCCTTAGTGAGCGCCTACGTGATGGTTGGGACATACTGTGAAGGTTTCAAGTTTCTAGCTTCAGGGGTTTGTGCTGGGCGTTGATGAGTCAGTCAGTCAATCAGTCAGTCAATCAGTCAGTCAATCAGTCAATAAGTCAATCAGTCAGTCAATCAGTCAGTCAATCAGTCAGTCAATCAGTCAGTCAATCAGTCAGTCAATCAGTCAGTCAATCAGTCAGTCAATCAGTCAGTCAATCAGTCAGTCAATCAGTCAGTCAATCAGTCAGTCAATCAGTCAGTCAATCAGTCAGTCAATCAGTCAGTCAATCAGTCAGTCAATCAGTCAGTCAATCAGTCAGTCAATCAGTCAGTCAATCAGTCAGTCAATCAGTCAGTCAATCAGTCAGTCAATCAGTCAGTCAATCAGTCAGTCAATCAGTCAGTCAATCAGTCAGTCCATCAGTCAGTCAATCAGTCAGTCAATCAGTCAGTCAATCAGTCAGTCAATCAGTCAGTCAATCAGTCAGTTAGGTTAAACGATTTTATATATATGTAGATTTAAATGGAATTAGTGAAAATCTATAAGCACACGAACAAATCATCAATACAGATTTTCAAATGATTGTGTAAGCTGCGAAAAGGGTATTGTGATAGTATTTACTAAGAACATCTCTTAACTACAAATTCACTTTGTCCAGAAACGTCTCTAATACCATTTTGCGCTATTTCAAAAACTATGAATTCTAAAAATAACAGGTCAATGGATATCTTATTTTTTCAACAAAAGCCGATTATTTCAATTGGCACGCAAGTAACATGGCAAAACTTGCCCTGCGTATGAAATAGACGTTTTGGACACTATTGTCTTTCATACGTTATCGGAACGAAATGAAGTGAATTATTGTTTTTTAAAAACTCCCAGAATCGAATTCAGCGATCACAAAACCCCCAGATGTGATTTTTTCCGGAAAACTTCAGGAAAATAATAATCACATTATCCTAACATGACATTCTGTTATCCTTAAAAATTTCCCAAAAACCTCCCAATTTTTTCCCCGGAAAATTTGAGAAAAAGTATTATCACATTATTTTTACAGGACCTTCCAGTATCCTTACAAGGACGAAGTAGTGAAAATAGTTACGACGTGTGCAAGCAAAATTTCAAGTCAGTAGGTCAAAATTATATTGCGGGATTCGACCGTGACAGATAAACGAACAGATACGAATGCAAGCTAAATAAAAGCTTTAAAAAAATCATTGAGTTTTGGTTACATTTCAAATTTCGGATTTGAATTTGTGAAAGTAGTCGCATTACTCACAAATCTCCAATAATTTTTAGAGACAACTATTTACTAACAAATTAAAACTGTGACAGTTCTGTGTAAATCCCTTTAACTTTGCACTTTGATCTACAGAAATAAATAAAAAATAAATAAATCATCGGATAAGTTATCCTCAGTAGTAGATATTATGCTAAAAGTGGATTTTAAACAAACATAATTGAGAATTCCCTTTGATAACTTTAAGATTTTAAGCAAGTCTCCACATCGATTTCGAATCGTGCACTGAAACTGGTCTGAATCGTTCTTCCTGTGTCGGGTAACGAAAATACTTGGGCTGGTTATGTTCTCATCTTATATAGATGTATAGACAAATACCTTAAATTTAAACTAAAGTACTGCCATGCGAACTTTGCGAAGGATGTATAAGGACTTATCCACGGCTAGAGGACAACATTTCTGTGGCGGAAGAAACCTCACAGTGTTGAGAAGCACTCATCCAAAATTCATGTCCTTGCAGAAGACTATTGACTTTTGGATGTTCAAAAGTTAAAGAGAATTTCTTCGAAAATTTAAGTACACTTGAAATGCTCAGACAGATCGTTACTTTATGAATGTAATTTCATTTAGTCAGACGGATTGCCATCGCATCCGCCAGTTTTTCCCATGAAAAATTTTAAATTTGGCCATTTCTGGGTCCTTTGCATAGTTCTATTTCTATTATTATTTTGGAAAATAATTCATTAATAGTCAATTCTGTAGTATTATTCTGATTGTTGGAGTAAAAGTCTCTAATTTAAATACCTTAAAAGTTACCTTGATGAAAGCGAGAATGGAATTTAAAAAAAGTCGAGTTTCCCAAAAACAAAAAAATATTAGAATCGAATTTCTCAAAAAAATGCTAAGAATTGAGTTTTTTAAAAAACTCCTTTAGCTACAAAGAAATTTTGCTCACGTGACAAATTCATTTTTAGTGAAATTCGGTTGACCGAAAGTGAAACTTTTTCAAAAATGAAATTTGACTTAAAAATGGATTTTTAACGATTTATGGTTCAACCACAGTGAAGGTGGCAAGCGGCAGCGGCAAGCCGCAGTGGCGGGCGGAATTTTTTTTGCTCTAACGTAGCGCAACGAGAGCTGCTACAATACAGCCGCAACGGCAGCGCACTTTTTCCGTCGCCGCCGAGTTTGAACCAAAGTCAAACTTGCCGCCGCCACCCAAAATGTTTTATGAAAACCACCACATTCGGCGCCACATTCTATGCAGTTTTTTTAACGTTTTGATTTCGCAAGATGCCGACAACGGAGGAAAAATTAATCGAGTTCGTAAAAGGAAATCCAGTGCTCTACGATTTGTCCCATCCTCAATATAAAAGGATAGACATCAAGGAAAATAAATGGAGTGAAGTAGCGGACGAATTAAATAAGTTTTGATGTTTCAATTTTGACAGGAGCATATGCCGACGGTGCCGCTATCATTGTAGCTGGCTCGGCGTTATGTGTGCCATGCCGCTTGCCGCCGCCGCTGCCGCTGCCGCTTGCCGCCTTCATTGTGGTTGAACCATTACTTTGAAACTATGCATTTTTTGGTAGCCTATGTGTGACAAAAGTTAAAGATATAATAATTCCCATATTATTTCCCTTGACTGTAATTTTTGTATGTCAAACAGTTTTCAAAATATGTTTTTTTTTTGAAATTTCTGTTTTTTAAGATTGTTTTGGCTAAACTTCCTTACAATGAAGAACTTTATAAATATTTTCAACATTTTAAAAGCAATACAATTCACAAAATTAAGCTGTTTTTCTTACCGCGCCTCTACACTTACGATTTCTAATCCCAAAAAATTTTTCATCCCATTGATTGACCAATTAGAGCTCGAGTTGGTGGCGAACAAAAATTCTAGTGCGAAATTACATGAAATAATTCAATGCTTAAATTTCATGGAATTTCTTCACATTTCCCAATTCAAAATGGCGGAATCTAAATTCACTGGACAAGAAGTCGCAAAAATAACTAATTTTTACAAACGAAATGATTGTAAAGCCTTTGGAAAAGGATTTATATAATATCTAGGACTTTCTCTTTTCGCCGTCTATTTTTTTGCTTCTTAAATTTCAAGCACGGCGATTAGTTGTTTCTTTCTCAAAGGCATTTTGAAAATTCCATGAAATTTTCTGCCCAGCTGTGAAAAAAACTCATTCCGGTGAGATATTTCTTGTGATAAAAAATTGTAAGTGTGGAGGGCGGTTCGCCCGCCCAGAAAAATACTGTTACCAATTTATAGGAATTACTTCGGTTCTTTGTAATAGCAGCCATGGAAATTAATAATTTCAATTGATGAAAATTCCGAAAATATTTTTCGTTTGCCACAAATCTTTTGCCACCACCTCTTAACCAATGGCTTTTCTACGTCAAGTGTGTGGATGTATATATACAATGTTTTTGTTTTTGATTGGAATATTTTCCCACAAAATGCACCATCGGCCTCGACTGTCCGGAATTTCAACAAAAGCCCGAGAATCAATTTTTAGCATAAAGTCGGCATAAATGGGGATAAAAAGAGATTTAAGGGTCGTCCACAAAGTCATGAATGTTGCCAATGAAGTCTGTTTGCCGGGAAATTTGAAATGCATCCACATAGCTATGTAATACTGATATATTGTGTTTGTGTGTCTATCTTTTGTATGTCATCGCAGTTACCAAAACAACAAACGGGAAACAAATTTTAAAAAATTCAATGTAAAACGTTTTCCGGTCGTCTCCAGTTATTTCGACTAGTGGCTGATGACAAGGGGAATTTAATTTTCCGGTAAAGCGTATAGGAAAAAAACTGAATGGTACTTGAATTGGGAAAATTGTTTCGTTAAGTGATCTGTGCGCCTTTTATTTGCATTTTGTAACGTAAATAGTTTTTAATCCTTTAGCATATTATCCGGTTTTAATGATCGCCTGTTATCGATCGATGTGAAACTTTTCATTGGCATTTTGTTTCATGTAGTGATTAATTGGAAATTGCTAGTTGCCTTAAGTGCAAGTAAATTTATTAAAAATTTCATATTTTTCAATTAAAATTTAGGAAAATGTGGTTGTCCGAATAAGTAACTTTAATTAATTGAACACATTTATTTACACAAAAAAAAAAAGACAAAATATTTCGTTTGTCCGTAGACGTGCTCACTCACGATAAAATTAACTTGAAATTTCGCGCACATAAATTTCTCGTAAAAAGTGAGGCGAACACACTTAAGTCCATTTCGGCCAGTCCTTAAGGTGCCGTTCCACATGAGAGTAAATGCCGGAGAGAACCTCTCGAGAGCAGCTACTCGCAAATGGACACGTCTCTGAGAGTCGCTCGCAGAAACTCGCAAAACTCGCGAGCTAGATTCTGCGAGCTGTCAAAAGTGATTCTACTCTCTAGTAGACACGCACCCACTAAACTCTCGGGGAGTTGCTCGCCAGATAAAAACGGCGTTTGAATTTCGCTAGTAGCTCTCGAGAACTCGCCAAAGCAAGATGTCAAAAAAATCAAGATATTGGTCTTGAAAAGAGAAAAATCGCCGAAATTAACTCTCAAATGGAAAACCTCCTGCGAATTTTTGAGAGTTACTCGCGGATTTACTCTCATGTTATGCCGCCCTCCTTTATGCCGCCCTCCTTTATGCCGCCCTCCAAACAAAAGAAGAAGGTTTTTTTCCAATTATGTCAAAAGTGGTGTGTTGTATGGACAATAAAACCAAAAAGGCGTGTATTCACAATGAGGGAAAATTGTCATTAGATTCAACAAAAAAACAGTTGAATCAAATATAGAACGTAAGTATTGTATTCATGACGGGGGCAGATAGAAAATTTCCTGTCCGTTGAACATATCTTAAATATCTCGAGAACGCTTTGATCTAGAGCGGCTTGAAATTTTATGTGAATTATGAAAATAGTACCTAGTTTTTTTGTATCAACTTTTGGAAAAGTAACGGTAGTTATAAAGGGTACCTCCCAACAGTTTTTTTAAAAATTTCTCGGTACCTTTGCGCATTTCAGAAAAAATGAATATAATAAAATTAAAAAGATAAAAATATCTACATTTTCTGCCTTAGCGGTTTCTTGTGTGTCTAACAATTTTCAAGATAGTTGAAAAAATATTATTTTTTACATATTTTTCTGAAACTAAATATTGCAGATGATTTTGTGTTGATCACAACTGAAATGCTCATTTATTTATTATTAATGCATGTTGATGGGACCTATTTATATGTGTACCTGTGGTAGCACTTAATATTCATTTCAAGGTGGAGATATTTCATTTTATGTTTTATGAAGAATATACGAGTAGCATAAAATTACGAAAATTTTATGATTTTTAGAACTTGAAATGAATGAATTCTCTTGATGAATATGATAGCGATATCTCGGAAAAACATACTCCCTTCGTTATATTTTGCAAAAAAGGGATTTTAGAAAAAAAATAATCTGAAAATATGGTCAAAAAATAACTCAAACTAATTTCTAGATGAAGATATTGTCCCTAAAATTTTTTTTTATTCAGTTTGATAAAAAAAATTAAGCAAAAGTTCTTAGTATCGTGTTAAAAGTGGCATAATTATCAGGAAAACCATAACGCCATCTTTGATATTCTGCGTGCATGAAAACAAAGCAAATGTATTTGTTTGTGCCGTCAACGACGATGATGATTACCTCTTGTTCTCTTTTATGTTAGCCATTGATAAAATCACCACATTCAAAACAAATCCTCGATTATTTGATTTGACTGCATGACGCAACACAGCGCCGCTCGGTCAGGGCAGCATGTAGAATGGCACTAAAGTAACAATCTAGGGTTTTGAAACGCTTAAAAATCAATATTGGTGCTCCTATAAAACTTACTTAAGGTTCAACCATAGTGAAGGCGGCAAGCGGCAGCGGCGGACGGTATTTTTTTTTGCACTAACGTAGCGCAACGAGAGCTGCTACAATACAGCGACAACGGCGGCAATCTACCGCAAATAAAGGGTGGTTAAATTTTAAGGGCCGATGTTGAATGTGAACCACACCTAAACGTCAAGTTTTTTTCTGCATTTCATTTGACATTTCTCAATTTCAGACTAACTCAATTTGAACCATGGAAAGATACACAATCGAGCAACGCGTTAAAGTTATTCAGGCTTATTATGGAAATGGGCGATCAATTTTCGAAGAAAATCATCTTCAGTGATGAGGCACATTTTCACCTCAGTGGATTCGTCAATAAGCAGAACAGCCGCATTTGGGCGAATGATAATCCAAGAGTGATTGTCAAAAAACCAATGCACCCACAAAGAGTGACTGTTTGGTGCGGTTTATGGGCTGGCGGCATCATCGGGCCGTATTTCACGAAGTGCACGATATGCATTTTGATTTGAACGCCCATTTTCATAATAAGCCTGAATAACTTTAACCCATTTTGGCCCAAATGGTCGGTTTACCGACCAATATGTTAAGCAATTTTGATTATTATTGGTACCACATATAAGTCAAAGTTGCTATTATGAAAACACGAGGCCGGGCCAAAATGGGTTAACGCGTTGCCCGATTGTGTATCTTTCCATGGTTCAAATTGAGTTAGTCTGAAATTGAGAAATGTCAAATGAAATGCAGAAAAAAACTTGACGTTTAGGTGTGGTTCACATTCAACATCGGCCCTTAAAATTTAAACACCCTTTACTAATTTTGACAGGTTTAAAACATAACAAAAGCTATAATTGCCAATCTGGCAATCATTGGAGTGATATTCGTATCAAAATTCGAACAGTTATACCAAAATTCCAATTTGAAGTCAAACTTTCCAATAAGATTTTTTAAAATTTATTCCAATCAGATTTTGATTAATGGGAATCATATCCTAAATAACTTTTGTTCTTGGACTTTTTTGATAAGATGCACCGTTTTTGAGATATTCACAAAAAACGATTTCGTTCGTATGGGGGGTACCCCCCCTAATGATCCATTTTTGCCCATTAACGAACTTAGCCTCGCATTTTACGAAAAACGAATCTGTGCAAACTTTCAAGTCTCTAGCTCAATCCGTGCGCCCGCAATCCGCGCCACAGACAGACGGACGGACAGACAGACAGACGGACGGACAGACAGACGGACGGACAGACAGACAGACGGACGGACATGCTAAATTCAACTTTTTTTTATCATTCTAAACACACTGGTGTAATTCATTTTTTTGTGCGATGACGGGATCTTGGCGTTACAAACGGTAAGGCAAAGTTAATATACCCTTTGGTTTCACCATACGGGTATAAAAAATTCAAATTGCAACTGCAGTACCATTCTACATGCTTGCCAACGGGGTGCACACCTGGGGCGGCATACCGCAAGCGTCGTTCAATGCGAACGCAAAGCCCAATGTTAATGGAGATTTTCGTTTGCATTCTCACTGTTTACTAGCGGAATGTCGTACCTGCATTCAGACAGTCAAATTAACTGATTGGGTTTTTGTTTTAAATACTTTTCATTTAAAAATTTTTAGATGAATTTAAATCAAATACCTACATTTAAAATGAATAGTTTGGTCTTTGTTTTTACTACTTTCGATTTATTGAAATAAAAAACATAACAAAAGCTATAATTGCCAATCTGGCAATCATTGGAGACCCGTATGGTGATATTCGTATCAAAATTCGAACAGTTATACCAAAATTCCACTTTGAAGTCAAACTTTCCAATAAGATTTTTTAAAATTTATTCCAATCGGATTTTGATGTATGGGAGTTTTATGTAGAATCATATCCTAAATAACTTTTGTTCTTGCACTTTTTTGATAAGATGTACCGTTTTTCAGATATTCGCAAAAAACGTTTTCGTTCGTATGGGGGGTATCCCCCCTAATGGTCCATTTTTGCCCATTAACGAACTTAGCCTCGCATTTTACGAAAAACGGATCCACGCAAAATTTCAAGTCTCTAGCTCAATCCGTGCGCCCGCAATCCGCGCCACAGACGGACAGACAGACAGACAGACAGACGGACGGACGGACGGACATGCAAAATTCAATTTTTTTTATCATTCTAAACACACTGGTGTAATTCATTTTTTTGTGCGATGACGGGATCTTGGCGTTACAAACGGTAAGGCAAAGTTAATATACCCTTTGGTTTCACCATACGGGTATAAACATTCGATTTTAGAGTATAAATGAGAGTGAGTTAAAACAAATGTCAGTTTTTGATTCTACTACATGCCGGATTTCCCTCAGTGTGTTGAAAACGTAGAATTTTGGATTTTTTTTGTGGCTTTTTTTTTTTTTTGTTAAAATGCAATTACGAAATATCTTGAAGCAGCAATCGCCCTGGCCAAAAATTTTGAGAATTAAATACATTACGCTAATTTCCAGCCGTTCCAACACCTTTTGTTGCGTCATGGGTTTTCGCTTATGTTTGGGTGGAGTTGAGTACCGGAGTCTCACTACCCCGCCCCGCCTAAAAGTTATGGACAGTCCATAAAAGAAAATCAAAATTCCAGTTTTTTATAATAATTTCGATTCCATGTTAAAAAATTAAAAATGTGATTCCATTACAGTTCTATAATGAAGTTCAAGTGTGTGTTTTTTTTTTAATTAAAAAAAAGATAGTCGTGAATACAAAAATCTTTTTATGGGAATATGTTACAAAAACGGGTTTGTCCACGAATCCGTGTGTATGGCAGCCTCTAGTCAAATATGTAATTAATGGATTAAACCCTACTTATCGCTTTACAATATTTAACTGCACAACAAATCTAAAATTATACAAACTTGCAAAAGGATTTTTCTGTGAAATTCTTTTGCCTTGCTTTGAAAACTTGTACATCACAACTTTTATGGTGTTTATCTCTTTAACTTATCAATCGGATAGCTTACACTCGAGCAAATTGAATTCTAGTTAAAGCAAGTTGTTTTTTAAGCAAGCAATAGGGAAAGTTTTAATTTCGAATGACTTGCAGCTAAGTTGGATTCTTTAAACATGAAACGTTAAAGTTTTATGGTTGAAAATAACAAGAAGAAAATTCATTTTCTCGTATTTGTAAATAAAAATAATTTCTAATTCACAGTCCGCTAACAAAAATATTAAAGTAAATGAAAAGACTATAGAATCGGATGGGAATATAGTGATAAAGGAGCAAATTAATGGCATTTGGAAAGGGGGTAAGCAGGCGAGCGACGAGGGTGTTTAGTTCAACGAAATAGTAATGGACCTCTATATAATAATCAAAACATTCGTTCAAAGTACTATACACGTATCTGGCCGAAGAGGGAGATAGCTTAAGCCATTGGAATAAAAATTCCAATCACGTAATCCTTTTAATTTAGTTCGCACCTCATAGAAGTGCTCATAGACCACAACATATACATGGCCTGGAATGGCATCCATCGACTCTGCATCACGCTTCACCCGGATCCTGGCTGAATCATTTGGCCGTTGGATGCGAATCTGGATACATCCTAATGTCTATATTGGTACAGCATTATGCTCTCTATGTTGAACGTTAGAAATAACATTGGATGAGAAATTCTTTTTTGTTCCACTTCGTTTCGTGATCGGCTTCTGTTTCCCTGCATGTATTGTTAACACTTTTTTTTTCCTTGTACATATTTTGTTCATGTTTTCACAATGAATGGCGTACAAGCATCGTACATATATGGGTGATAATATCCGTACATCTATTCTAGATATTCGCACATTGTCGACGTCGTCGTCCTGCAGCCAATTTCCATTAGTAGCGGAAGGGTATTTTTCCACAATATTCTCGTGTTGTACTAAATAAAGTGAATCTGGTCCATGTTAGCTTCCGTATTTCCGTAAAATAAATAGATTTCACAATACTTCTTGTTTACATACAGAAACATTTTCATTTCACTTTCAGTTATTCAAATTACATTAGAAGTTAAAAACAAAATCGAAATTGAGTTAAGACGATTGATACACGAACAAATTTCTTATTCTGCAAATTCATGTTATTATTCTTATCTCCGTGTTGATTTTCATTATGTCTTATACATATGCAAGTTTCTTATTCGAATTTATCACACAATTCACGTATGACAGAGAAAAGGAATCCATTAGTTTTACACCTGTGAGATTCTCTTTCGTATAGGATTTTCTTCAATTTCATTCCATTGCATTTTAACTTGGTGCTAATTGAAAAGTCAATATAAGTCTCATTACGAATGAATTTAATTAGAAATCATAATTCGCTAAAATATTTATCTGTTGCCCTTCACAGAAAGAGACGACGTTTGTAATGAAGTTGTCTTTGAGATTATATTCAAGCAACCAAGACGAACGGTGAGAACGGAAATCGCACAGTCGAACCCATTTGAAATCGTTTATAATTGTCTCGATGTTTTTAGACATATCAAGCTATATGAACTTCGGTAATTAATATATCAAAAAGTTGGATAAAACAGTTTTGTGTCACTAGAAAAATAATAGTCCAGAGAAAAGAACTACAAAATCAAAAACGTGCGAGCTACGAATTTTCAAAATCACATTTTTTTAATATTGATATTTCCCTATAACTTAGAAATTGCTAGGTTAGGTTAGGTTAGGGTGGCTGCAAAAAAGGCACACTTAGGCCAGAAATGGCCCATTGTGATACCACGCGAATCTTGACGATCCATTTCTCTATACCTCGAACCATTTGGAGCTTCTGATGAAGCGGGGTAGATCTGCAACGCTTGTGGCGCTTAGGTCTTCTAGATCGTTTAGGAAGAAACTACCCAAATGAGTTCTTCTGCGTTGAGCTAGTGCTGGGCAATGACAGAGAAGATGAGTTGTCGACTCCTCTTCGTCCACATCCCCACAGCTTCTACAAAAGTCGTTTGAGGGAGCTCCGAGCCTGTCGGCATGTCTGCCTATTAGGCAGTGCCCTGTTATTATTCCCACTACCGTGCTGATCGCATTTCTTTGTAGTGAGCATTTCTTTGTAGAAATTGCTAGCGTTCCCGCTTTTTGTTCCCAGATGAGTCATAAGTAGGGAGATCAGACGCCCCAGAATAGCCGAGACAGTATCAGGTTTGCATATAGTCCCGGCATCCCGGAAAGTAAATTTTCGTCGCGGATTATTCGATTTGGTACTAAAACATATTAATTCTCGCCTGCGGCATAGTTTTTTTTAAGAATTTCCCTGTTTAGCGTGTTTTCCCTTAAAAATATTCAACAGCGGAGCATTTTCTAAAATATGTTTTGATTATAAAACAATTTTTGCTCAAAGTTTTGCCTGCGGCGCAATTTGTGTCATTTTCTAGTGACACAAATCTTCTTTTTTTGGAAAAAAAAACTTGAGAGCGTATACTAAAGGTTTGGCAGCGGGCGCACTTTGCAGCATTGAGTACTTTCCGTCATTTGTGGATTTGCGATAAAAAGAAGTGATTAACCCAGTTATAAGTAATTTAACTGGACACTTAACACCTTAAAGAAAAATTAAAAATCGGTGGGTAGAAAAAGGATTTTCTGTGGAATTTTCCCGTATTTTCGTGCGCTTTAAAAAAATCTACAAGAGAAGAAGATCCCGTCATCACACAAAAAAATGAATTACACCAGTGTGTTTAGAATGATAAAAATAATTAACTTTTGCATGTCCGTCCGTCCGTCTGTCTGTCCGTCTGTTCGTCTGTCCGTCTGTCCGTCTCTCCGTCCGTCTGTGGCGCGGATTGCTGCCGCACGGATTGAGCTACAGACTTGAAATTTTGCGCAGATCCATTTTTCGTAAAATGCGAGGCTTAGTTCGTTAATGGGCAAAAATGGACCTTTAGGGGGGGGGGGGGGGGGGGGTACCGCCCATACGAACGAAAACGTTTTTTGCAAAAGCTTTTAGGAGCTAAAACTTAAATTGTAACAATATTGGTCAAAATTTCATAATCTGCTTCCTCGCTTTGGATACAAATTTCAAATAAGTGTGAAACTTGGTGAGCTACGGGCTGGACATCACTGATTTATACAAAATTATATTTAAAACTAGCTTGCATACCCATCGTTGCCGGGTTAAGTTTTTTCAAATTTTTATTTTTTGATGGTCTATGTTGGAGCTAAACTTCAGGCCAATCGGCTCGGTAGTTTCCCCGCGAAAGGGTAGCATAGAGGAAGAGCTAAGTTTCGAGATCACTTTACCCCCTCCCCTTACTCCCCCACCTCTCAGGCTACTTTTTAATGGGTCTATGTTGGGGCTGGACCCCCGACGAACATCTATGCCAAATTTCAGGTCAATCGGTTCAGTAGTTTCCCCGCGAAAGAGTAACATAGCGTAAAAACTAGACAGACAGACAGACAGACAGACAGACAGACAGACAGACAGACAGACAGACAGCAACTCATTTTTATATATTAGTATGATTACGGGTGGAAGTTATTTCGAAAGGTGCAGTGAAAAGAAATCATTACTTATTATAAAGAAAAAAAATTGTTGAACTTTTAAGTTTTTTAACCCATTTCTTACCATTGGTGCATTTTTGCACAAGCATGTCTTAAAGAACAGGAACATTTCTCAAACCTTGTTGGAGGTCTCAATAGCTCGCCCTAAATCGGGATTGAAAAAATTACGTCAATTTCGGGTAGTGGCAAAAAATGGGTTAAAAATGTCGGAAAGAAGGTGATTTCTCGACAAAAACTACGAAGGAAAATATTTCCTCGGCATCATGTATAAATTTTGATTGTTAGTTCCTAATTTTTAATACAGGGTCGACTGTCTATGTTACGTTTACTAAACTTAACGTACCTCTGGATTTTCGGAGATAACCCATAAGAGAAGGAAATCTTCTTCTTTGGTATCACGAAAATCCTTTCGCATTTTGCTAAGCAAACAGAATCACTTCCTTTTGCTTATTGTTAGTAGCACACAGCAACCAAAAGATTCGCCCAGATTCAGATCTTTAATTCCATTCCCACAAATATGTGTAGTGTTCAAATATGTGTATATGAATAAACCCATAAACACAGTTATGAATACAAATCATAATAAAGGGCTTAGGATGTGAAAGAGATAATCACTATAATTATCACAGCGATAATAATAATTATGGTATACACATTCACAAGGTAGATAAATGAAGAAACAGTTTCTTGTTGTAGTTGCGAGAGTGTGAAACGAATCCAAAATACTGAAGATTGTGCGAAATGCTATACGACTTCGTATTGTATTAAATTGAGTAATAACTTCTAATATTTGTAGTTAGACTGTCTACATAATCCCCATTTCGGGGCAAAAAGTTGGCGCCTTGAATAGTTAAGTTATGAGGAACAAAACCGAGACATGTTTCTAATAAATTTATTTTCTTCAATAAATTTCCAAGAAATGTTAGTAGTATTAAATGTTAGGTTTTTTTTTCTTTTCATGAATCGATTTCCTTATAATGATTTTCATTTGCAGCAACAGTTGGGCGATGCGTTATTTAGGTTTTTCCAACATTTAGTATATAACCTATATTATGGGTATTCATGGAATCTCGGAAATGCCTCGTAAACCGGGTAAGTTTACCACCTCATAAATTAACTTGTGTGGAAAAATGTGTGGAAAAATGGAAATCCTCTTACGCAACCCATAAGGGGACGAATTTAAATTCACTAATTTAGTAATAGTCACGATTTCTCATTCTAAAATAGTCAGATTTACTATTTGTTCTCTCTGCTTCAGCCGAACTTTAAATAAGAAAATTTTGATCATATTAAGAAGTCGCAGGTTTGAATTTGTTATGATCATGTAAAATTTAAGTCAGGCTAGCAGAGATTTTGGAGCCTTCCTAGACCTCCTTCCTTCCTCACCTCGTGACAGTTCTGGGAAACACCGTCGTAAATTTACACAAACGTCAAATGCTGAGATTTTAATAAATTTTGAGATTCTGTTGTAATAATAAGAATTACTTTTGTGTCACTTGTTCCCATATTTAATTTAGCTGTAATTTTTCAATGATTCTCGCCATTTTCAACCTCAATGTTGGGAAAGCACTGCAGAACCGCTGATTGATTTATACAAATTATTTAAAAAATGCACCCATAAAACACTGCGAAAAAATTGGCAAATACGCAATCGGTAATTTTATCTGGTCTCCTGTATACCATAATATTTAGTCGTCATTCAGAAATATTTAATAGAATTAACACGATTGTAGGCAATTGGTTCTAATCTTCGATTCCGCGCCAAGAAATTTAAAAAAAATGTTAAAATTTTGATAGCTTGTTTAAGAAAAATGTTGAACTTAAAATTAAAACAGGAATCTTTATAAAAGAAATAAGAATTTTAATCTTTCATACTCCTAGAGTTCTGTCGGACCGATTTTAACATTTTTTTTAAATCGAAAGCTACCATTTCGTAATTGTTAATTTTAATTCTTTTTTAGTAGTCAACTTAAGATATCAGAATATGAAATAAGGGCCTTTATTCTGGAACTCGGTACGAGTTACTCGAGTCGCAAATTCAATGTTGTTGTTGGTATAAAAACAAAAACAACATTAAATTTGCGACTTGAGTAACTCGTGCCGAGTTCTAGAATAAGGCACAAGGTCACGAATTCCTTTATTAATAGACACGGATGACGCTGTTAATGTTTTCGATCAATTTCATCTTTCGAGATAAGCTAAATTTGTAATACTTAAAACACACTTAACAAAAAAAATAATCATCGAATTCTTTTTTTAAACTTCGAATTCTACCATTGCTTAACGTCCGTCGTACACTTGAGCTAAGCGAGCTCAACTACGTGAGCTAAGTTTCTCGCTGTAAGTAAAATCCTTAGCATTTGCATTGGTGACCGCACACTTCAGCGAAACTATGAAACTACGTCGCCTAGTCATGGGCGACACGGACTAAGGTCGCTCGTGTAGTTCAGACCTCAACTACGCGAACGACTTCGCTGGCATCGCTGACACTCACATATACATACTTTCGGCGTTATACAGTGTAAAATTGGTGTTTGCAAAAGTGTAGTATTTTCTGGATATAAATGTCTATGTGCTCAAATACAATTGATGGCATACATTTACCGAAAATATCGCCGCGTAGCTTAGCTCAAGTGTACGACGGGCGTAATAGCCGTATCACACTAACGATTACTTTTGCGATTGAGGCTACGATTGGCTGTTTCGACCAATGAGAGCACAGCTGGCTACGATTGCGGCTACGATTGCCAGTTTAGACTTGAGTCTAATTGGTCGAAAAGGCCAATCGTAGCCTCAATCGCAAAAGTAATCGTTAGTGTGATACGGCTATAAGTCTGCACAAAAATCTCAAAACTCTTGACCTTCACTTCTGTCTAATATTTATTTAGAGGTATTTGTGGTCGCTGATCACAAATCTGAAATTTTTACTCGAAGGTCCTGTAAAAAATGCCATTTTCTCAAAAAAAAAAAAAAAAAAAAAACGAAGCGGCCACGAAGAGTCCACATTCGAGTACAAAATAAAAATAATAAAAGTTCTAATTTTTTCCATTATTTAAAATTTATAATTATTCAGCATATACTCAACCTTACGGGATAATTATAATTTTCCATAGGTCATTAATAAGAAAAAAAACTCTTAACGCGAAACACTTTTTAAATCAATCAAAATGTAAATTTTATTCAGTTTCCGCATCACTGACTTTCTTCCCAGAATTGTGGTTGCTTCCTGGTGAAAAAAATGGTTAGAAGATGAGGTTTCTTATTTTGCCATTAGGTGAATTACAGGTGAAAAGGTAATATGAGACGAGCAGCGGAGGCGGTAATAATGTTGATGATGATGGTTGAAAGTCTAAATTCGATCATTTATCAAACTCTCGTTTCTTGGCCAGGTGAAGACAATTCCAAGGTTTAGTCCTGTAAGGCGGCCGGGAGTCTCGTTTCACTACACTGTATGACGATGTTGCCTTTTCTTCATTTTCCTGCTGCCTTTTTTTTGAGGTTTTTGCCTCTTAATTATGATTACAAAGTCATTACGCTAATTTATTATAGTCAGAGTCATCTTTGGTTTTGCTCTCGCGTCAAAATAGGTGCCAAGAGCCTCAACATCAGCAACACGGAAAACGACATACAGCGAGCACTATCGAACAGAATCCTTGACATTTTCTCAACTGTTTCTTTTTCCTTCATTTTGCCATCGTATTCATCATTGTCCTGTTTGAGTTAAGTTTTTTTTCACCCCAGTTCGAAAGGATAAAGTGCTGGCACGCCCTTACTGTTCCTGGAGACATTTAGAGCAATAACAATAGAGAAACGCTTCTTAAATGATCCTTTTATGCTAAAAAATTACTCCATTCTTCTTTCTATTGTGTTCGGGTTGGTAAGCAGCACAGATTTTCCAGGTTTCCTGGAATATTGCTATCAGAGGTGAGTTTTGTGAATCGGGGAGGATGCAGGAGTATGCAAATTACACTCACAGGGTGAATAATTTTTGATTTATGACTGCTTCGGAGTTGTCTTCTTTTTACCTGCCTAAACACAAAAAAGAAGTAGTTAAAAATAAAACCATTTAGGTAAACGGCCTAGAGGGGCTGATTTTCTTTTTTGTTATTTTTTTTTTCATCTTTTGAATCTAGTCGATGAGTCCAGATTTTTACTCTTCACTGCAAACAATAGAATAGATTTCACTTTACATCTAAATTCTTTAATGAATCCACTTGATTGAAAATTAAGGCCAAAATAATTAGAATTTGCTATTATATTATAAGCCATGATTTTTAGAAAATGATCGACTAATTAACTTTTGACATTTTGGTTGCTGCAGCCGCTTTTTTCTCTAATTCGGTTGCCGCAACCGTTCTTTACTTTCCTCTTCTATAGAGGGGAAAGTATTGTATTTATAACGAAGACCGACTCGAGAACGGGGGCAGATAGAAAATTTCTGATCATTACGAAATGCGTTTCAGGTAAATTTATGAGGATGTCCGTGCATATGTCTGTCTATGTGTCGGTCTGTCGTATTTTAAATAACTCGTGAACGCCTAGCGACTAGAAAATTTTTGTAAATTAGTTTTACAAAAATCGTAGTTTTTTATCAACTTTTGGAAAAGTAACGGTAGCCATAACGGGTATCTCACATACATATTTCGGCCCTAGGGGCGAAAGTCCGATCAGCTGACCGAAAGTGTGTTTTCGCGACGTGTTTCTCGTACCACAAAATACCACAGAATACAGAAGACAAACTTCATAGGCAGAAAACACTAGAGTAAGCAGTACAGCCATATATGCTTCTAACCGAAAATGTGTGAATAAAACTAAACGAGTGTGAAGTTAGCTGCACGAGCGAAGTGTGGTTTAGTTGAGCAGCAATGCCGATTTCCATTTTTTGTTATGTTGATTTTTTATTTCAGAGGAGTGAAATTTAAAAATTAAAATCTGTTTTGACCAACATTTCTTAGTAATAAAACGAATTTATAGAATATAGTTGTTTTGTTTCTTTTAAAAATTTACTTCTGCTGAAATCAGGGGGCTTCGCTTCGTTTCGCCCGTGCAGCTAACTTCACACTCGTGAAATCGTTGACTTTCGCCCCTTGTTGCGTAATATACTATTTTTAAATATAGCCACTTGAAAATTTCTCGAAACGTATGCGCTTTTGGGATAAAATGAATATTAATAAAAAAAATAAAGGATATACAATTTCTACATTTTCTGTTTTAGCTGTTTTTTGTATTTCGAACGCTTCTCAAAATATTTAAAAAAAAATCAGTTTTTTGAAAATCTTTCGAAAACTATGCACTTTTTTGAACAAATTTATATAACCAAATTTATAGGAAATAAAATTTCCTGCATTTTTACTTTAAACGGTTTATACGTATCTCCAACGGTTCTCAACATATTTAAAAAAATTTTTTTTTTAATTTCTCGGTTTTTTTGAATTTTTTTTTCAAAGTTATGTGCTATTATGAAAACTGCATATAAGCATTCAAAGGAAATGAAATTTCCTGTATTTTTTCCTTTAATGTTTTTTACTTTTCTTTGAGAGTACTCGAGATATATGAAAAATTATTTTTTATGTTTTTTTTCCGAAACTAAATATTGCAGAGGAGTTTTGTGTTGATCACAACTGACATATTTTTTTTTTTCATTTTAGTCCTGCAGAAGGTATAGAATTGTAAGACATCAATAATATTCTTTATGATATATTTAAACGTACGGTACGAATCCTTTTACTAATTTCTTGACAATGATTTTTAAAACACGGGCAAACTATTTTTAAGGTAATTTTTTTTATTAAACCATAACGATTAATTGTGGGAAAATCAGCTTCAATTACAAGATAATTTAAATAGATTTAATGAGTATTAACAAAATGTAAAACCTTTTGTTCATTTTAGACTAATGACAATGAGGTTATTCCAATTGACTGTTAAAAACCTAACAAAATTAGGTGTAGCACAGCAAAATCATGAAGGCGTCAATCTGTACATCCCACTTAATGTAACGACAAGCAATTAGTAACTTAACAAATTGTTCCCCTGTCAGGACTTCCTTAGCAGCCACAGGGTACTTTACAAGACAATAAACGGAAGTCAAAGTGTTTGCCAAATACCACTTAACAGTGGCTCATCACGCAATGGCGCTTGTTGCTTTCATTCCACACCATTTCGTCACAGTATTTTGTGGTTGCACGCAACCAACAAATTACGAGTCGACATAGAAACCTCATACCCACACTTTGTCCTTGAGTGGATCTTCTATCCATCTATCTGCCTGTCTTTGGGGAATTTCCCATCAGCAAACGTCCAGGCGAGTCGATCCTGTATTTCCCGCACTTGAACAATACCCGAAATGGTTAGGATATTTCCGGTTTGGGGTGGAGCTGTGGTTGACCCGGAACCAAAATCAACCAGAACGTGTAAAAAAACGAGCAAAAACCGAAAAAGGGATTTGATCTCTCTTGGTCAATTGTCATCAGGGTAGAAGGATACCACATGGCCCCTCATTTGCCAGATGTGTCCCGATTTCTGGTTTTTTGGTTGCCCCTTTTCACATGGAGAACAATGAATGTCGTTGTCGACGAGATGTTTTCGGGTTGCGGTAGACACAGCACAAAATAAAGGATAACCGAAAGGAAGTAAAAGGACACTAACGATATTGTCCTTCCTTCATCGGATCTCGAGTGATTAAAAGGGTACAGGCATTTGATTATGCGGCAACTGGGATTAATGGAATGATTCATATCACTAAATACTCGCTAGATGTGTATAAATTGTTACAAATTATTTGTCTATTGTCCTTTTTTGGACAATTGCTTCACATATTTATGTACTGTATTAAATTGTTACACAAATTAGATAATAACAAACTGGTTTTCAATTAGGTATATAAAAAATATAATCATAGAAGTATTGCTACGGAAAAAGGCTGTACGGAATGTGAAAAATTTTATTTTCCGCAAATTTAGTAATCATTGTTTTTACTCAAAGCTCATGGCTCCAGAGAAATTATCAAAAAACTTGATTTTTTTGAAATATATTAAGAGCCAGTAGAGATATAAAAACCGTCAAAGAAAAAAATGGAAGAAATTATATAGGTATCCCTTAAATTTTGTTTTGAGAAATTTCAAGAAAACTGTATTTTTTTAAAAAAAATGGTATGGGTTATAGCTAACGTCACTTTTCCAAAAGTTGGTCGACAACTACGATTTTGGTAAAACTCATTTACAAAAAAATTCAGGTCGCTAGCTCAACGCGTTCTCGAGTTATTTAAGAAACATAAAACGGATACAACGACAGACCGACAAACAGACAGAATGACTGACCGACAAACAGATAGACTGACTGACCGACAGACCAACAGACCGACAGACCAACAGACCAACAGACCAACAGACCAACAGACCGAAAGTCCGACAGACCGACAGACCGACAGACTGACAGACCGACAGACGGACAGAGCGACAGACCAGCTGACAGACAGACCAACAAACCAACAGACCAACTGAGCGGCAGATAGACAGACCGGGTAACCGACAGACAGATGTATGGACATCCTCAAAATTTTGTCTGAAACGGATTTCGTATTGATCGGAAATTTTCTATCTGCCACCGTTCTCAAGTCAGTTTTCGTCACGAATACAATATTTTCCCTCTATTGCAGAGCGAAGCAAAAAAGTATCTTAGTTTTTCGGTATGCAATAAAAATTGCGCCGCAGGCAAAATTTATATTTAGAAAATGTATGCTGGCAAAAATTATTGCACCACAGGCAATAAATATTACATAGCAAAATATTACATAGGGAACCCGACCTTAAATTGACCTAAAAGTTGCTAGAGTGTATCTCCATATTTTGTCTTTTGTGGAGTTCGAATTTAACGCAACGAACTTCAAAATGTCTCAAATGACGCCCTAGATGAGTACCTGTATGCTAGAACCCAGCGTTAATGTCTAGCCAATAAGATTGCTAAAGTAAATTTACAAATCATGGAAGCAAACTTTGATCATGTTGTAAATCACCCGTTTGAATTTGTTGTACTCATCTAACATTTACATCCGGCTAGTGGCGATTTTGCCGCCCTGCTCTGCGGTCACTAAATGTTTCGTGAAACTCGGCATAAAGCACACAATTTTGGCGGCCAATTAACGTCACTATTTTGTGAAATGACGCGTCCAGGAAACTTTACATACCGCCATCTGGCACGTAGCGTCGTCTTGTTGTAAAAACTTATCTTCCTGTATTTTCTTAATAGCTCTGAATAATTTCTGGCCGTTAATGAACTGTATATCTTTTAACGACGAGAGGGAAAAGCTTACCGAGTATTCAAGTCACTATACAGACGTAGGGTCTTTAAGAAATTGTTAAAACTGTGTAGAGTAAATTTCAACAGAAAAGGCATTTTCGCGTACAGCAACGGACACACCTGAACAATGTTTAAGGAATTCTGTATATTCTGATAATTTAAGTTTTTTTTAAATGACATTTAATTTGATGTTAAAAGGAAAATAGTTTTTGACGGGCTGAAAACCATGTTATGAAAATGTTAATTGGCAAACTGTCTAATTATATTTATATGATAGATAACAAAATAACTGGAAAATTAAAAATATGAGCATCAATACAATCCACTCACCGAATATTCTGAAAATTCCAATCACAATAATTTTTATTTAAAAATCCAGTCATGTCAGAGACATTTTCGTAAAAAATAAATATCTTATAAAACAAAACATTCAGTTTAGCCTGCGGAAAATGGAAAATCCAATTATAAACATTTCTTAAGGTTCTTTTGGAAGTTGAAATTTTTGACACCTCGGGAAAACCCACTCAGGTTTAAAATGACAAATATAAATCGAATCCTTTAGCATTTATGCATGCTTTTTTTCATATTGTGTTTTCGAGGTTTGTTTGGATCTGGCCACCAACATCGAGAATTGTCCATCCAAGGGAATAATCCTGTAAGGCATCTGGAAGTAAAGCTAAGAGCCAGAGAAGTAAAATATTTGTGCAATATTTGAGCATTGGTTTGCTTGATTTCAAATTGAAGAATAAAATTATTCCATAAATATTTATGAGATTCGATTTCAACTTCTATTAGAAAAAAAATTCAAAATATAAAATTGGAAAAATACTCACAGTCTAGAACGGATTCAAAATTTCAAAGATTACATGGAAGTCCTTCTTCTAGCGCGAATTTTTCGCACTATTGAATACTGACTCCTCGTATTCAATGGTGTGAATATAAATTTTTTTTTAAGAATGAACTTTTTCTATGAAAAGATTTTTGTTTCGGGATTTATCTGAGAGTCAAATTCAATTGATAAAATTTTTTAATTCCCAATTTTACCAATTTTATTCGATTGGAGAAATTCTTTCTCCAGGTTTTGTAAATTCAACGGTGTTAAAATATCTATCTTATGACAGTAAATAAATAAAACTCAATAATAAAAATAAGTTTCTGTTTTCCTGATTATCAAGACGTCTTCCGATTACTTTATCCTTTTTACGAATCCGGACTAGAAAATGTGAATGCTGAAGGCGGATGCAGTGAAGTGAATTTTTCTCGCCTGACAAGACACTTTTCCGTCTTTTCATTGACGATTCGTAAATAAAATTATGAAAAAGTGTCACTGGTGTAAAGATATCCTGGAGTCCACTATTGCTATCCTTGTGCAATCCGATTTCTAAGTGTAAAGTCAGGAAAATTGGATTTCCTGGAAAATGTTTTCCATTTTTTTACTTGTTTGTTCGTTTTTTTCCGTTTGTTTTCCTGTATTTTTTTTTTAAATCTATTTCGTTACAGCAAGAAGAACGATGTTAAAGGGCCAAGGATTCATGATATCTGGATATCTTGCTGTACAAAATTTCCAACAATATTCCACCAATGGCGGAGCTAAACGTGTTCACAATACGAGCAAATAAAATTTCATGCACTAATTCTCGTCACAGAAAAGGATCCGTTAATATCGTTTTGTAGTTTTAAATTTACTTACATTTTAAATTTTTACTTTGGATTTTACTTACCATGCTTTCCAAATGCGGGAGATGTAGAAGCTTTAACCTATTTTATAAAAGCTTACTATTGTAACACGGCCTGTCAGGAAAATCCAGCCTGGCAACCCTTTCAAAGAAATTACCTTCCTGTCCGTGTAGAGAATGAATAAGAACCTCTTGTATGTGGCTCACGCAAAAAGCAAAAAAATAAGGAGTCGGAAGTTGAATCGGAGCGGGCGATTTATTCTCTTGTAAACTGGTGCGCGGACAGGTTGTTATAAGTCAGGTGTGGGGTAATAACCAAAAAGTAATTCGCTAAAAGAGGAAAACTCGAAAAAAACATAACTGCGCTGGAAGAAATAAAAAGTTTGGTTCAAAACGTCAAGTGTGGAACGTTGGAGGTAATAGAAAAAAAAGCTATTATAAGTAGTGCAAATTTGAACAAGATGGCGGGTCGACCTCGTGAGGTTAGACCAAAAAGAAATAATGAAAGTGAAGTGATCGGCGCTTTGAAGGAGGAGCTGCGGCTAGCGAGGCAGGAGAACGACCAGCTTAAAAGGCTTTCTCTGGGAAGTGCAGCGGAAGAAAGTGTGCCGCATAGGGCTCCATATAGAATGACTATGACGGAAGTTGGCGGCGTAATACCCGAATTTATGCCCGGTAAAGGACCAATAAATGTAAGTCATTGGCTGAATAAAATTGAACAGGCGCGTTTAATATATCTGTGGGACGACAAGTTAACGTTGCTGTATGCCAGTAACCAGTTGAGGGGGGCTGCGAAGTTCTGGTTTGATGCATTGGAGGGTGTGGGAGGTTGGAGTGACTTTAAGATGAAAATCAAAGCGGCATTTCCAGCGAATGTGGACGATTCAGCCGTCCATTTGGAGTTGCTGACAACAAGAAGAGAGCCTGGGGAGTCTATTGAGAGTTTTGTGTACAAAATGATGTCAGCAGCGGGCATTATAAAAAAAGTGAACGAGGCCGAAAGGTTTTATTCGCAAGAGCAGGTGAGAAGTGAGTTGGGGCGGAGAGATAGTGGAAGAGAACCATTGAGAGAGTTATTAACAGAGCCAGTAAGAGAGTCCGTTAGGTCAGGTACGAGTAGGAAGAGATTTGCCGGTTCCGTCGAACGGAGAAGTAGGTCAAGAGAGTCAGCAAAGCAATGGCGATTCAGCAAAGAGGATAATAGAACGGCTGATGTGCGCAAGTGTTACCAGTGCGGGGAAATGGGGCACATTGCTAAAGAATGCGGCGAAAACAATTAACCTGAACTGGAATGTCACGCAGATACGCTATTCTGAGTGTCGAGAGCTGAGTGCTGCTGAGTGCAAATATTGAGTGGTGAGATCTGAGTGCTGAGAGCTGAGTGCTGCTGAGTGCAAATACTGAGTGCTGAGAGCTGAGTGCTGCTGCATGCCGCTGAGTGCTGCTGAGTGCAAATACTGAGTGCTGAGAGCTGAGTGCTGCTGAGTGCCAGGCTGAGTGCCAAGGGTGAGATAATCTGAGTGACATCACTGAGGGCAGTGATATAGCAGGTTGGCCGAACTGTAACACGGCCTGTCAGGAAAATCCAGCCTGGCAACCCTTTCAAAGAAATTACCTTCCTGTCCGTGTAGAGAATGAATAAGAACCTCTTGTATGTGGCTCACGCAAAAAGCAAAAAAATAAGGAGTCGGAAGTTGAATCGGAGCGGGCGATTTATTCTCTTGTAAACTGGTGCGCGGACAGGTTGTTATACTATGTATATCTTAGAAATTGTCAAAGGATAAATAAATCTAATATTTAATACATATTTCCTGGTTTATCATAAATCTAATATTTAATACGTATTTTCTGGTTTGTCATTTAAGTCAACAACCCCACCCCCTCCCTCCCTCCCCCCTCAATAAAGTTCAAATCACGTGATTTTTTTTCTAACAACAATGTTGCATAATGTTTTCATAAAAAATATTTCATGCAAAATGTTTAAATGCCAAATAGGTTGTTTCAAATTGCTTTACGAAATTTAAATATAATCCTGGAAAATCCATGTTGTTATGGATTTCCCACTTGTTGCAAATTATATATGCTGAAAATGGGAAATCCATGGGGCTATCCTCCGCTCAGACGACTTTTTTCACTGGCAAATAATAAATCCCCAATTAATCGTGGAGTTTTCGTTAACATAATATAGAAAAACAGCATCAAAAAATCAATAGTCAAAAAATATCACTATTTTCCGACTTTTCAATGTTTGCTTCTAATGGCACAAAAATTCGGCGATTGAAAAAGTCCTTATACGGCACTCAATATGTAAGAAATTTGTGGAGATTCTTCTATTGCATTGGTAGTGATGGAAGCATACAGGATGTTAAATAAAAATAAAACTTCTACCTCAATTCAAGCCGAATAAATTCTACAGTCCAGACGACTATCATTGAATAGAGGAAACTTGGTATAATTCAGCATAAAGCAGAATTGGAGCAACTCTGTGCCAATTTGGAATCTTTTTATGTTCATTAAAATTCAAAAAGCATAATTTTCACAGCCAATTTTATTGCCGGCTATAAAAGTGTTTTCACCCTAGGATAAAATAGAGCGAATACCATACAGATTTAACTATTTTTGCAGTTAAAGAAACAAAAACATTGTGGCTGCTGTATACAAAAATACATGTATGTAGGTATGTGTGAATACTGATATGAAAATATGCATTAATTTTTAATTGTAATTGAATTTATTACGGATATTGTATTAAAATCGACATTTTCTGTCTGGTGGCATTAAAGGCAATTTTTCTATAAATGTTGAATGAAAACAATGTAGATTTTTTAAATTTATTAGGAGACCGAAATAATATTTAGGAGACCGAAATAATTTTCTTTTTTGTTTATGGAGAGAAATTTATTGATAAAATCAACTACAAACCTTACGCGAATATCATTTTTTGGGAAAACCTCCGGCTGAGATTTTATAAGTCGTTGATCTCGAATTTAGTGGAAAAAAATTTGACAAATTTATATGAAGATCTTGTAAGAATTGCGCGATTTCCTTAAAACTTGTTAAGAAAGTGATTTCTGCAATTTCTTCCGTATATTTCTCAGCCATATACAAATGTTTATACCCGTATGGTAAAACCAAAGGGTATATTAACTTTGCCTTACCGTTTGTAACGCCAAGATCCCGTCATCATACAAAAAAATAAATTACACCAGTTTGTTTAGAATGATAAAAAAAAATTGAATTTTGCATGTCCGTCCGTCTGTCCGTTCGTCCGTCCGCCTGTCCGTCTGTTTGTCTGTCCGTCCGTCCGTTCTTCCGTCCGTCTGTCTGTCTGTCCGTCCGTCCGTCCGTCCGTCTGTATCGCGGATTGTGGGCGCACGGATTGAGCTAGAGACTTGAAATTTTACGCAGATTCGTTTTGCGTAAAATGCAAGGCTAAGTTCGTTAATGGGCAAAACTGGGCCACGAACGAAAACGTTTTTTGCAAATATCTCAAAAACTGTGCATAAAGTGCAAGAACAAAACTTATTTGGGATATGATTCTACATAAAACTCCCATACATCAAAATCCGATTGGAATAAATTTTAAAAAATCTTACTGAAAAGTTTGACTTCAAAGTGGAATTTTGATACAACTGTTCGCCGTTCACTTAAACTTCGAACAATGCCATATCACCATACGGGTTTTCAATAATTGCCAGAAGCTTTTGTTGGAAACGATGGGTCCATGGGTCGTTCTAAAATCAATTTTTCCGACTTCAACTAGACGAAGAAGGCGATTAAAGAGAGTGTCCAAATAGCATTTTAAGCAGCAAATATGGTCTTTATCCCCATATTTCGTCACCATGCAAATCGCGGCGATAAGCAATTTATGTCGCGGCCACGTCGTAGTTGTGCGAATGAGACGCGCAACGACATCCATAGTGGGGAACACTTTTCAGCGGTTTGCGGCGCCGCAATTACGACGACAGGGACGTAATTCTTACGTCGCCATTTCGCAAATAATGACGCCCCCAGTAACCAAATTAGCTGCCTCAAGCTTTATGCGAGCGTCATCTGACGGCATTATTTCACACAAATCATAGAGCGGGTTTTCTTTCTCCATCGAATGGTTACTTAGCTTGGTGAGTGAATAGAGATGAACAAATAAAAACGTAAACAGAAAGCGAACAAGAAAAATCTAATGGCGATAAATTCATGGAGACTTTTTGTGGAGTATTATTTTATAATGGACTTTTCCTCCGATTGCATGTCGTGATTTTAGTTGCAATTAAAATTTTTCGACAATATTGGATCTGAAATTTAAACAGATTTTAATGGGCCATCAAATTATTTTGTTTTTAATCAAAAATTTCTTTAATTTTATTTTATCGGTCAAATTTTTTTTCCTTTTGCAATGAAATTTTGATGCCAATAAAATTATGCTGTTTCAAAAACGTCTACTGTCCACTTTTTATGCAATTTCCTTCAGTTATTAGCCTGAAATAAGAAATTTAATTTTCGAAGCGAAATCGTTTGCATGACATGTCAATGGGGAATATGGCAGCTAAAGGCATCAACTTTTTTTTCTTTTGTATGTAAAGTGGGGGACTTTAATGAAACTCTAGTGGCAACATGGTCGACACTTTTTCCATCACACGCTTTTTCAAAGCGAAACCGACATTCATGAAGCGAATGTTGCCCAAAGACGAACCGTCGATCACCAATTTCCCCACTAAAGCAATTGTGGCTTTGCAGACGCATTATTAATCAGTGCGTCGTGCTCGTCACTTCTCACGCTTCTTGTACGCGGATGTGAATTATAGGTGTAAATTTTTAGGCCCGATTGCGTAAATTGCTGCATTTTAAAGCCGCAAAGAACAAATCTCATGTTCCCGTGCTTTTCGATGCTATTTGGGTGGGTAGAGTAAATTTCGATAGAAAAGGCATTTTTGCATCAAATAAACTTACACTCCTGGCCAATTGAATCGAAACAAGCACTTTTCCGACAAAAAATTTTTTCAATATCAATTTTTTTGAAGCAATTTATCGAATCTCAGTTTTTTGTTTAACATTTTATTACATAAGTCAATTCTCAATTTTATTATTCTATAAAATTTAAAAATAAATTCAGCGTCAATTTGTTAAGAGCCAAATGAAAAATTTAGAAAGTCACATAAGTCGTTTGTATAACATTTTTATCCATTTTGTTCCCCTAGCAAGTACAATAAAAGGAATTCTGGGGATTGAAAGGCCTTCGGGGATCTGAAGTTAATAAGGAGCTCACTTCACACGGATACTACGTGCGTGGTACGTATAATACATATTCGAGCCAGGAATATAACAGAAAATATATAGAATCTTCATAGATTGGTTGCCGTTCAGTAAATCCCAGCTTCAAGCCCTCAAAGTGCCAACAATAAAGAAACAGCAAAATTGATAGGAGATGATATCCTTAAGCTCCGAAAAAAAAACAACAGAAAAAAAATCTTGTGTATTATTTACGCACCACCTGTTGGGCGGCTGTGTTGGTTGTTTATTTCTTTAGCATGAACCAACCATATAAGCTCCGAAGAATCCGGACACTGACACGATATGTTTATGCTATATGCACATACGCTTATACAAACATATGTTCAAATCTATCTACATTGAATATATTTTTCGGATTCCTTTTTTCTCTGCTTGCTTCGCTATCTGCAGGATTTTCCTCAGTCTTTCCGGAAGGAAAATGCCATAAATCATAATCCTTTTTTATCCACCGTTTTCATACCCGATTTCAGTATGCTTTTGTTTTCTTTTTCCCTTAACAAGAAAATGGTTTTGTTCCCTGGATATTATGGGGATATATTCTGGTTCACTTGGATACCATTACCGCTATCCGTACGTCTGCCGTCTTCACCTAAATGGAAGTTCCGTTGACTTTCTTTGCATACGAATCGCATCAAAGATCCTTAAAATTATCCCGGGTCGACAGCAATAACGAAGGGGGAAGAATCGGAGCCAACCGACATCGCCAGTGGAAAGGATGGATAACCAGTAAACAGAAAATTGATAGAATTTCCGGCGCGTTCTAGAATAACATCGCAAACATTAGGCGAATGGAAGCCAGAGGATGAATTTTACTTTTCAATGCCACCGAAAAGGATGCGTGATTTTCGACTAAAACGGGCACAAAAATCTGGTATCCTTTTAAACTCAGGGGTCTGGCGGTTGTCGCTTGTTTCGGTGTTAATTCTGGGCAATGCGTTTTGAATGTGTCGCATATTTTTGTATCATCTCGACATTTCAAGCACTATCCACATCGTCACCAACACATTAAAACCGAAATACTTACTATTCTTGTTATATACTGAAAATTCTGATATACCGCTAGGATATGAAATGTTTTACCGGCAAACCATACGGTCTGACATTAAGGACATTTGTGGCGTGTAAAATCGTCAGTAAATTTTATGTCGGGTGTGATTTAGCCGGGTCCATAAATGTCGCAGCGACATCAACAGATGAAATGTATGCCATTTACAGCAAGCTATCGGTGACTTTATATCCTGTGCCGTCAGATAAAAGTGCATATTTCTCGCTATAAACGTATGGTTGAGCGGAACCGCAGACATTCAAACCAAATGAAATTTCATAAGAATTTAAGTTTTTTGTAACTAAAAATAACGCACTTTAGTCGTATCTACAAAAAGAGCTGACAAATATAAGGTTTGTTAATAAATTTGCGTGGTTTTAATATAGAAACATAGCTTTACCCACTTAGCAGTGAGATGATGGCTTTCTTACATAATTAAACCTCATATGATGAAAAATTTGTTATTTATGCTCAATTTTTCCACATACAGGGTGGGCAAGAATAGACGCGGGGGTTTGAATTCTTTATAAATTTTTTATTTTAGCGAAACCTATAATTTTTTTTTCAAATACATGTAGTTGATTGATGGGGAATATTTTTGGTCTAAACATGGAAAATTATATCCCGCAAGTGGTGGCCATTTTCTGCTTCGCAAATCCGTGCTATTTCCAAGACATTTTCCATAACCTTTCGTGTTATGGCCTCGATTTCACTGCGAATGTTGGTTTTCAATTGGCTGATGGTTGTTGGCTTGTTGACGTACACCTTTTCTTTCAAATATCCCCAAAGGAAACAATCTGGAGTCGTTAGATCAGGTGAACGCGAAGGCCAATTGAAATCGCTTCTTTTCGAAATAATGCGTCCGCCAAACATGTCCCGTAAAAGAGCCATTGAGCCCACCGCCCACCGGTTCGTTGTTCTATTGTGTACAGGTCAATTTTAAATTGCCCAAGTCTTCTTAACAAAATGCTGAAACAAAATTAAAAAAATAAAAATAAAAAAACAGTTATAAAGACTTCAAACCCCTGCGTCTATTCTGGCCCACCCTGTATATATTTTTTAAAACTCGACAATTAATTCAGGCATATAGTTGAAATATGACACAGAATAGGGAAATTTACAAAACTTGAACTACTGCTTTCTCACTCTCCCATACAAATGAGATTTTTTTTCGCAGTTTTCTACAAAACCAATTAACGGATTGAGTTTAAATTTTAGCACATAAGGTATATTGGACTAAAATTCTGGAAGGGTTCTAACTTGAAAAGATTTTTTTTTTTGTAAATCATGTAATTTTCAGGTAATCATGAATTTATTTTTTTGTTCTTTCGAACCAATTTTCAACTCTACAGTGTTCTTTAAAAATAGTTTTGGCATAACGTTTCATCCAAATATGTTTATTATACTCTATATGATATCTTATTTTTATACTCTACTCGCAGACCCTTCGTTGCCAGCTTAAAGTTTTTTGTATAAATTTTAGAATGATAAAAACCATAAATAACCTAAAAACTTTTGGGAAAAACGTTATCCTTATGGGACCTACCGTTTCGAATTTGGAAAATCTAATACCGGATTCGTGATCAGCGACTCCAAAAACCCCATAATGCCAATTTATCCGGGGACAAATGAGAAAAAGGATATTTGCGTTATCCTTACAGGACCTTCGATTTCGAATTTTAAAAATTTAACATAAGCTAAAAATCTGCTCCTGGAAACGCAGATCATTTTGCAAAAAACCACGTAAAAATCGGTCCAGTAGTTTTGTAATCTCGAACAAACAAAGCAACAAACATCCATTTTTATATATATAAATATCAGTGTTCTCCAACCGAGGGTACATGTCCGGGGAAAATGAGAAAAAGGATAAATCTGGAAAAAATATAGCGACAATGAAATTGAAAAAAAAGTTGCGAAAATATCACTTTCTTCTGCAATATCTAATTTCGGAAAAAATATGTAAAAAATATTTTTTTTTTCATTTTTCAAGTATTTTGAGAACCGTTGAAGATGTGTAAAAACCGTTAAAGGAAATAATGCATGAAAATTTTTTTTTTTTGAATTTAGTTATAACCATTTTTTTCATAATATAGCAAGTTTCGGAGAAATTTCCAAAAAAGCTTGGTTTTTTTGAAATAGTCACCTCTATTCTTAAAAACGGCGTTAGGAGCAAAATCGTAACGCGTTCGATTCGATTCGCTACGCAATTGGTATTCTGGAAAACGCCGGGAGCTTCGCGTTTGGTATATAAAGTATCGCATGTCAAACATCAGCTGATTTGATTGTTTCCCAAATAGCATCGAAAAGTACGGGAACATGAGATTTGTTCTTTGCGGCTTTAAAATGCAGCAATTTACGCAATCGGGGCTAAAAATTTACACCTATAATTCACATCCGCGTAAAAGAAGCGAAAGAAGTGACGAGCGCGTCGCAGCGATTAATAATGCGTCTGCAAAGCCACAATTGCTTTAGTGGGGAAATTGGTGACCCACGGTTCATCTTTGGGGCAACATTCGCTTCATGAAAATCCTGCAGCGATAGAGCAGCATTTGATGGTTTTCGGGTCGAAATAGTCTGCCACTAAAGTTTCATTAAAGCTCCCCGTCTGAGAAACACAAAAAAAAATTGATGCCTTCAGCCGCCATATTTCTCACTGACATTTGATGGAAACGATTTCGTTTCGAGAATTAAATTTATGGTAACCGATTTGGTCATCGCGTCAGCGGCGGTCACAATTTACAAATCGGCGAGGGAGTGGTGTGGGACGAGAGCATACCCGAATTACCTAAATAGCTCAGCCGCTGGGTCGTGAGTCGCTCGTCCTTTTACCACAACCACAAGAAGTGGGTATGCTGTTAGGGGGCAGTAGGCTACCGTAAGAAGAGACGGAGGTGTCTCTCAGCAGCCTAATATCTGCGGGATGAACGGCACGGGGAGAAGTCTAACACATCACTATCGAAACAAGGAAACAAAAAAAAACACATTAGAGGAGGCAGCGTATGGCTTCTTTCTCCCACCCCCATCTTAAACCCTTGAAGGGCTTAAGCCTTTGGAGCATTCGGCGAGCCATCTGCCGAATGTCGCCCTTTTTCATCAATTAAACTAAACTTTCACCCCATCAATTCACCTTTCACATTAAACGGTCCATAGGTGTTCTATTTGCCCTTCGAAGGACATTCCTCCCCCCTCTCCATCACTTTAGTTCACCATTTTGATATCGGTCAGATCGCTACTTAGAAACGGAAAGCAAGAACAAGAAATCAACGCCATCCAAATTTGAGACCAACAAAACCGAATTTTTGTAATTTAAGTTATTCTTCTTTTTTATTATAAAATTCAATAATGCTCTATCGAGAAAACAAAAGATTCCTTTTCTTAAATAATAAAGAAATTTAAATTCCCTACGTGGCCACCTTACAAACTATATAAATGTTTCATGCGCAAAAAAAATGTAAATTCAAAAAAAAAAGTAAACGAAAAGAAAAAAAAATATAACAATAATATTAATTAATGGTTAGGCTAATTTTAAGGTATGCTTATATTTAGGTTAGTTTTAAGTTCGAATGTTCATGCATGATGTATGTGCTGTGTATTGTGTGTGTGTGTGTGTGTGTGGGTGTGTGTGTGTGTGTGTTTGTGTATAATGTGCTGGTGTAAATGACGCCGGAACAAGCGCTTGTTGAGCAGGATGCGTCGCTGCTATTTACCTTCCCTAGCTTGGGAACAATGGCCCACGGTCCGGGCGGATATGTTTTGAGGATACTCGCGGATGGCGAGCCGCGTCCTTGGACTGGTTCCGAAATTTCTGGATAGCCGGCTGGCTTGATCTCCACCAAAGTGTGTGTGTGTTTGTGTGAATGTGTTTGTGTGAATGTGTTTGTGTGGATGTGTTCCGGTGCTTGCGTGCAATATGTGAAAATGAATGTACTTACAGTTTGTCTGCTTTTAAGTGATGATTCCTGCAGGAATGAACGTTTGTATGTTGCAAGCTTGATGTATGTTTACGCATTTGAATGTTGTATGCTTGGTGTGTGTTCAGGCGTTCGAATATTGCCTGTTTGGAGTATGTTGAGCGTGTGAATGTTGCAATCTTGGAGTATGTTGAGCGTGTGAATGTTGCACTCTTGGTGTATGTTTACGCAATTGAATGTTGTATGCTTGGTGTGTGTTCAAGCGCTCGAATGCTGCAGTATGTTGCATGGAGTATGTTGCGCATTTCAATGCTGCATGCACGGAGCATGTTGAATCGCTCTGACTGCTTCGAAAAATCTGCATGTGCTGCGTTTGATGAATGTGTATCTGGATGCGACTTGATTGAAGTGTGTGAAAATGTGATGATTTGACTGATGATTGATATGTGCGGTAATTTTAATTAACTATTAATTAAAGCTAATTATAAAAAAAAGAAATCTTCCTTTTTCGACTAAAAAAACTCAACCGCACCACGCTAAATCCCAAGCAAGAAGAACTCCCTTTCTTTTCTATTCGACAACTTTTTCTAAGTTCCGCTAGTCTTTCGTTTGAATCGAGGCATTGTTTCAGATTGCTTATTGTGTTATAGGAATTCGAAAAATGGGTTTATTGGAATATTTGAAAAAAGTTAACTGGCAACTAAAACATTTCGTGGAATATTCAGGGATTTGAAACCTTTTTACGAATTGCAGTTGTCGTTGCCGAAACAACGATCGTTACAAATTTCTTATTTCAGGCGAATGACTGAAGGATATTGGATAAAAAGTGGATAGCATACATTTTTGAAACAGCACGATTTTATTGGCATCAAAATTTCATTGCAAAAGAAAAAATAAATTTTACCGGTAAAATAAAATTAAAGAAATTTTTCATTAAAAACAAAATAATTTGATGGCCCATTAAAATCTGTTTAAATTTCAGATCCAATATTGTCGAAAAATTTTAATGGCAATTAAAATCACGACATGCAACCGGAAGAAAAGTCCATTATAAAATAACACTCCACAAAAGTTTCCATTAATTTGTCGCCATAGATTTTTCTCGTTCGTCTTCTGCTTACGTTTTTATTTGTTCATCTCTGTTTACTAGCAAGCATTCGAGGGAGAAAGAAAACCCGCTCGATGATTTGTGTAATTGTGTGATATAATGCCGTCAGATGACGCTCGCGCATGAGGCAACTAATTACGTCCCTGTCGTTATAATTGCGGCGCCGCAAACCGCTGAAAAGTGTTCCCCACTATGGGTCTCGTTGCGCGTCTCGTTGGCACAACTAGATACGTATTTGCGACATAAATTGCTTATCGCCGCGACTTGCATGGTGACGAAATATGGGGATAAACACCATAATTGCTGCTTAAAATGCTATTTGGGTTGTTCTTAATTTTCAAAAAAACGTCAAAAAATGTACAAAATTTTATATCCTTTAAATTTTGTTGCATTCATTTTTTCCAAAACGCGCATAAGTTTCGAATTTTTTTCAAAAAACGATATTTTTGTATGGTGTGTACCCGTTATAGCTACCGTTGCATTTCCGGTTGATAGAAAACTACGATTTTTGATAGAAAACTACGATTTTTGATAGCGATTTTTGTAAAATTTATTCACAACAAAATTTCAAGTCGCTACGTCACCGCGTTCTCAAGTTACATAAGATACATACAACGAGCAGACCGACAGACAGATGTACGGACATTCTGATAATTTTGCGTGAAATGGATTCGTACTGATCAGATTTTTTTTGGGTCGGCCTCCGTTATGAATACAATACTTTCCCTAAGAAAAAAGTAAAAATATCTTGAATTTCCAATCATATTTTTGTTTTAACACATGGATCAATAAGTCCCGAGACTAACCCAGAGATGACGCTCGTAGTAAACCAGTAACCACGTCTTTCTAGAGTACTAACCTTTGCTTGAAACGTGTCAAAATTTTAAGTCGATCGGACCAGAAACAGCTGAGTTATCGAGGTTGGAGTAAAGTCGTTTTGCAGTTTGTTTAAAAAATGGAAAAAACCGAGTTTCGTGTTCTGATAAAACATTGTTTTTTAATGGATAAAAACACCGTGCAAGCGAAACAATGGATTGAAAAATGTTACCCGGACTCTTGTCCATCAAAAGCAACGATTTGTCGGTGGTTTGCCGAGTTTAAACGTGGTCGTACCGACACAAATGACGCGGAACGCTCGGGTAGACCTGTGGAAGCCGTTACACCGGAAAATGTGAGTGAAGTGACAAAAATTATAATGAAAGATCGTAAAGTGAAGCTCCGTGAGATTGCTGAGATAACACAGATATCATATGGAAGTGCATTTACTATCCTTCATGAAAAATTGAGCATGAAAAAGGTTTTTTCCAAGTGGGTGCCGCGATTGCTTTCGATGAAACAAAAACAGCAACGAGTCGATGATTCAGAAAGCTGTTTATCGCTATTTACTCGCAATAAAAAAGATTTCTTGCGTCGTTACGTGACCATGGACGAAACATGGATACATCACTACACTCCAGAGTCGAAGCGGCAGTCATCTGAGTGGCGCACAGCTGGCGAAAGCCGTCCGAAGCGTCCGAAAACGCAGCAGTCAGCTGGCAAAGTCATGGCGTCAGTTTTTTGGGATACGCATGGCGTGACGATTGTATCACCCTAAAAGGTGATTATATTGATGAATAAAAAATCATTGTTAGTCTCGGGACTTATTGATCCATGTGTTATATGATTGGAAATTCAAGATATTTTTACTTTTTTCTTAGGGAAAGTATTGTATTCATTGCACAGAAAATTTTCTTTGAATAGAATCCATCGTTTTGACCACAGATTTAACATGTTGGTCTGATGATGGTTCGACATTAAATTCTTGGAACCGAAATTTGATGCCTCCTATCAAAAATTTTTCAAATTTCTCATTACTTTTTTATTTTATTCTATTCAATGATTCACCATGAGAAATCCCGTACTGGAATTGAAATGGTTACGAAATCAACAAAAATATTCCAGATGACCAATAAGCCTTAGAATTTCAATTAATAAATTCAAAGCTACCTGTAATTTAAATCTAATATTTGGTATTTGGTTTGGTACTTATGTTAGCTCAAGTTCTTTGTAGAATCATAAAAACTTTATATCCTTCATACAATTATAATAAGTACATAAAAACAGCAAATCAAATTCCTCATTCTACAAATAAAATAGTTCCTCGGTGATTATTCGCTTTATTGCTGTACTAAAACCTTAAATGACATTCAACATTTGTTCAGAAAACAACTTATGTGTTTAAAATTTCGGGCTACTCTATTTTAGGGCCATCTTTAGTACTATTACCGCCTTTTATTTGAGATTCTTATTATAGTTATCGCTTCGGGCCAGACAAATTTTCCCCTGCGGCGCAAATCGATCCCTTTCAATCTTTTGAAAAATCATTATTGTGATTTTCGAACATAGCCTTTTAATTCTTAATAAGGAACAGTGCTACAATGATATAAGGGAGTACGTGAGAAAAAACTAGCCGTCCGCGAAAAAGATTGAGAAACGCTGATATATATTATGACATAAATTAGATTTAGTGAACAGTTTGTAATGCATCAAACCAATCGTGAAACTACACCAAAATGAACTACACTAGGGTGTCTGGGATTACAAAAGATTTTGATTTCTGCATGCCCGTCCGTTTGTCTGTCTGTTCGTCTGTCTGTCTGTCCGTTTGTCTGTCTGTGTACCAGTGAACACCATAACTTTCGAAAAAATTTCGTTTCTCGTAAATGGCTAGGCTAAATTCTTGAAGGGGCAATATCGGACCATTCCTTTCCCTCTCCCATATGCAAACGAACCATATTTTTTTTTCAATTTACTCGAAAACGGTGAGTCGTATTGAAAAATTTATTAAGGTAAAATCTATTTAGAATAGGATTCTACATAACTCACCCATACATGAAAATCCAATCGGACCACTGCTTCTCCCCTCTACGCCGTATTGAAAAATTTATGAAGATAAAATCTGTTTAGAATCTGATTTTGCATAACCGTTCCATACATTAAAATGTAATTGGACCACTCCTTGTTCCCCTTCCCTATATAAATGGATTTTTTTAAATAAACGTTTTGTCTGTCATCATATAGAGTATTTGGCCCCTGAGATTTTTTAATGTAAACATCGCCCGAGAATTCGAAAAGGATGATTCAATATCCTTTAAATATATTTAAAAAACGATAAAAGAAAAAATCAAACTGTTGGATTCAGACTACAGTGAATGCTAATTTTATTTTACGCTTTCAGGAAATTACGAAGCGGAAATCGAAATAGATTTTTTATAAAATTAAGAAAAAAGTAGGTATCTAACGCAGTGGCGGCTTTATAGGGGGGCAACGGAGGCATTGCCTCCTCATAACATTTTATAAAAATGTTTTTCTAAAGTATGCCTTTAATTTTTTATACCATAATGGACTGTATAAACATCTGTATGTTCAGAAAATAATAATTTAAAAGAAAATCCTATTCTCTACTGTCGAATTCTCTAAAACATAAACCACAAATTCTCTTCATAGAGGCTAGCCTCCGATTCGTTGCCCCCTCATTTCAAATATACACGAGCCGCCACTGATCTAACGTCATTCATTGCTGTCTGTAGGTACAGAAGTTCAACTGAGTTTCTCTGGTCACAGTCCTGTAAAAATCAGAATGATGGAAAGTGGAAAATAAAACTTAGTTTACACATTTTATGTCCTTCATATTTTTATAATGAGGCACTTGTGTTCGGAACATCCTTCTTTGCCCTTTTGCCGAACTAGACTTTCATCCAGGATATAAAAGTGTAGATTTTGAAGGAAAAAAATTGTAGATAATAATAATAAAAAGGGCGACACTATGAGTTTATATTTGAATTGGAGGATATACAACATACTTGTGTAGATACAGCCACATATTTCTATAAGAAGTTACCTCGATTCAGATGAATTTTAAGGAACTTGAATAGGACTCCTTGTTTGGGTTTAGTTTCGCTTCACTTTCGGCTCACTCAATCTCAGAGGCTGTTGATATCCGGTACACACACAGGTTTATCTTGAGAAACTCCCTTCCTGCCTGTTATTATCCTTTAGTATTTGGTATGTAGTGCATCTGTAAGATGGCTACCTCAAAACTCCTGTAATTGGTGCACTAAAAAAACTCATCTTGCCAAATCTTAGCAGATAAGGATCAAGGATGGCTGGATCCTGCAGCTGCCATCATCAATCTATTTATATGCAGTGTACTGTGTCTTGTGGCTGCTACAAGGCAAACACAAAATAGAAGTACTTTTGTTGGGAATACTACGATCCTGCCAAGGAACCCGTAGACCGACCATAGAAAATCCATGAGAGGAGTTTGAAGATGCGAAAAAGTTCGAGTGGTTGTTAGGTTTTGTGTCGAGCACCCAATTTTTTTTTTACCTATTTCCTTTTTCACTGTGATGATTATCAAGTGTTTTTTTTTTTCATTTCATTTTACTGATTCATATTTATAAATGACGGCTGGAGCTAAAATTATTAGAATACCTTGGCTTGAGATGAAAACAGGACGACACAAATGGAATCGTACCCCTTTTTATTTGACTATACAACAACAGTGAGTTCAAAACTACTGGAGAAGATTTAATTGGAGTGCTGCTCCTTTTCTATTTAGTTTTTGTTGTATTCAGGGATGATCTTTGTTTGGGTTCGCTAAGGACACTTGAAACTTGAACTACTCATCGCAACCAACTGACAACCACCGAAATTTTATTCATATAATGGCCACTTTGATGTTAATTTTGATTCCCACTGAATATAACAAATTTTCAACATCCAAAAAAGGATAAATAATTTTATTTGGGACTGTTGTGGTTCACTTCAAAACCCAAATAACTAAACAACACAGAATACTTTTTAATTAACTTTCAAAAAAAAAAAAGATATTCTAAAGAAAGTGAGAGAAAAAGTAGTTCAAGAAGTTTTTTTTTTATTTTCTGATCCTTGTGTACCCACTTTTATTATTTTTTTTTTGGGCGTAGAAAATAATAAAAGCATAGGAGATTAGCGATTCTGTGGTCAAACTTTGTCCCAATAAAATGCCAACCGTGACAATGTTTGCAGTCATGTCAACAACCGAGAAACGAGAATTCCAGGAAACTTTTTTGTTCACCGAATCTCGTATGAAGTCCTGCTTAAAATGAAAACAAAATCACGGCGAATCACGGAGAAACTTTTCTCGCTGGGACTAAACAGAATAAAGGGAAAATCGGAAAATGCCATCAAGCGGCTTGGAATAGTTGCAGAACTTGTTGTACTATACAACGCCATGAAATCGTTGAATTGTCCTGCTGGCTAAAGGAATCCTTCACCGATTTATTTGTACGAAAATTGCCTTGTTGTCTAATACCCATTCCCTCAAACTATCCATCTAACACGGGTACACATTTGCGGAAAAGTTATTTTGGAATTCCTAGAATTTTTTACCAGATGGTCTTTGCCACGTCAATATAATCCGACGGCGGGGTAGCGATGAAATCAAGCAGGACTATAAGCAGCCATAAAAAGACACTAGTTTCTTACATTGAATGTTGGCTACTGCATTTATTAATGTCACACTCTTTTCACATTTGTTCAACGCTGTGTGAAACAAAATTGCGTATGTTGTTAGCTTGACGTGGAATTTCATTACAAGTAAATATTATTGTGATAACATGTTGTAAAGTTTTTGGGCAGTTCTACATATAAGTAGAATTTTATTTCTTTTAAGTCTTTAAGCAGAGTGAATTATACAGCTGTCAAGATTTTCAAATTTATTGAAATGTGGTGGAAAAAATTCGCTTTATTTTTGGTAAAATTGTAAAACTAAACGCAAATATGTCGTGTTCCGTAGCAAGAAATTTAACAGGAGTGCGGGTCGTTTGTCCAGAAAGAAGTGGATTTTTGCCCGAAAAAATTTCCCCTAATTAAAATGAACAGGAAAATAAATGGAGATTTATCCGTAAGTTTCCGGTTGAAAGTCGATTTTATTTTCAGACTTTTGTCCGAAATTTATTTATTTTTGAACTCTATTGGAATTTCTCGGCTTACAGATAATCTATATATATATAAAATCGTTTAACCTGATTGACTGACTGACTGACCCATCAACGCCCAGCCCAAACCCCTGAAGCTAGAGACTTGAAACTTTTACAGTATGTCCCAATCATCGCGTAGGCGCTCACTAAGACGGGGTTTTCCGAAATTTTACCGCTAAGGGGATAAACGGGAGGTAAAGGGGGTTTGGGTATTTTTTAACCGTGATTTTCGCCATTAATCTTGCTCAATAGGAGGCTGAAAAGTTTCTCTCGGAGGTTTTCGGGGTCGCTGATCACGAATCCGGTGTTAGATTTTCGAAATTAGAAACGGAAGATCCTGTAAGGATAACGCAAATATCCTTTTTCCCTTTTTCCCCGGGGAAAAATGTCGGTTTTCGGGGACGCTAATCACGAATCTGGTGCTGAAATTTCCCAAAGTTTTTAAGTTATTTCTTTGTTTTTTTGGCGCAAGAAAATTTTTGCAAAAAACTTTTACCCGGCAACGACGGGTTCGCAAGCTAGTAAAAAATATAACGTTAAAGATATGTAAAAACCGTTAAAGGAAAAAAAGCAGGAAATTTTATTTTCATTGAAGTTTCCGAAAACTTTTCAAAAACTCGATTTTTTTGAAATTCTTGGAGAACCGTTAGAGATACGTAAACACTTTTAAGACCAAAAATGTAGAAAATTTTATATCCTTTAAATTTTGTTATATTCATTTCTTACCAAAATGGTAGAAATTTCAAGAAATTTTCATAAAAAAAAAAAATAAAAAATCAAAAAAAAATGAAAAAAAATAAAAAAAAAGCTTTTTTTTTAAAAAAAAAATTAAATGGTGAAAATAATTTTTTGGTACTGTGTATCAGAACTAAAAGCGAGATAAATATTTATTTTATTTTATAAAATAAATGCTCTTATTTCGCTTTTATTTTTGATACACGGTACCAAAAAATTATTTTGTCCCTTTAAGTTCCTACATTTTTTTTGGAAAAGCTTTTTTTTTATTTTTTTCTCGGTCCGTCTTTTGCCACGCTTGTTTATACTTTTTAGTGTTCGAATATATATCCTTGATACCTTTGAGATATTTTTTTAGACTTTTCAACTTCAGAATCGGATTCAGCAATCCCAAAAACCTCCAAATGAGTTTTTTTCTTCAAAATTGGACGGAAAAGATAAATATGTTGTCCTTACAGAATCTTCCGTTATTCTTACAGACTTCTTAACATCAAAATCGCATTCAGCAACCCCCAAAAGTCCCAGAAGAGATTTTTTCCGGAAAATTTGAGGAAAACGATAATCTAAAGATAATGTGATTATCGTTTTCCTCAAGACTTTACCTTATCCGTACAAGGACGAAGTAGAGAAAATATTGTATTGGACTTACATATGTGTGCAAAATTTCAAGGTTATCGGATGAGTGGAAGTGGGTCAAAATTAGATTGCAAGATTTGACCCCAACAGACAAAAAAACAAACAGACAGATGCGAAGGCAAACTAAATAAAAGCTTTTAAAAAAACAGTATTTTTACATTTTTTACAAAAAAATTTTTTTTTTTTACAAAACAAAATTCTTTGTGAGGTACCCTATAGTGTTATTGTTAAGTTTATAGGAAACACGATTTTCGGAAAACTGATTTACAAAAAATTTCAAGTCGCGATCTTAACGAATCACGAGTTATTAAACATACTTAAGGCACACAAACCAACAGACAGATGCACGGACATCCTCACAATTTTGTCTGGAACGAATTTCGCATTCGCATCGATCGTTTCTGTCTGCCCCTGTTCTCGCATCGGTATCCGTCATGAATACAATACTTTCCCTCTATTGCAGAGGAAAGTAAAAATCGGTTAATTAAGCGTGGATAAACTAACAAGAATAAATTCTTAGTAGGATATAAAATGAGAGAAATTGAAAACATTAGAAAAAAAACCATTAAAAATACACAATTAATTATCTAAAAATTTAAAACAGTTCCTAAATCAAAATTTGTCCATTTTTCTCATTTATTTATTAGCGAATTATTCCAGCAACATTTCCAATGAATAACTTATGCAATTAGGTCATTAAAAATTCATCGCCCAGTATTTACCCTATACGTAAAAAATACGTAAAAAAACCCCACCCAAATGATGACAGAAAATGCGAGTAATAAATTACAAAGTGGCTCCACTAAACTACAGCAACAACCGCAATCGATACCGCCGATAGTCTGGAATCGCGTATCCTTTTGACAAATAGCAGTTAGCCGATCTATATTTAAATCAAATGGAGCACAAAATTTTAATTGAAGTAAATTTGCATGTTTTTAACCGCGACAACCAACTCCTTCTTACCCGGCCATGGCGAAACGATAGCAAATGCCATGCAAAATCATTCCACTGCCACTAATGTTTGTTTTGCTATGAAATTTAACCATAGTGTAAATTATCAACGTGTAAAAATATCTGTTTGCACATCAGACAAGAATTGAAGGTGGAGGATGTTAACCAGCTAAAATATCAGGATCAGGACTAACCACTAAACCATTCAAACATGAATCACGCTGCTGTGGATATTCGCAAGGGATTGAATGGGTTTGATAGGAAGGGAATCTTTTTTTTTGTTCAAAGTGGCCTGGCCATGTATATTCCCTGTTGATGAAAGAATCCAGGCACCAGGTCCATTAGATGTGGTCTCCGTATTCCTGTTTCCTCGGTCCTCCTAATTCCACGCAAAGGTAAAGAGTTTACGTAAACAAAAACTTCATGGTTGTGATGCTGTTGTCGCAACCATAGACCAACATTTTTTCTCCAGCCGTATCTACAACATAACCGATTCTATTTCATATCAAAAAGAACAAAATATTGTTCTCACAAGAATTATCCGCTTCGTTTATATCCGAGTTTCAGCCACTGAAAGTCCTGTCCACCCACCTCAAAATCCACACCCCCAAAATCGCCATATTCGAGACTAGCTCTTGATATTTTCAGATTTTTCCCAGTAACATCAATCAACATAAAATGTGAACGCGTCGCGGTGTATGGTCGTCTATATGCTCGGGCGTGGATGACATGAAAAGGTGATTCCGTTGAAAATATCTTCTGGATTCTAGCCTGGTGATGCGGCGGTGGAAAGGATCTGGATATGACGAGAAGGAAAAACCATGCGAAAAGTAACAACACGTCATTTACTAGAATTCGTTCCATCGTTGAAACATCACCAGCTACTGTAAGAACAAGAGCCAAATCCACACAGGAGGCGAACGGTGAACTGAACGTGAGAGGGCGCCGAAAAGTCGCGAAAGTTACGTCTTTCAATAAATTTAACAAAAATCATTTATCCCATCCTCCGAACCGAAAAAATTCGATTTTGTTTTCCTGCGATCGCAGCTCCTGCTTTAGTCGCAGCTCCTTCACCGCAGGATCTAAACGGAAGGGAGACAAACTCGAAGACATACATGGAGCTTTATCGCCTTCGACATACCGGCTGCTGTTCTGTATTCCTTCCCCTTTCTTCAAACCATGAAACTGGAGCCCTAAATAGAAACTGTAAATGTGTGATCAGGATATGCATATCCTGCGACCGTGAGATTGTGGCTCCAATGTCGTTTCACGTGGGGCGGCAAACAGGCGATGGATGTTCATGTTGATGGAGAAACCGCGGAAACTGGGTTTTTCTACAATCCAAGGATTCATTCCACAGCATTCATGCTCCACTCCGCGCCAATGTCCTTTTCATAAAATTTTATATATTTCATAGTTGAGGAAAACTACTTGTCTGCTGGCAGCGGTGTTCAGTTTGTTGTGCTTTTCTAAAAACGAAAAACCTTTATTGATAAAAAAAATTGGCAAAAAATCTGAAAACTGAATGCGAGAGGATATGCACCTGAGAAATAAAGTGTTTTATTGAATCAGAATCCGCCAAAGTTCGACATTTTTCGCGTCTCTGTTATATTCCGAGTTAGTTCTTACGGGTATCGAGAAAAAAGTTTTTTTTAGGAAGTTGAGCTCTGACTAAAGTGCATTTTCTCACAGTTTCGTGATTGTTAAAACTTTCTATTTTCGGCAGTTTTGGGGAAATTTCATTTCAATTTTCCATGTTTTATGTACGTGAAATGGCATTTGGTGTGTGTTATATCGTATTTGTTGGCATATCAAACTTTTCCTCGGATTTCCCTGAGGTTTTTCATATTTTAGCGGCATGAGAGAAAATATTCTTCTATGTGAATTGATTTTGGTGGGCCATAAAACGTCTCGACTGAAATATATTTTATCTTCATGTATTTCGGAATCTCGATATCTGAGTTTTTTGAAGATTTCACTTAATTTTTCGTTTATTAGCGATTGGAATTGGAAAACTGATGATTTTTGTCACTTTGTTTTCTTTTCTAAAAATGTACGTAATAAAATTGAATTAAGCTCTCTTCCATCTTTGATAAGAATTCAAAAAGCATGCGAAACGAAAAAAACGTGTCAGATTTCGTTATATAACGAAATTCAAATTTTGTTTCGTTATGTTATAACGGGCTGTCCATAAAATGAGTCATGCTAATTTTTGGCCTTTCGAACCCCACAACTAATTTTATAGAGAAAACTAGCTTGCATACCCGTCATTGCCGAGTTAAGTTTTTTCAAATTTTTATTATTTTTTTTTTGTTGGTCTATGTTGGAGCTAAACTTCAGGCCAGTCGGTTCAGTAGTTTCCCCGCGAAAGAGTAACATAGCGCAAAAACTAAGTTTCAAAATCATTTTACCCCCTCCCCTTACTCCCCCCACCCCTCGCGCTACTTTTCCGTATGCCTATGTTGGAACCAGAACGACCACAGACACTCATGCCAAATTTCATGTAATCGGTTCAGCCGTTTTTGCGTGAAAGAGGAACAGACAGACAGACAGACAGACAGACACCAACTCATTTTTATATATTAGTATAATTAAACTTGATTTGAAAAAAACTAGCAAAAATGGTTAAAAAGATGTGGGCCGCAGGCGAAACTGTTTTGAACACAACAGCAGTGCAATGATTCGAAAAAGCGGAAATTAACATAATTTCCCTGCTCTTTACCATCTATTTATAAGTAATCACAATGGAAATTGTAAAAATACCAATAAAGCGAAATGCACCGCAGGCCAAATATTTTGAGATATATGTCCGCCTTCGAGGAGGTCATTGAAAAAATGCGCCGCAAGCGAAAAAATCGTAATTTTCATAACGCTTAACCGAATTAGAGTATTTTTGGCATTTTTATTGATTATTTCTTAGCGTTTATCAAAATTATGATACTAAAATGAAAGATTCCGGGGCGCCGGGACAATACGGTTAAATCTCGGAGTATGTCGACCATCCCGGGAACTATGATCATGTTTAATCCAATAACTCCCTTGCCAGCGGTCACAATTTTGGATGCCATCATCTTTTACGCTTTTACACTTTGACATCAAAATAGAGTGAAGCCCAGGGAAAACTAAAATAACGAAAACATAGGAAAATCTGGCAAACAAAATTATCCGACAATAAAAACATTTAAATACTCATCAGTGAAAGTCATTAAACTTTTGAAGTAGACAAAACTTCTTATCGGTAATGACAAACATCCCATCGCTTTCGTCTCTTACCCGGTCACCCTTCGGGATTTCATTGAAAACTGTCATACACTTAGTGTCTTAAATGCTTTCTTTCTCCCCTTTGTTTTCACAGGGGTTACAGTAGGGCACTGTTAAATAATCAGAAAATTGAGGAAATTACGGGATGGTATGGCGGAAAAGTGGCATAAGTATTGTTAGTGGAATGAATGAGGACACAATTAGTGGATATGGAACAGTATCAAGGATAACAATCATGATTTGAAGAAAGTCTACGAAGTACATTCCCCCTTGGACCAATTCTTATCATTCACTTTTAATCAGTTCATCTTATTTTTATTCTACTTCCACCTCTATTTCTCGTCTTTTTTTTCTGGCGATCTTGATAATACTTTTGAACTACTGTCATCCATTCCAGATTTCAGATATTTATTTGAGCGTCGAATTCGTGTAAAAAGAACTGAGACAGCGTCCTTTGAGTCCGACAAGATTTTTAGGACAGAATTCTGTGCGTAAAAGAATATATACACAGATAAAAAAGTAGGTATAACCTACAAAATAATAAAATGGGAATTTTATTTCATTATTATCGTTTCTTGATCTTGAGTGGAACATATTTTACAAAATTTTATTATTTCCTTGGTAGCGTCCAAGTATTCCCGCTTGGAATTGTAAAGAATGCCACCACAAACCCTCCAAAGATTTCAAACACAAAATGAACGAGTTTATAAAATACACTCGCATATTGGAGAAGTAGTCCCGATTGTCATTAAAAGATGTCTTAAGGCCAAATACGCAGAATTTATTGAGTACCTTAACGTACATTTGGGTAGCATTAAAAATTGGAAAGGCCACCGTAAGAAAGTCTTGCAGAAGTTAAATGTCTCTTAGAAAAAGTCGTTAAATTGTCATGATTGTGATATATTTATATAAAAAAGAAATATATGTTTGATTTCTTTAGTAAGCTCATTTCCAGTATTGGTTGAATATTTTCAGGGAGTTTTGGGGGTTTTTTTTTGATTTCAAGAACTTTCAATTGTGTGTTTTGGAAATATATTTTTCAAAATCTGCATCACGTTTTAAAATAATTAAAACCTAGTCTGAAAGTATAACTAATATTGTGTGTATGACTTATCAATCGCTAACCGGCTAAAGGTCATATGCATACATAATAGAACCTTCTCTTAGCTTGTTCGTCGTTGTTTCGCATTTAATTGAAAATAATAAAGTAACACTAAAGTAATCAATCACCATTAGAAGCGTTGAATTCACTCCCAACACATGTATAACTGTTTTGTTCCCTATTCCAAATACAGTTTATTCCTCGCTCATTCATTTAAAACCCTTCTTCGTTGGGTGACGTGACTATATATTTATTTTGTGTCATTCCAAGTAGTGAGAACAAAAAACTTTTACCTACAAAAATTTAAATTTTTCTCATTCGTTAATTTATTTAAAAAAAGTTGAAATTCAGCCGGTAAAAACTACTAAATAATATGGGCCCCACGGTAAAATTTTTCATCTGAAACTTCAACAGAATTTTATTCAAAAGCCATAAAGTTCCAAGCGAAAATAAGTTTCAGTTTTGGAAGTTTTTTAAACGCAACATTGAAAATATTAATTAAGAAAAATGCGCCGCAGGGAAAATTTTGCCTGTTTTCGTAACGTTTTTTCGCGTTTAGTAAATTATTACACAAAATTGACTAATCCGATACAAAACCTTTGTTTACGGGACAATATGCCTAAGTCCGGGACTCACCCGGCTATTCCAGGACTTATGGTCACCCTACTTCTATCCTATTCTGCTGATCGGTATCAAATTACAATAGTAAGGAGTGTACGAGAGGAAATTTCCTTGTCGCAGCCAATTAATTTATATTGTGAAAATTTTCACCGGAGTATTGGATGCTTCCTTATGAGTAAAATGTCACTAAATTTATTCGTTTCATAATTTATGCTGTATTTAACTAAACCATATGCAATATTCTAATGCCCTGAGTAGGTGTACTATGTTAGGTTAACAAAGATTTTCCATTTTTTTTATTTGGCATTTTCATTCTCACACGTACGATTTTTGCAAATTTCTCGAAAATGGTGCTTCGTATCTGAAAATTTATAAAGACAAAATTTGCTTGAAACTTGATTTTTTATTATCGTTTCACACATCAAAATCCAATTGGACCACCCCTTTCCTTGTCTCGCAGACAAGTATGAAATATATTTGCACTTTTCTCGAATTTTTTTCCAAAAATTTTTTTACACAAAAAGTGATTGGAAAATGATTTTACATAACCCTGCCATACATTAAAGTTTAATCTGACCACTCCTTACCCCCTTACCCCTAAAAACGTAAAAGATTTTCTTTTATGTAAGAAAGGTAAATATAAAAAATCTTACTTAAAAAATCTTAGGTTTTGGGAGGAATTATCATACTAATATGTAAAAATGAGTTGGTGTCTGTCTGTCTGTCTGTTCCTCTTTCACGCAAAAACGGCTGAACTGATTGACTTGAAATTTGGCATGAGTGTCTGTGGCAGTTCTGGTTCCAACATAGACATACAGAAAAGTAGTGCAAGGGGTGGGGGGAGTAAGGGGAGGGGGTAAAGTGATTTCGAAACTTAGTTTTTTGCGCTATGTTACTCTTTCACGGGGAAACTACTGAACCGATTGGCCTGAAATTTGGCATAGATGTTCATCGGGGGTCCAGCCCCAACATAGATCCATTAACAAGTATCCCGAGAGGTGGGGGAGTAAAGGGAGGGGGTAAAGTAATCTCGAAACTTAGCTCTTCCTCTATGTTACTCTTTCGAGAGGAAACTACCTAGCCGATTGGCCTGAAGTTTAGCTCCAACAAGCTAATAATAAATACATACTGGATCTGAGCAAGTTTAAATGTAAGGGAAGCAAGAGTTAGTGAAATAAGCCCTTTTACACTCGCCTACGCACGCCTGCACAGGCCTGCATAGGCGAGTATAGAAGGGCTTGTTTCACTAAAGAGGCATTCTTGGAATATTGTTTGGCTTTTATATTTAGGTTAAAAACTTTTAATTTCTGTGTGCATATCATATAAAATATAAAAGACAAAACATCTTAAGTCGATTTTCATGTAAAGCTGTATTTGCATTTTCAGATAGACCACTATGGCTTCGCCTGAAAACACTCTTAAGATGTGCCTTTTTGCTACAATTATACCTCACATGAGGTTGTTAAGGGTCTATCCAAAAAATACGTTGCGCTAAGGATTATAAGGCGAGGGATAAAAAGGATGATGAATTTTGAAAAACAGAATTACAATTTACACACCCACAAAGATCGAAATTCTGTTAATAATCAGAGACTTAAAATTTACGAGGCATTTCCAAGATACCATGAATACCAATAATATTCTCCTAAATGTGATGATGTTGATCAAATAAATTTTGTTTTTCAAAATTCCTTATAATGGTTTTCGCAGACTAATTCAATCAGAAATAATTTTAATTGTTTTAAAACTATGCACCATATCAATTAGATCGTCTTCACTTTAAATGCTTTATTCGGGCTCAATTGTTTTAGTGCACGAAAATTACGTCTTACGGTCTGTGGTAGATGTGCATACGAAGCATAAAGACCTGATGTTTTTGGCTATGTTCGGTTGAGTTCATTTTGGCTGATTCACTAGTTGTTGGCGATGCTGTGGATCTTGTCCTTTTCTGCTATGGCCGTTTTGAAAATTGCCTGTATATCCTTCGCTTTTAAATTCTGGTCATGTTTCTACTCTAACGAGGAAAATACCTGCAGGGGATGGAGTAAAACAAAGTCTATTCCATGTCCAGGGGGAAAAAAAACTAACCATGACACTATTCGTTCGTGCAAAAACTAAAACGGAAAAAGGAAAAAGTTCACCTTTCAGGCGAAAATACACAATTTTCTATATATTCGACTGCATGTAGTCAGTATTAGTTAATTCTCTGCAATGTTATTGGCTATCCGGGCTAAAAAATTGGACGTTGAAGTGTGCAATTCTTAGCCTCATATCCTTTCGTGCATTATACTATTTCTCCATGTGGTCCAACGTCATTATGATTTTCCGCAATTTAGCTCAACCACACTATTAAAAAATTATCTTGCGGTCATATGGACACATGAAATTCGAACGTAATACCGACACTATTCTGGAGAAACGATGGCTTTCGGTGGACCTGATATGTTTGTGTTATGGGCAGATTTGCTTCAATCCCTGTGGCGATGCACTAAAAACGCCAGTAAAGAGTGTTAAAATTAAAATGTGCTCAAATTAGAGAATTTAAAGTAAGTTTTTGTAATTATATAAAAATGTCTAGAATTTGCAAAGCAATTTCAATCAAAAATATTTTGTATTTTTCTTTTCACCTCTAGCTAGATGAAAATATGTTTTAGATGGCCGATATTCAACAGATTTACTAATAAATTTTATTTTTATCTATAAAACAAGCAATAATTTGAAACTTTAGGGACGTATTTTAAGCATTTTTGTGAACTAATATTTTTGTGAAATGACAAACAGCGACATAGCAAAAGCTTCAATGGCCAGGGGCCAATCGTCAAATACTTAGACAAAATTGGTATGAAAAAATCCATTTGTATTGGAGAGGGGAGAAGGGTTGGTCCGATTGAATTTTGATTTCTGGAACGGTTATGTAAAATCATATTCGAAACACATTTCGTCTTTATAAATTTTTCGTTACTATCTACCGTTTTCGAGAAAATAGAAAAAAACTATTCAATGGAAGGAGTGAGGGAGGAAGGTGTGATACAACTGGATTTTGATGTATGGACAAGTTATATAAGATCCTATTCCAAACACATTTAACTCTTACGAATTTTTCAACACGACTCATCGTTTTCGAGAAAATCACAAAGAACTGTTTCGTTTGTAATGGGGAGGGGGGAATGAATGATCCAACTGGATTTTGATGTAAGGATGAATTTAAAAAAAAGTATTTGGAGGGTGGGAATAAATGGTTCGATTTTGTCCGTTCAATAACTTAACCTAAGCATTTACGAGAAGCGCCACCATACAAAATTTCAAGTTTCTAGCTCAATCCTTTACAAGGTTATGGAGTTCACGGACAGACGGATGGACAGACGGACGGACATGCAGAAATCCCAAACATACTGGTGTGGTTCATTTTTGTATCCGAAGAATAGTTCCATGTATTACAAACGGTATACTAAATCTAATATACTCCTTTATTCTATCTATCTATATATATAAAAATGGATGTATGTATGTATGTGGCTTATAGACTTCTAAGCCGCTGAACCGATTTTGACCAAATTTTCAGGAAAACTTTAGATTAGCACAGAGGGTGTTTCTGTGAAGTTTGGTGCACTTACCCCTTAAGCTTCCCCCCTCTCCCATACAATCCAAAAAGTTATTTGCAAATTTCTCGAGAACGGTTCACTTTATTGCAAAACTCCAAGAACAAACAGTGTTTAGAATCCAATTCTACATAAATACTCAATACATGAAAATTCAATTGGAACACCTTTTGAAATTCTTATTGCAAAATTTCACTCTAATAAAAAATGTTGTATGTTTGTTTCTTTATGACTTTACCTCCTACAACGTTATTATATTGGGTAACCTGCTACTCCAAAAACTCATTAAAAAAAGGAATGCAAAGATACCAAAAATTGTTTGTTGGGTCACAAAGAAAAATGTCTCTAAAAAAATTTCCCTTTTTTGGGTTAATTATCTGCATTTGAGTCGAGGCCGAAGGCCGAGTAAAGAGGAAGGCGAGAGCTGAAATATATTTAAATAATTTTACGTAACCTCTCCATACATCAAATTCCAACAATTCAAGCGCGAGGGGCGAGGCCGAAGGCCGACCTGCGGAAGGGGGATGAACCGCGAAGCGGTTCGGGGCGCAGCCCCTAGTATCATATAGAGTATGAAAATCAAAATTAAAAACTTAACTGAGTTTGACAACACAGCTTAACCCAGATAGCAATTACCAAGGGCCAATCGTCATAGTCTATATACAAAAATTTTATAAAAAAGAAGTTCCATTTGAGCACTCTCAAAAAAATGCGGTAACAAATTAACACTGCCTCAAAATATAACTAGAAGGAAGCACCTCGCAGTGTTAATCGGGAAATTATAACACCTTTGGGCCGGAGTTTTTTGGCAAGCCGATTTTAAGGATTTAAAAATTGACTTGAATAGCAAGTCGAATGAATGGCTTACAAATCGAGAGGTCCCAGATACGAGTTCCGATAGAGACAGACAAATTTTTAACAACCAATATTAACTTTGAAAATATGAAAAAAAATTAAAACATCCCAAATTCTGCTTGCAAGAAGCATTTGTGAGGTGAAATTTATTTGTATTTTAACTCTTCTAAGTTGATTTAACACCGAAAAATTGTTAAAAATTAACACCAAGAGGGAACTGTAGTGAACTCCGTAACCCGAAGTTCGAAAAACTCGGTTTCGGTGCGTGATCGACTGCGTTTTTTCGACAGGGTATGAGGAAAGTCTAATTGAATTTTGATGTATGGAAGAGTTATGTAAACTCATAGTCTAAAGAATATTTTGCTGTTATAAATTTTTCAATACAAGAAACACCGTTTTTTAAAAAAATTGAAACAAAACTATTTTAATTGTATAGGGGAGGAAAGAAAGGGCACAGAAGCCTAATTCAGACGAACGATTGCGATTACGATTGCGATTGCGATTACGATTGCGATTACAATTGCGATTACAATTGCGATTACGATTGCGATTACGATTACGATTACGATTACGATTACGATTACGATTACGATTACGATTGCGATTACGATTACGATTACGATTACGATTACGATTACGATTACGATTACGATTACGATTACGATTACGATTACGATTACGATTACGATTACGATTGGGGCTTCTCGACCAATGAGCTCCAAGCTTTCAACAATCCAAATATGATAACTTTGATATCACTGGTCGAGGTTGCTGAATTATAATCATAATCGTTAGTCTGAATTGGACTTAATGGTAAATTGCATAATATTTACATCGCAGACAAGTTGTGCAAATTTTTTTCTTTACATATTTTCCAATTCAATATGAGAATTGATAAAGGGATTTCAAACGAAGTTGCTGCACATTATAACTGCGTTATGAAAACAAAGAAATCATTCACTTCAACCGGAAATAATACATCATGAATTTTCCGATGTAATAATCCAATTGCACTTGATTTTCCTATCTGTATTGTATTTAAGTCCGATATACAATCAGTTTTGGGTTTTGTGTTAATTCGTAATGTTAATAATTTCATTTATTTATCACAAAACATGTTCCTCTGACAGTTTACCTATTCCTGCCAGTTTTACCTCCCTTTCTATGCCTGATAATAGCAAACTGGCCGCTTTTTTGGTCCTTTATTGTGTGCAACTGGCTATGAAGAGTTTTCCTTTCGTGTATGATGTTATTTGCAGGAAAAGCGTCAATTTTCATCGAATCGAACGATGCTTATTTGAGAGTATGGGCAAATGTTTGTAGACTTTCTGACCTTTGGAAAACATTGTTAAATTTCAACTTTGACGTTGAACTAAAGAACGTTGAAAGGGTGCTCCTGTTTATTTCCACTGGACTGTCAAAAAACTCCATTACATAAGTACTTAATCGATATAGTCGATGAGTATGTAAGTTAGTTGTATGGTGCGAGTAATCGATTCTCTTTTGCTATGAATATTTCAAACAAAAGTTTGCCTGTTTGATACCCAAATTAAGGGATGGAGATTTTTATTGAAGTGGTTTGTGTAATTCAAACGATCGTTGGCAACCAATGGCGGCTGCCGGCTTGCAAATGACATCCAAGGAATTAAGACTTAATTGCCAGCTGAGTAGTTATACAAACGAATTAAGGGATGAATTGATTCTGATGGCTACCATGAATGCGTGTTTAATGGAATTCTTTTAGATTATCCCTCAATGAATAGTCATTGCTACCGAAAGCCAAACTATTTATTGCGAATTGATTTACAAGTATTTTAAATGAGTGTCTTTGAAGCCTATTTTCAACGTCTATGCATTTTCATTGCATTTAACAATCAGTCGTTATTCCACAGTGATTTACGAATACGTTGAGTTTACGAAATTAAAGATTAATTGTGTTTATTGCCATATAAGTAAAACGATCCGATAATATCAAATTGTTTCCATTAAATTGACATTACAGATCCATTGGATAACATGAACGCCCTAGACAAATGCTGGCCTCCTTAATTCACTTGGCTTCGTTTTCGATTTGGTTCGTCTCTGAATTAAATTTCCTTGGACACAACATTTAAGGAGTATATGGAGTCGAAACGCAGCAGCACACACAAAAAAAAACGAATGATTTATGTTCACAAATTTGCATATCACGTGCTTGTTTTCACTAATCGAAAAAGGATCCGGCCTAAAATACCACCGGCTTCGCTAGAGGGTTTTGTTGAGTGGGTGGCGGAATAGTGAATTTTATTGTAAGATTCTCTCATATGCACTCCATGCGACTAGAATTTATATTCGTGGGTTGTCCTTTTTCTACATACTTTTATATTGTGTCAACGATAGGTTGTAGGGATCAAATACGAGTATCATTCTAGACATATTGTAAGACAAGCAACAATGCTTTTTCAGGTTCTACGCAAAACTTTAAAGCTTAGGATATTTGGGTTCTATTCGACGAGACTTTATATAACTGGATTAGCTCTTTATTCATACAAGTATAATTTTCTTATCGGCACACAGTCAAAGATTCGCCTGCGGCGCATATTAATTAATTGCTATTTAATTGTAGAGGATCATGGGGCAGAAAGAAACTTTCTGATCAGTTGGAAATCCGTTTTAGGCAAAATTATGAGGATGTCCGTGCATCTGTCTGTTGATTTGTCGGTCTGTGCGTTTTAAGTCTCTTAAATAACTCGAGAAAGCGTTGAGCTAGCAAATTGAAATTTTTTGAAATGAGTTTTACGAAAATCGTAGTATTTTATGAACTTTTGGAAAAGTGACGGTAGCTAAAACACAGTTTTTTGAGAATTTCTCGAAAATTATGCGCTTTTGGGAGGAATTGAATATAACCAAATTTTAAGGATATAAAATTTTTTACTTTTTTTGCTTCCTCGGTTTTTTTTTTGTATCTCTAACGGTTCTCACGATATTTGAACCAGAAGATACATATTACCAAATTCAATGGCCCGTACCAATGAGCTGTAACTAACTTAATAACAGTTTTTGGCTTGTGCGAAACAGACTAATTCCTCGCTAATTTCAGTCCGAATTCTAGATTTTATTGGAAAATTTCCAGTTTGCTGTGAAAAATAAATGAAATCTTACAGAAAATGGTATGCAACTAGACCGTTTCGCACACACCTTAAGTTGTTACTAAGTTAGCAACAGCTCATTGGTAAGGGCCAAAGAAAATAAAATTTCTTGTATTTTTTTCTTCAACGATTTTTACATATCTTTAACGGTTCTCGAGATCTTTGAACAAAATTTAATTTTTTACAAATTTCCCCATAGCCCAACTACCCGCCCCCCCTTCACCCATTTTCAACTCGTCTTGTCTCGGATTGACTTTAAAAAATTATGGTCACCCTAGGGACGAAACTGGTCCTACAAAAAAACTGGAATTTGATTTTGACGTGCCAATAATTTGCTCGAGCAATTACGAATAATCACATGTGCTGCTCAAAAAATGTTTTATAAACAAAAACAAACTCTAAAAAAAGCATGAAATTTTTAAAAACTCACCCTCAAGTAGGAGCGAATAAAACATAATAATTTTTCTGCACTGTTTTACTCTGACTAAAAGTAATAATTTTTATTACTAACTTAAAGCTAAATTGGCAATAAATGTAGGATAGCTTCTCCTAAGGGATTTCTATCGCTATCGATTGGCCTTTTTGCCTAATGTCCAGCACTAACAATAATTTCATCAACAATAGATATATTTTCACTATTAAAGAGCGGGAGAAAAAAATTAATATAAAGGCGACCTTAAGAGTAATCAATGTTGACTGATCTTAAAGATATCTTGAAATGCAGGAAGAATGTCCTTCTCCAATCCTCCATAACGGCGCCTTTTATCAATTTCTCTTGTGACTGAACGAGAACCGAACTTAACCAAACTATAGGGAAAACTGGTCCCATTGTTCATTTAACCGATGCTTGACTTCCTGATTTACCAGAAGCATGCCGCCAAACCACACACTTGCAGACAACTGGATATAATTTTTATCTAATATCCTTGAGGAAGTATTTAATCGGCCATAAAATCACCAATATTCTCTGATTCGGAAATGCCATAAATCAAGTGCCATCCCAGCAAAGTGCCAGATAGTCACGGAAGTTTGCCGGGTCTGAGAAAGAAACCAAAACAGATTTCTCTCCTTTGGTCCTGTTTCAATTCCGGGATGCTATGCGATGCGATTTGCGATGGTTGAATACTTTGCCGAGCATAAAAAATACACCCAGAGGCGGGAGGGTTACTTAGCCAAAAAAAAAAAACAAACTAAGTATATGTATGTATGATTATAAGGAAAACTACAGTAGGGGTGAAATTGTTCGGAAGAAAGACTTTCCCCCGAGTAACTGAACCATACCAGCAGCATATATAACAAACAGCGGAGGAAAAAAATCCCGCAAGGAGGAGGCGTACGAGATGTTTGGACGAAAGAAAAAGTAGTAGGCATATTATTCCATTAAACATGTGAGTTGGTGGATGTTTGGCGATGAGGGTGATCTACATAAAGCGATATCTGACTGGTTATATGTAAACCATAGTCTCGTACGAATGTATGTTTTTTTTGGTTTCTTAGTACCAATGTAGATAGGAAGAGGATCTGTGGGCCCAATATATCAACTTTTTGGATATACACAACTTTTGTAGGTGGGCCTCAGAGATAAGGAAACGATTTCTAAATGCCTAAAAGTTTTCTTTAGCCGAAAATCTACAGACAATGGGAGAAAGTTTTCTGAATGCCACCCCCATCTAGCCCTTCTTTACGCCACGTGATAATTTTACCCCTTCACCATATGATCCATATTAGAGACCAACAACTAATACATTCCAATGCACGTACTAACCGGAAGCCAAATACATTAATGAGTGAAATCAGCTTCCCCATCCCTATTCATCACAATCAAAATTTCCACCCAGAAAAATTATCTTCATCATCGACGCCCGTCAACTGTGTACCGATGCCGTTGTCGTCTACCATCGACGGTAATTAGGGAAAACTTATGCCGAATTTTCTCCAAATAAAAGTCAAAATGATAATTTCACTAATTTCTGGGCATAACAGTATAGGCTATTATGTTATCTTGAGCTTTGAGTAGGTATGTTAAATGAAAGCATACAGATGAATAAAAATTTATATAGCGGGTAAATTCGGCAGGATATCAAACAGAAGGATAGCAGACCCCTTAAAAGAATCAACGTGACTCATTTGTTTTTCAAATACGTATGATTTTCCTGAAACTTAAAGATCTGCCACTGCTAGTTGACCACCAGTATTTGAAAAACGTACGTTTTTGGATTTTTACCGCTTAAAAGTGAATTTTATTCACTTGAAATTTTTATGAATACAGGAAAACTCATCAAATAGAAAAAAATGGTAACTAAAGGCTTTCCTCCATTACCATGACTTCTGTAACTGCAAAAAAATGCAGAAAACTAGAGCAAGATAGACTTATGTAGATCTAAAAAGGAATGACTGAATACAAGTTAAACGCTATCCCTTCCAGTTTTACAATTTTATAGCAATCATATCAAACCTTATGCTATGAATATAATGTTCAAATTGGCATATGGTAATAAAGCTTTTGCGAAGGAGAAAAATGAAATCACGCTATAATAACAGTTTGAATGTGTCCGTGCATGTCCGTGATTTTTTTGACATCTTGATTTTTTTGACATCTTGATTTGGCGAGTTCTCGAGAGCGACTCGTAAAATTCAAACGCCGTTCGTATCTGGCGAGTTACCGAGAGTTCAGTGGAGGTCTGTCGACTAGAGAGTAGAATCACTTTTGACAGCTCGCAGAAACTAGCTCTCGAGTTTTTGCGAGTTTCTGCGAGCGACTCTCAGAGACGTGTCCATTTGCGAGTAGCTGCTATCGAGATCTTGTCGCCGGCATTTACTCTCATGTGGCCCGGCACCTTAACACATTGACTGCCATGGCTATCATTTTTGGCAGCCAGTGATGTTTCACTGGGGGCCATTGCTTGTAAAAACTACATAACTATATCATAAGAAAATGTATTGGCATTTTTTTGAACATTTGGAAAATTGGATGGCAGTCAATATGTTAACGATGGTCCACCACTGGGTGTAAGTATTTATATTTTTAATCCGTAGACGAATGTTGTCTATTCTAGATTTATGCATATACAAACGAATCTGATAATCGCGTTTTGTTCTTACACAACAATACGAATTTTCCAAGATTAGGCCATGCAGAATTGGGCAGAAGTTATAAAAAAGAAACAGGAGAATACGGGGACAAATGCGATAAATAAGTTCGATTAAGTTCGGGACGATAGTGTTATTAGCTACTATGCGACAATTTATGAATAGATCCAATCAAGAATCATAAAAGCCTCGATGAATGCTACCATCTAACCATCATATCTATACACATTCCGAACAAGTAAGTTTACTAATCCCGATCGCAAAACTTATAGTTGAATCTAACCAATCAGAACTCATCCTGCATCCACATAATTTGATAACTTGGCTTTTATGTCCTTCCTTATTCTTCGATTGTTGCTGAAATTACCGACAATCAGCATCGGTCGTGGTCTCGATTTTCAGTATATTTTTACCAATGAATGTGACCAGTCTTGGATACCAAATGTCACGGATTTCGGGATAAAAATGCAATTTGACAAACTATTTATATCCCTTACCATAGCTACCATCCTAATATCCTTTTTTCATACTTTTGTATATTTCGGGGGATGAAAGAATTTTCTTTAACTTAGTTTTACGGTATCAGGAACTGTTTGATGCTTTTGATTCAGCTTCTATCTATTTTCTATTCTATTCTGGTCTCTTCTCGTTACCATTTTTGCTCTTTTCGCAGTAATTATCCTTTCATTAGCCCAAGCCCTCCTCCCTTGACCGTCATGAGTCCTTGATATGCCTTGAAGCTAAATGTAGCTCGTCTAATGTAGACGCAGATATTGATCCTTGGATGTGATGTGTATAACCGACTTTCGAATGAGTTTTTGCTATATCTGCTCGTATTTGTCGTTTTTTCCCTTTGGTCTCTCGCTTTTGTAAGATATATTCAAGTTTTTTCTTCTTCTTTTTTTTGTTATCCTTTTTTATATGTATACGTTGTCCTATGTAAATGTAATTGCGGGTCCTGCCTTCAGGTCTCAATCGAGTTAATCACAACTTTTTGTTAAAACAAAAGTCCTGACTGCTATGAATAATTGAGAGGAAGGGATCAAGTGAAAAGGGATACGTGTTAATTATGTTTCGTCCCTGCTAATGGTCTTATAGTGTGCGTAGAAAGGATTTAGTAGTCATGGAGTATTCATTTCCATTTCTTCTGATTCCTCGTGCCAAAAAAAAAAAATTAGGACCAAAGATACAATAAAGGCGGACACCAACAATGCTAACAATGAAGTTTTAGCATTCACATATCCAAAAGCCTTCCTAAAGTTGTGAAAATCGAAAGAGCAAAAAAAAGTCGATCACAAAATCTAGAAGCTCTGAGTTCTGGAAACTTTGATGGCTAGGAGTTTTTGTTACTAATTGGACAATATGAGATTCTATGAACTTTATAGCAATTTTCGACGTAATGGTGGTCATAATCATTTCCCATGAAAATCGTTATATTTTTGGCCCATACACCGAAAAAATTCTTTGTCAAGATATGTTCGTACAATAATCCGTGGTAAAGGTAGATTTTTTTTGTACTTATTTCTATTTTCTCAAAAATGTTATATAGGCACTTCGATGTATTTATCTTGTCAATAATTTTTAACATTTTTTAATTGTTTGTGTGCATATGTGTCGTTCTGTCTGAATGTTTGTTCCGATATCAGGCGAAAATAACTTAACCAATTTGGATGAAATTTTGCAGCTTACTTGCATAATAAAGGATAGAATATCTTTATATCGACCTCCCTCCTTTTCTTCTGTGCCCCTCACCTGATAACTTTTAAACCATTCGATCTATTGTAATGTGGTGTTCTGTATTGGATAAATAATCTCAAAGACAAGCATCTGCCAATACAAAAATTAACTGTCCCACTGCCCGCTAATCCCACCCACCCCCCCCCCCACCCGCCTCTTGCTCAATCATAGATCGCTGAATGAATCTACATATATAGAGATTATTCCAAAAAAGGTAGTTTTTTTGGTTTTTGAAATTTCTAAAATTAAATTCGAAACAAATAGTTAGGTATTAATAATACGCACTTTAGAAATTTTGATTGTTTATCGCAGTTACTTTTGCTATTTCCCATCAGTGGATTTTGTGTCAAATTCAAAGCGTTCAACCCTCCCATTCAGATTTATTACAAATAGAAAATATTTTTCAGAGTTAAATTGCGAAAAATTGTTAGAAAACAATACAGTCGAACCTCAATAAGTCGAATCTCAATAAGTCGAACCTCGGTAAGTTGAACCTCAGCAAGATGAACCTTGATTACTCGAACTGCTTGATATCTCAATTTTTTTAGACCTCGTCAGCTGCGGCTTTTCGAAGTTCGGGTGTGTTAGGAATTTATCTGTTAATGAAAATAAATGAAAAACTTACTGACAGAATCCGTGAAGAGTTCACAATAAGAGGTTGCACTGTATTTCAGAATAGCGAAAAATTATTAAAACCTTCTTGAAAAGTACTCAAATATTCTACCACTATCATGCAAGAGGGAATTCCATAATCCTTTCATGCGGCTAGTGTAAAACTTTCTTATCACGCTGTTTTTGGATTTTTTTTGTGAGTAAATATTTGACCATATTCAAGTATTGGTTTGGCTAAACTTCATAAACTTAAAGTAATATTCCGGTTAAAAAATAAACATCGAGAACAAAAGACGTAATTTTTTTGAAAATCTGTGAATTTTTCCGTGTAGGTGATGATTTCTTTTTATAGATGAGAAAATATGAAAAACGTGCTCAAGCATTAGGTTCGAATTTTTCCAGAAATTTTCAATTAATATGCATATCGACTTAAAAAAAATTTTCTACATTACCTTCTTGGCAAATGTTCATCGCCCACTGATTTTCACGACTCGAAATGGAATAATTTTCCATAGTGGTGAAAGAGGAACTTTTATTCTCTAACCATCAACGCCATCATCATTGAACATAGAAATTGGTACAACGACGACATGAAATCGGAACGTGTATAGTCTTAGATCGAAATGGCTGTAAAATTTTCCTTTGAATATGGAAATAACGTTGGCGACCAGCATGAAAAACACGCTAAAGTGATGAAAATCAGGACGACAAAAATTGAACCTTGGCGGCAGCTTTCTGGCGGTTGGGAAAACGCGGCTAAAAACACCAATTTTTTCCATCATATTCTTAAAGTTGAAGCTGGCCCATCAGTGGAGGGTTTGTGTTTTTTTTTTTCAAGGTTTTTCCATCCACGTTCGATGGGACAAATTGAAAAAAAGACTTTTCGTGGCGGAAGAATCAACGCCAAAGTTGGAAAATTGAACTTTTACAGAAGAAAAAGTTTGTATCGCGCCGTTGATGAGTATGTTAAAGCGGATGATGAGGGTAAATTAATTTTCAAGTCGAGGGCAATATGACTCTCACTAAGTGCTGAAAGACGGTACCTTTATATAATACTATATTTGAGGGTTTTCTTTTTATTAGTTTTTTTTTAGAAAAGGATTTTCTTTGCTCGTTTGTTTTCTTGTTTGTTAAAGAAAACTTTTAAAATAAGGCTAAAGTGAATGCAATTTACTTGAGCTAACAGCTTAACGTTTACTTAACTGGTAATTGTCTTAAAGATGTTCTGAAGAAAAATATCTTTTTAAATTTAATTTCGATCTGGATAAACAGCTTAAGAATTAATCGTTGTGGTATTTAAATTGGGAAATCCGAGGATGTTGCTGACTTGATAGTGTAAACCCAAATAGTATCGAAAACCATGGGGCACATGAGGTTTGTTCTTTGCGGCTTAAAAATGCAGCAATTTACACAATCGGGGCTAAAGATTTAGACATATAGATCACTTCCGTGTGCAAGAAGCGTAAAAAGTGACGAGAACGACACACTGATTAATAATGTGTCTGCAAAGCCACAATCGCTTTAATGGGGAAATTGGTGAATTACGGCTTGTCTTTGGGTCAATATTCGCTTCATGAAAATCCTGCCGCGATAGAGCGGCATTTGACGGTTGAGGGCTCGACACAGTGGTTAGCTGTGGAACCTGAAAGTCAGTTTGATTTTGAAGGAGCGTGTAATAGGAACTAGAGTTGCCTCAAAGTCCCCGCTTTATAAACAAAGGAAAAAAAGTTGATGCCTTCAGCCGCCTTATTCCCCATTGACATTTGATTCAAACGATTTCGCTTCAAGAATTAAATTTCTTATTTCAGGCTAAAAACTGATGGAAATTACATTAAAAGTGGATAGGAGACATTTTGGAAACAGCATAATTTTATTGGTATCAAAATTTCATTGCAAAAAAAAAAAAAAATTGACCGACGAAATAAAATGAAACAAATTTTTAGTCAAAAACAAAATAGTTTCATGGCCTATTAAAATCTGTTTAAATTTTAGATTCATAATTGTTGAAAATTTTTAGTTGCAACTAAAATCACGGCATGCGATTGGAGGAAAAGTCCATTATAAAATAACACTCCACAAAATGTTTCCATTTATCGGCATTGGATTTTTCTGGTTTGCTTTCTGTTTAAGTTTTTATTTGTTCATTTCTGTTCGATCGGTAAACTAAGTAAGCATTAGAGGGAGTAAGAAAACTCCGCTCGAAGATTTGTGTGATGTAATGCCGCCAGATGACGCTCGCATAAAGCTTGAAATTGCTAATTTTGTTAATGGGCCTCTTCTTTTCACAAGGCAGCGTCATATTTATGTGCCAGTGTCATAATTGCGGCATGGCAAACCATTGAAAAGTGTTCTCCACTACGGGTGTCATTGCGCATCCCATTCGCACGACGCACAGTGTGTCGCGTAGAACAACCTAGCTGGACAAAATTATTTTTCGACAGTGTTGCATTCGTATCAATTAGTTTGTTAGTATTAAAATAATATAAATCATTTTTCTAATGTTTTCTTTATTATTTTTTAAGCAAATTAGTTACAGGATTATAAAGTTATAAAAATTCAAAAAAAATACGAAAATAACCTAAAAATCCATAATACAAGAAATGTAAGAATCGTAGTATCTTAAAATACATTTTTTTACATTGAATACAATATTCATATTAATAAAATAATTTTATAAGTAACGTTCCTCATCGGAATCCGAGGTATCAGTTATCAGTAAAGGTTTTCTTAAAAAAAAACAAAAAAAATATAGTTGTACTTGAGTGTGCTGGCTAAAATTTATACTATTATAAAGAAAAATGATGCAGCTAGAATATATGCAAAATTTAGCCCGGGTACATGTGGGTACATATTATTTCCAGACTTTGAAAGTTGTGAAACAAAGAAAAAATAACATGTATTTTACCTATACTTTCAACACATTCTTTCATATTATTTGAATAACATACAAATTAATATTAATTGAAAAAAATATATTACTTGCCCTCAGAAATAAGATCCATTAATAAAAATATTTCACAATTGCAAACAGACACAGTAAGCTGGTGCACAAAGTATCGCGAAAATGTGACTGGCGTATAATTACAATTGCACTTAACAATTGACTCAACTTTAAATCCTTATCTTTAATTACCGTTAGATGTTAGACATAAACAATAGTCGGTTTTGGAAGTTTGAAGGTGTTGTTTACATCAGTTTTTAGCTCATTGCTGGGAATCTGGTAATGACTTTTGTCCATCTAGATTGGTCAGATGACACACTGTGCGACGGCGATGTGCCAGAGATAAAAAACGCTTATCACCGCGATTTGCATGGTGACGAAATATGTGAATAAAGACGACACGGTTGCTTAAAATGCTATTTGGAAAGTAATTAAAACATAGGTTCATCATTCAATCGCATAGGCTTTTTCAATAATATCTCAAAAAAAGTAGAATTTCAAGAAACTGCTTTTCTTAAGTTAGGGTTATGCTTTGCTTTATGAAATTCGTTTATATATTTATTTCATCTTAACACAATAGAATTTTCATACACACCTTGCCCCACTTTGGATTTCCTCTTTATTCTTTATTCTAAAACTACGGGGGATTGTTTCCAATTTATATACTCTATATGATATATCATATAGAAGTATATTAGATTTAGTATACCGTTTGTAATGCAGCGAACCAATCATCGGACACAAAAATGAACCACACCACGGTATTAGGGATAACAAAAGACTTTGATTTCCGCATGTCCATCCGTCTGTCTATTCGTGACCACCATAACTCTCGAAAGGATTGAGCTAGAGACCTGAAATTTTGCACAGTTACGTTTCTCGTAAATAGCTAGTTCATTTTATCCCATATTGACACAAAATTAATATGGTTACCCTATATAAAGCACCCTAATATCGTCTATTCTTTGTGGTCCTAAAATTCTCTTAACTGTTTTTTTCGAAATTGGATGAGAATAATTATAATTTTAAACACAAATTTTAAGTTTAACATATAATTGCATGTAGTTTAGAATAAAAGAAAATCTTTTTTTCTTTCAGTGCAACATTCTTTCAGTGCAGCTTTTCTTATTGTAAAGCCTTGCCTCCGAGCACTGAGAATTTCACACTCCAACCATGTGGTTTAAATAGTCTACGCTGATCTCGAAAATGCTAAAAAATGTGTAAAATGTGGGTTATTTTGATAACAAGAAAATATACAGTGTAGAATTTTTACTTTAAAAATGATTTCTGAAATACTGTTTTCAACTGTTTTTCACGCATGATTTTTGAAGAAAATAATTGAACGATTACTTTTTACCTTACAAATTTTTAACAGAATGACGGTAGAAAGTACCCGAATAGAACCGAAAAGCATGAGTACAGGAGGGTTTGTTCTTTGGGACCTAAAAATGCAGCAATTTACGCAATTCTGTCTAAAGATTTAGACCTATAATTCATATCCACATACAAGAAGCATAAGAAGATGATAAGAACGATACGCACAATAGTTTTAATGTGGAAATTGGTGATTGAGGGGTCGACTTTGGGTCAATGTTCGCTTCATGAAATTTCTGCAGCAATCAAGCGGCATTTCACGATTGTCGCGTCGATACAGTGATTAGCTGTTAAAACCTGAATCCCAGTTTAACTTTGCAAACCATTTTGAGTAGCAGAAAATATGTGCGTTACACTAAAAATACTAAAGGGTCTTTCAATAAGGACATAACAATTTTGTATTTTAATAAAAACGTACCCTAAAACTTTTTTTATGATCTGGCAATGCTAAAACGTCAGTCAAGGTTTACATTTTTATCATCTTGAAGTTCACGAACGAGCAACGTTTGGAAATTATTAAAACTTACTAACGAAATTCTGAGTCGGTGGTCGCAATCGTGTAAGCTCAAGAAATGGTCCGGTCGAATGGCCACCTCGCTCATGCTTTTTAACACCGTTGGATTTCTTTTTATGGGGTTATGTTAAGTCGTTGGTTTATGCCAACAAGCCAACAACGTTAGAGGAGCTCCGGAACAATATCGAACGCGAAATTGCCAACGTTCCGGTCGATATGTGTGGAAGAGTGGTGGAAAATTAGCTCCAAAGAATCAATCAGCAAACGTGCTCCCGGTGGCCATATGAACGACATCGAATTTCATACTTAAATGTAACATGTCCTCTACACCTGGAATAAATTTTAGCCCGATATCTCAATTATTCTGTGTTTTATTTAAATACAAAATTGTTATGTCCTTATTGAAAGACCCGATACAAGTAGGGTATATTTTCTCTCCAGTATTTTAAGCTTGGATGAATTTGATGGAAAATATAAAATTCTGCAGTGACGTAGCCTGAAAAGGGGACAAATGAAACTACATATATAAAAGCGAAAATATATTTTATGTGTTTAATATTTATTTATTTCTTTTATTTTCGTTTTATCCAATTAATTTTTTTTATAATATTATATCTTCCTTAAAATTTATTTGAATTATTTTAGTTTATTGTGGATTTTTACATAAATTTTACAAGTTTAATTTGAGTGTATATTTTGAAAAACATTCAAATTAGAATTTTTGTTTTCATGATTTTAATATAATTGTATTTTTGTAAATGTTTTCGTTTGTTTGTTTATCCTGTCTTATCCATTTTAGATATACAAGTTACAGTCGCTTTTATCTAAATTAATTTATTTTTTCTTAAATTTTGTTACATTACTTTATTGGTATGTATTTTGAATTTTTTCTTTTTTCATTTTTATATTCGAATGTTTTAAATTTATCTAAGTTTATCTTATATGTTTACCTGTTTTATTATATAGAGTCTATATTATATTCAACAATTAATAGCATAGCTATAGTTTCTTATGCAACCTGAGGTCATGTGATGGTTCATTATAATTTAATAAAGCATGACCAAATTTCGTTTGAAGGTCAGAATGCCTTTTGTTTTACTTATATAGTTTCAACAGAAAGAAAAAAATAAGTAATAAAATATTTACAAAAATTTCAGTGTTTTTTTTTTATCTATTTACGGTTCAGCTGGTTATCTTATATTTCGGTAATAGACTGCATATTGGGAAAATTTCTCATCACAATCAAATGTTGTATTTAGAAACAAAAAATTTAGCTGCACTTAAGGGAAACTTCACAAGTTTGAAAACGCCACGAAGCAACCTCTCTTTTGTCTACACAATATATATTGTCTACACTTTCTATAACCTCACTTTGGGGTAGGTATGCTTTGCATGACCATACTTTTTTTTGGGTAAATCCAGGGACAAGACATCAAGTGGTAGTTGGGCGGGGGAGGGGGGAGGCAGGGGTTGGATGGTTGAAACGGAACACCAACGAATTAACAAAATCGTGTAGAAAATGAATCGTTGTTTGATAAAAGAAATTAAGAAATGTGATGCGGCGTCCATTTTCGCCCATTAACGAACTTAGCCTTGCATTTCACGAAAAACGAATCTGCATAAAATTTCAAGTCTCTAGCTCAATCCGTGCGCCCGCAATCCGCGCCACAGACGGACGGACAGACGGACGAACATGCAAAATTCAATTTTTGCTTATCATTCTAAACACACTTGTGTAATTCATTTTTGTGTGTGATAACGGGATCTTGGCGTTACAAACGGTAAGGCAAATCTAATATACCCTTTGCACTCAGAAAAATGTACAGGTCAACTTTTTGTCAGGTTAACTCTGACCCCTAGCTGGGTGACAGAGGTTTCCATTACATGACATTACATCCTCGAAATGCCTATCTAAGGTCAACTCGTGCAGCTCCCAAGGCCCTACTTCACCTGCTGGGGGCTTAATTTTAGAATTTCTCCGGTCACAGGTCAACACAAGTTTTACTTTCCCTCATGCAGGCGAACGCGTGCCTGCCCAAGGCCAATTACGCCAATGTAGGTCGTCGAGTTAGCCTCCATTTTTCTGAGTGTGGTTTCACCATACACTCAGAAAAATGGAGGCTAACTCGACGACCTACATACGGCGTAATTGGTCTCGGGCGGGCGCGCGTTCGCCTGCATGTGGTTTTACCATACACTCAGAAAAATGGATGCTAACTCGACGACCTACATACGGCGTAATTGGCCTCGGGCAGGCGCGCGTTCGCCTGAATGTGGGCAAGTAAAACTGAGTTGACCTGTGGTCGGAGAAATTCTGAAATTAAGCCACCAGCAGGTGAAGTAGGGCATTGGGAGCTGCACGATTGAGGTTAACTCTGACCGCTGGCTGGCTTACAGACACCTCTGTAAGGTCAGAGTTAACCTGACAAAAAGTTGACCTGGACATTTTTCTGAGTGTACGGGTATAAAAACACCATTAAAGACAATAGCGCCACAGGTCAAATCTTTTTAAATTTATGATTTGTGGGAAATTATTGAAGTTATGATCAACGCAAAGCTTTCTTCTGCAATATTTAGTTTTGAGAAAAATATGTAACAAATAATATTTTTTCAAATATCTTGGGAATCGTTAAAGATACATAAAAACCGATGAAGTAAAAAATGTGGAAAATTTGATATTCTTTAAATTTTGTTATAATCATTTTTGTCAAAAAGTGCATAGGTTTCGAGAAATTTAAAATTCAAAACAAATTGTATAGGAGGTACCCGTTATAGTTATGGTAACTTTTCCAAAAGTTGATAGAAAACTACGATTTTTGTAAATCTTATTCAAAAAAAATTTTCAAGCCGCTGAGTCAACGCGTTCTTGAGTTATTTAAGATACGTGAAACGGACAGACTGACAGACAGATGCACGGACATCCTCATAACTTTACCTGAAACGGATTTCGTAATGATCAGAAATTTTCTATCTGCCCCTGTTCTCGAGTCGGTCTCCGTCATGAATACAATACTTCCCATCTATTTAAGAGGAAAGTAAAAATGAACCTTAGGCGAAAAATTATAATTTTGAGCAACCCCAGCCGAAATAGAGTATTGTTTTTGCATTTTAGTGATCCTTTTTTGTAACATTTGATAAATAAATTGAAAAATTCGTTTTAGAATAGAGGTATGATCACCATAGGTATGTTTCAAATACTCTAGCCATCTTTTGAATCGTATCCGATTGACTCGAAATTTTGCACATATATACAGTCAGAAGGGAATTTTAATATTCTGATGTCGAAATTTAAAAATTCGAACCGGAAGATTCTATCAGGATAACAACATGATATTTTTCGGAAAAAAATCCGGAAAAAATGCTTTATCTGTAACAGTTGTTTGATTTTTTTTTTAAATTGATGAACTTGAAATTATGTAAAGATCGACATGTTTGAAACGATATTGTTTTGGTTCTGATGATGATAGTACCATATTCCGCGTATCGAGACCCACTCGGAATGTTCGAATTTTGCTTTCAGAATTTTCAGTCTCGGGTTCGCTGTTGCATTTAGAGTCACTATTTTCATTATCTTTAGAGTTTTAAAGTGTCCCTGTTTCAGGTGGAATTCCAAAAACCCTGCACTCCTCCACCGCAGTCCTCATATTTTTACACCCCCACAAATGGGAACGATTTCTAATACGGATAGAAGAGTATGCTGTAGGTTTCAGTGCGTAAATATCGCCTAGTAGAATAAGCTTTATAATGGTGAAAGTCAGTTTAAGATTCTTTCAGTGCGAAGATAGCTAAGGAGGCGATAAGAAGAGGGTAAGGAGGTGATGATTAAATTTCATCCAATTCGGTTTATTGTTTCTTAAGCAAATCGAAGTTAACGAAACTACTTTTCCTTCCTAAAAAGTATATTTATTGAAGAAAATATATTTAAAAATGTGTGCTTCATAGAAACAAACCGAAACTCAATTTGAAATTATCCAGCCAAAATCTAAAAGAATCGGATATTAGTGCAGGCACGCACTGCGTTGGAAGGTATGGAGAATTGTGTTAAAATGAGAATTTTAGTTTTTTAAATTAGTACAAACCAATATGGGAGCTCGCAAAGAAGTGTATTTAGACTAACTTTTTTAGTACTTGATTGTTGCTACTTAAATCTGCCCCGATGTACCCTGAAATAATAGTTCAAACATATTTCAAAAACTCAAATTGCTACTTCGGCATCATTCTGCAAGCTTGGCAATGCAGTGCGCGCCTGTGCTTAGAAAAAAAACACAAAACTATGGCACGGTGTTATATGATTAGTATTTTTAATCTAAAACAATTTTCTTTGTCCTTATGCAGTCTCAAGCAGACGAAATCCTCGGTTTTTCCTCATATTTTTCACATAGTTAAAGTAAGTTTTTCAATTAAATATTATACAAACTTTGATATTTCTTTTTTTTTTACTAAATATAAGTATTTTGTGTTGTTTTTCGATTTTATTTTTAATTTCTTAATAATTATAATATAATTCCTTTGTGTATAAAATAGTTTTAGGCATTTGGTTATGGTTAATTTTTATTAAATCTATTTCTATTTTATAATATTATAATATCAATATCTAACGACACTATAAAATCTTATAACACCTGATGCTGTAACGTTCGATAAATAGTAATCCATGATATTGTTAAAATGTATTCTAACAGTGTTAGACTGGACGTCCTTGTACGGTGACCATTGGAACTTTGATCCTTTTGCGACCAATCATACCCTTTGGCATTCTCATTCGATGATTTTTGTTCAGATTTGTCAATTTCATTCAAATTTGACTGATATTTTGATCCTATCGTTTTGGAAAATTATCAATTAATAAAACTATTTCATCAAAATTTCAATGATTTGGTGTTAAAATTACCTTTATCGACGAGCGTTACGGAATATGTGGCTGATTGGCCGTACAACGATGAATTGAATCCTGTTTTAATGGTGGTCGTGTCCCTGCGGGGAGTCGTCTCAGTTGTTGGCGGAGGTATCGTTGTAGGTGGACTAGAAGCTGTTTTTCGGTGAAAAAAAAAACATAAACGATTTTTAAATATTTTGTAGCGGCTCAAAATGGAATGTTGGCTAAATTATCAAACGACAAAAGTAATAATAAAATATTAACTTGAAAATTTCCAACACCTTAATTCGTCTGATGATGGAAAACCAGACATTTTCGTGAGAATTTCCGATAAAAAACAAAAAGGAAAAACAGAAAAAATCACGAGCCCAATGTTTGCAGAAACTCCAACCACACTCGTATCGAAAGGCTTTTCCCAGAATGGAAAACGTAAAACAAGGAAAAGGAAGAGATAATTCCATTTGGCTGAAATGAAATTTTCAAAAGATAATGGAAAAAAGGATTCAGAGGACTCGTTCAACTGCTTCTGGCTCCTATACCGATCCTGTTGTCGATGCTGGCGCTTTTCCATACAAAAAAAAATCATAGCCGCGTGCCCCTTTTTAAATTTTAATTTCACATATCCCTGTCGAAGAAGCTTTGAATAATTCCATAGAGACTGATGTCAGACCAAAATTATAACCATATCCTGATACAGAACTTCCCAGCCAGACTAGGCGACAGGTATATGCATATTAAATGAGGAAAAAATCATAAGTCGATCCTTTGAAACGTTTTCAAACGAGTGAGATTGTCTCTGCGATTTTAAATACATGACATTCAAGGATATTGAACAATATCTGAAGATGTAATTCCAGTTTATAAGATTCAAATAACGGATTTAAAATCACAAAATATATATTTATGTTATTTGGAAAATGAAATTCTGTTTATTTCGTAAGAGAAAAAAATCTCTCTCAAAATTGGTACGGATTATTCCGCAGGCGTGTGTAAATATCAAATTTGCTATTAATCAATTTCAGAAACTGAACTTTTAAAATTAATCTGTCTAAAGATATTATCCCACATCAGTTCAAATGGTCTGGAAATTGTATCAGTGACGATATATCAGTGAGACAGAGAAAGTGCAATTGACATAAAAATTGCATTAAAAGCCGGGTAGAAAAAATATGTTGTATTTCCTTTGCTTACAGTTGAATCGAAAAGCAAAACTAAAAATGCCGGGTAAAAGTTTTTTGCAAGAATTTTTTTGCGCCAAAAAAACAAAAAAATTACGTTTTACCTTCAGGACCTCCCGTTCCGAATTTTAAAATTCTAACACCAGATTCGTAAGGGGGGCTCCGAAACCCCCTTATTGCCAGTTTTTCGAGGAAAAACGGTAAAAAGGATATTTGGGTTATCCTTACAGGACCTTCCGTTTCTAATTTTGAAAATCTAACACCAGATTCATGATCAGCGACCCCAAAAACTACCGAGTGAAACTTTTCAGCCTCCTATTGAGCAGGATTCATGGCTAAATCATGGTTTAAAAACACGCAAACCCCCTTTACCCCCCGTTTACCCCCTTAGCGTTAACATTTCGGAAAACCCCGCCTTAGTGAGTGCCTACGTGATGGTTGGAACATACTGTGAAAGTTTCAAGTTTCTAGCTTCAGGGGTTTGGGCTGCGCGTTGTTGAGTCAGTCAGTCAGCCAATCAGTCCGTCAATCAGTTAGTCAATCAGTCAGTCAATCAGTCAGTCAATCGGTCAGTCAATCAGTCAGTCAATCAGTCAGTCAATCAGTCAGTCAATCAGTCAGTCAATCAGTCAGTCAATCAGTCAGTCAATCAGTCAGTCAATCAGTCAGTCAATCAGTCAGTCAATCAGTCAGTCAATCAGTCAGTCAATCAGTCAGTCAATCAGTCAGTCAATCAGTCAGTCAATCAGTCAGTCAATCAGTCAGTCAATCAGTCAGTCAATCAGTCAGTCAATCAGTGAGTCAATCAGTCAGTCAATCAGTCAGTCAATCAGTCAGTCAATCAGTCAGTCAATCAGTCAGTCAATCAGTCAGTCAATCAGTCAGTCAGTCAGTTAGTCAATCAATCCGTCAATCAGTCAGTCAATCAGTCAGTCAATCAGTCAGTCAATCAGTTAGTCAATCAGTCAGTCAATCAGTCAGTCAATCAGTCAGTCAATCAGTCAGTCAATCAGGTTAAACGATTTGATATATGTATATATATAGGTTTGACGATTGGCCACAGGCAATTGTAGCTTTTCTAATGTTTTTTGTTATTTTTTTATTTCGCCCAGGGCAGCAAAATGCAGCCTTAAAAAACAGTCCCCCAGATGCCTGAACCTGAGTAAAAAGGATCATTATCGTAAGACAACCATACCTTAAATTGACCTAAAAGTCGCTGGAGAAGTACATCTTTGTGCGGTTCGAATTTGACGCACTAAACTTCAAATGCCTCCAATTGTCGCCTAAAGCGCCGCTCCGTCTTAGAAAAATCAAGGTTGGCGCCTTTGTACTAGACCCCAGAGCCAATATCTAGCCGATTAGCTTGCTGTAAGAAACTTACAAATCTTGGAAACAAATTTTGATCATGTAGTCCAGCAGCGGTTCGAATTTTTACTCATCTTAAATGTAAATCCGGCTAGTGACGATTTTGGCGCCCCCCGCACCCTACCTGCCACCTGGCATTGTGCTATATGCAAGATAAAATTATCACAACATTAAAACGTCTCCTACAAAATGCATCTTGACATGAAAAAAGCGAAAAAATATCCAGAAATTCATCAAGAACAAGGAGATTGAAACAATGGCAACTGTGGCCACCACTTAATTACCGCAACGCCTTAAAATATTTGACCTTCTGCAATGTACAGTAAATCTTTCACCCAAACCAGACTCTACACAAATAAATCTTTTCGAACTGTCTTCAATAATCCTTTGGCTGCAGATAAATAACGAAGAACGGGTCCAATAAAAGGACATTGCATTCCCCATAAATGCCGCAATAATTCAGGACACTATACCAACTGACGATGGCTAAGCCATGAGCGGCTAAGTATGGCTCCTATAGTATATCCCATTTTTTCTTGACTTTCAACAGCCCCCTGCCGTTGCCCGCTAACATTAATCGGTAAGAATACCCACTAAACTAAAAGGCTGTTTTGTCTCCTTTTATCGGTAAGCATGCTTTCCGCCCCAGACCAGTGTCCAATTTGTGGGGGTATTTATGTATAGTTAGCTTAAATATAGCCAAGATAGCGGAGATAGCAATGTGAAACTGGACAGAAGCTCATGTGTAACATTCCTGCGACGGATGCGATGAGTTGGACATCAGGAAAGAAAAAGAATGACCGGAAATCTCGACAAACACCTAACACATCTATTCACATGATGTGATAAAGGATAAAAATCAGGAGCTATGATACTTACAGTACAATTTAATGGTGCCATCAGTTTCACCACGAGGATTTTTGGCGACACACTTGTAAATGCCATAATCACTTTTTTGGACGTTCGAGATCGTTAGCCTCATTGTAGCCTTGTACGACTGTGTGCCAGGAATTGTCTCCGTCCTGCAATCATTAAAGTAAAGGAAAATACTCTCAATGCTGTTATAATACTGATAATAAAAAAAATTGCGAGCAGCAAAAGAAATGTTCAGGATGTAGGATTCATGGTTGCGAGAGGATGTTGGGCTAGATTGAATGAACATTGAAAAAATATGTTGGACAAAGTTCTGCTGCGTTGTTTTTTTTCTCTCTACTTTTTCTGCGAATGGAATATTTTTTTTCTAGATAGTCGAAGGGAAAGTATATCAAAACATATCCGTGGATAATGCCACAAAGGCCCACTTCAATTTCGAGTGAGATCCGACGAAAACTGGAATTGGATGCTTATTCGAAACTATACTGTACTGGAAAGTAGAAAAAGGGATAGTAGAATTGATGAAGGAGAGTGGGCAAAACATATAAAACTTTTAAAATTGCTCGAGTTGCAGTTGCAATTTTTTATCGTTTCAAGTTTTATATTTCCTGTGGATGCATTGTTTCCCTAAATAATTACAGCCAAGGATGCAATCATGCGCTTCCTTTTCTACACTCAACTGTCTACACATAGTATAGATTTCGTTCCCGAGTGCATCATACTTCTTCGAGAAAATTGGTTATTTAAAGGATATACGAGCATACATATAAGGATTAAAGGGAATGAATGATTGTTGGGTTTTGATTTTGTATAGTGCCGATGTTAACGATGTTGATTTGTGTTACTTACTTGTATTTTGTCGATTCGGTTATCATTTGATCATTCTCTCGTGTCCAATAATTAAGGGATGTTGGATGCGCCTCTATAAAGCATTCTAGCGTTATATTGTAGTACATCGGCACACCAACTAATTGATGAGGGATCCAGACCATGGGAGCAACTGTGGATGATAAGAAATATAAGATTTTAATTAATATTTGTAACATCGTTATATGTATGTAAAGTTCTATCTATCTATATAGCGTTTTCACAGATTCAAACAACGTATTTTTCAGTACATTTCCACGTTAACCGATACTACTTAAGCAATTTCACAAAATTTTGTTGAATCACTTTAGAGCAGGGTATTCCAACCCGCAACCCGCGGGCCGCATGCCCGCGAAAAAAGATATTCGCGTTATCCTTATAGGACCTTCCGTTTCTAATTTTGAAAATCTAACACCGGATTCGCGATCAGCGACCCTGAAAACCCCCGAGTGAAACTTTTCAGCCTCGTATTGAGCAGCAATTTGGCGTTTTAAATGAGCAGCATTTAAAACGTCCAAACCCTCTTTACCCCCCGTTTACCACATTAGCGGTAAAATTTCGGAAAACCCCTCCTTAGTGAGCGCCTACGCGATGGTTGGGACATACTGTAAAAGTTTCTAGTCTCTAGCTTCAGGGATTTGGGCTGGGCGTTGATGAGTCAGTCAGTCAATCAGGTTAAACGATTTTATATATAGAGAATCTACTAATCAGATATCTTAAGGGTTGCTATATTTTATTTGTGGCCCAATATAACTCGTTTTCTCCCAATGTGGCCCAGGATAGCTAAAAGGTTGGACACCCCTGCTTTAGCGCGTTAAACTTTAAATATAAAAAAAATACTAATTGTGATCAACACAAAACTTTCCTTTGCAATATTTAGTTGCGGAAAAATTATCTAAACAAAACTATTTTCTTAAATATCTCGAGAACCGTTAAAGATACTTAAAAACCGCAGTAGGAAAAAATATAGAAACTTCCATATTTTTTAAAATAAAACTTTAAAAAAAACTTGAAAATTTCTCGAAAATATGCGCTTTTGGCAAAAAATGACTACAACAAAAATTTAAATAATATAGAATTTTCTACATTTTTCCCTAAAGCGGTTTTTACGCATTTTTAACGGATCTCGAGATATTTGACAAAATATTTTTGTTTACATAATTTTTCCGAAATGTTTTTTTTTTTCAAATATCTTGAGAATCATTAAAGAAACGTAAATACCATTTGAGGCAAAAATCGTAGAAAATTTTAAATACTTTAAATTTAGTTATATTCAATTTTTGCCAAAGGCGCATTTTTTCGAAAAATTTTCAAAAAACTGTATTTAAAAAAAATTGTTTGAGAGGTACCCGTTATAGCTAACGTTACTTTTCTAAAAATGGACAAAAAACCACGATTTTCCTGAAAATGATTTACAAAAAAATTTCAAGTCGCGTTGAGCTACGTTCTCGAATTATTTAAGATATTTAAAACGGACGAACCGACAGACTGACCGAAAGACGGAGCGATAGACAGACAGACAGACTGACCGAAAGACAGACAAACTGACCAACAGACAGACAGACCGACAGACAGACAGACAGACCGACAGACCAACCGACAGACAGACAGACAGACATACAGACATATGCACGGACATTCTCATATTTTTTCATACATTTTTCGTACTGATCTGAAATTTTCGATCTGCCGCCGTTCTCAAGTCGGTCTCCCTCTTTACACACAGAGAAAAGATAGTAAATTTTACTATTTTATTTTACTATGTGGAATCGTGACTATTACTAAAATAGTTAATTTCAATTACAAAAATAGTCAAAACCGACAACTACTAAAATTTTCGTACTACTAAAATTTTCTATTTTGTAGTTAAATTGACTATTTTTTCAATTGAAGTTAACTACTTTGTAATTGAAATTAACGATTTTAGTGATAGTCCCGATTTTTCAATATAATGTAATTACGAGATTTACTATTTTTTCTCTACATGTAGCAGAGGAAAGTGATTATATTACTAGTTTTCCATGTTAACACTTTCAGAATAAAAATCGCTACATAAATGCAGAAAAAATACTTACAGTCAACGCTGACTTTTATCCTCTTTGAAACACTTGGCGGCACACCGTTCGATGCAATACACAAATAAGCGCCCATATCCAGTCGCGATACCCGGGAAAGCTCCAAAGCTTCACCTTCGGATTCCATAACTAAAGAAGGATTTCGGGAAAAGCAAAACAATTTTCAAAATAGATTCGATTAAGAAGAAAATCACCGTAAAATTATTCTCTCTACTTTGATATTCTCACAATAAAATTTACCTTCCGTTTCCCGATTTATTGAAATCTTGCTTCCGTCGTCACGCTTCCATTTGATAGATGGATCGGGACTTCCTGTTGCACGACATCTTAGCGTTAAGTTAGAACCTTCTCGAACTATAACATCGCTTGACGTTAGCGAATCGTCAATATTAGGCGGCACTGAAATACGGAAAGAATGTATTCAGCATTTTTGGTTAGAAATTTGTTAAAAAAAATGTATAACGGTAAAAGATATTAAAGGCAAAAATGTAGAGAATTTTAATATATTTAATTCTTCTTTTATATATTTTTTTCAAAAAACCATTAGTTTGTAATCAATACTCAAAAATCTAATTTTTCACGTGTTAAGTATAATATCTCGATAACGGTAAAAGATAGCGAATAACGGTAAAGGGCAAAATTGTGGGAAATAATATTTTGTTTAATCTCAGAAATTATACCACCAATAAAACTGTTAGTTTCTAAGTATAAGTTAAGTATAATATCTCGATAACGGTAAAAGATAGCGAATAACGGTAAAGGGCAAAATTGTGGGAAATAATATTTTGTTTAATCTCAGAAATTATACCACCAATAAAACTGTTAGTTTCTATTTGTAAAGAACGGTAAGGAAATTCAGAGTTTTTTCTTTCTACAAAAGTTTCTTATTTGCTAGCATACGGAAATTTCTAATGCAAATATAAACCTTTTGTAGACGGAAAAAAATCTAAATTTGTTTATCATTCTTTATAAACACAACGGATTTGTACTGACAGACAGAAAAACATTTCTGTAATATGATTCCAATCGACTTGGGAGTGTTTAAGGAATGTGTGTAAGGAAAAATTAAGAATTCGAAATTTTTTCATACTCCATACTTCCTATAAGAAAGTAAAAATTATTTAAAAACGAGCGGGAAAATTACAAAAATTCCAAATGTCTACCAGGACGAAAAAGCGATTCCCCTAGATCCAATCATTCGGAAAATGTGTTAAAATCCTGTTAGGATAACGCAAATACTCTTTTTTATCACTTTTCTTGAGAAAATTAGGAAGTTTCTTAAGTCGCTGGTAACGACTTTAATGTCAAAATTTTAAAACTTTTCTAGTATTTTTCCAAAAGTTGTTAAAACAGTGATTCTTTTGAAACTAAATCAACGATAGGTCTACATTCTAGTAAAAAAATGTACAAAACTATTTCAGTTCATCAAAATACAACGAAAATTGCGCAGCAATTAAGATTTTTTAGAAAAAGGTAGTCAATATTTGGAAACTTGATAAAGAAATTGGCCGCAGTCACAACTTTTTGATTAACAACAATGCGTTGCAGGAAGAATTTTTCAAAAAAAAAAGTGCCGCAGGTGAATATTTTTGGATGTAAGGCCTAAATAGAAACCGTTAAAGTTTCCGGAGAATTTTTATTTAATGTTGAGTCTTTTATACACATATTTTTTTGGGTTAATCCAGGACAAAACAAGAGGGGCGGGGTGGAAAAAACACCAACAAAATAACAAAGTTTATATTGGCCCTTACCAATGAGCTGTTACTAACTTAGTAATAACTTAAGGTGTGTGCACAACAGTCTAATTGCATACTATTTTTTGTAAGTTTTCATTCAATTTTCACAGCAAACTGGAAACTTTACAATAAAAACTAGAATTCGGACTGAAATTAGCAAGGAATTAGTCTGTTTCGCACAAGCCAAAAACTGTTATTAAGTTAGTTACAGCTCATTGGTACGGGCCATTGAAAATATAACTTAATTTGGAAGAAAACCAAGCTAAACAATTTAAAAAATGTGTGCTGCAGGTGAAATTTTTTAATTAAATCAAGAGCTGTACAGTTCAAATTGAAAATTAACTTAATTTTCCACTTTTTTTACATTCTGTAAATAATTGCAATGGAAATCGTGAAAATATAATAAGGTACATAAGCTCCGAAGGGACATGAGCTCTTTATGGAAAATTGTTGAAAGAATTTGTCGCAGGCGAAAAAAATGTGATTTATAGCAACACCTAGAGAAAGATTGTTTGTTTATTTTTTGCATATTTAGAGATCGTTTTTCTAGCGTTCACTATATTATAATACAGTATCAGGAAGACCGAGCCATGCTCGGCGAGCTCAAAATCCTAATTTTGGTGATTTTTGGGGAAAAACTAAATTCACTTTATCTTTACAGAGCTTTTCCAGAGTTTTTAAATTCCCGACCTAGAAAGCTAAAACTAAAACTAACGCGCGATAACAAAATTTCTTAGAAATCGGTTGAGTGGTTATTGAGTAATCGCTGTCACCGATTTTTGAAACGTTGTTTTGAGACACCAGGTGAGGGTTATCGATGGGAGGGAAAAGTCAGGTTTATAGTGGGAAAATCGAAAGCCCTTAGCCCTTTAGTAATACTGTAAAGTTTCATTAAGATCGGACCACCCAATTCGAAGATACCAGGCGAGGGGTATCGAGGGGAATTTTCTCAGAGGTGAGACCTATATAGATCGATTTCTTGTCCCCGAAAATCCCTAACCATCAAGTTTCGTGAAAATCGTTAGGCGGGTTTTCGAGATCGTTTGTGCAGACAGACAGACAGACAGACATTCCTCGTATTATATTATAGGATAACTTTTAATTGAAAAGTTTAGTTTTCAAGACATCGGGATACGTTCAGCATCTAGCCACTTGTTATGCAAAATGATTTAAGAGAAGTTGGAATTCAAAATACAAAAATTCCGACCATTTTAAAGATTTTTTTTCGACCATTTTAAAGGTTTGAATCTGTTGTAAATTCACATTTGGCATAGTGACTATTTTCTGGAAGGATCTGGAAGGCTCGAAAATGCAGCACTTTTACCCCAACCACCTTTTCTTCTTGCCATAGCCCAATGGTTACTACTTTTTAAGCAATATAATTCTTTAACCTAGATAAAAATAAGTTAAGAGAATATATTTCTTTGGTAGATTTTTTAAAAACGCGTGCGTTAAGTGTGCATTAACATGCGTTCAGCTAAAACTACCCTTACGACCACAATCGGTTTTTCATAAAATTTTGAACTTCAGAAGTCGATTAAAAAGGATTTAGGAGACATTCAACTATCCTGATTTTGACAAATAAACAAGAAAATATCATTCTCAACTAATTTCGGAATAGTTTCTATCAGGAAAAAAAACTTTTTGGCTTAAGTGTGAGAGCTGAATTCTCGAAAGTGGTTTATGATTAAGCTAATAGATTTCCATTTTTCACTAAGTGAATGCGAATGTAAATGTAAGCCATCCATCGTGTAGATCGATGACAAACGAGATAAAAAAAACTTTTCCTGTGAAAATCATAAAAAAAAATGCGGGACAGTCCGCAAAACCCATTGTGAAAGGTTTTGTCTTTTAGTAAACTTATTTCGACACCAAATTCCCGAAAGCCCCAGCCACTGGCTTGTAAAATCTGTGCCGAAAAGATGGAATATTTCTGTAAATACCACGTACATATACATATTCGTTTACGGTCGAAGAACTCTCTCTCTCTCTCTCTCCCTGGCCATATAAAATCAAACTTCACATTTGATTTATGCCGCAGGAAAATTCCTTTTCGATTGCGGGTTCCAGGGCTCATATGGAGAACGTTAAACACTTGAATCCACTGCCATGCTATATGCATGCCAGAAATCCCAAAATCTAGCTATCCTTGGGAAAAGCAAAATCTCGCCCGTTCGCACTCCAGACGGTGGTCATGTATATCATGGTATCCTGTCAAATCCTTGGCTAATATGCGAATAGCGAAAACTTTTCCTTTTTGCCTTTTTCGATTTTCTCACATGCACACACCATTGGGTGAATGTGTGCCGCGTTGAAACTAAATGGACTCAACACCCGGATTTCACCAACCCATCCAGGCTTCCACCATATGATATTAGTCCGAGACAGATAAACACCATTTGACTTTGGTGGGAAATTTTCTGGTGGGTGGCAGTACACGATGATGGTAATATAATGGGGCGCGCTTATGAATCTGATCCTGTGGAACCTGTGGAGGAGTCTGATTGCTCCCAACTCCCTTTATCCTGGGTTAAGTACAAATCCCTGTACGTCTAACTACATTTGATATGAAAATGGAACCACGAGGGCTGGTAGTCGAGCCAAAAAGGCAAAAATCCTGTAATGCGTTTATTGGAAACAATGGTAACCCGTAAAACAAAAAAAAAGTTTTCCCTATTTTTATATATTCTTGCACTGCTACCGATGTTTATTTCCCGACGAAATTCTCCCTTTCATTCCTCCAGCTTTTGCGTTCCTCACATTTCTGGCAATGGCTTTATTGTTTTTGTTGCTACTCATTCTGGCATCGGATAATTTTTCAATGATTCGATGGGAGGAAAAGTTGCTAACAAATAGAAAAAAAAAGGATAATTGATGTGTTATTGTTGTGCAGGATACCCGGTGATATATTCTTGTTTTCCACACGTAGTCCCTCTGTTTAGTATTAGTGGCTTTTAGTGGAAAGTTTTTCAACTTTCAAAGTACTTTTTTTTGGTGATTTTCGGATATATTCATCGTTGATTTCCACCAAAATATTTTTAAAGGTATAAATTATGCGAACAATATCAAATTTACTTTGCTGCTGTTTCACGGATCGCCAATTATGGCGTCGATAATATGAGTTTTTAAAAAGAATTATTCAACGATATATACTTTAAAAATAACTCAAATATTGTAATTGTGAAAGTTTATAATTAAAAAACAAATATTTTTTGATGTTTATTTGAATTTTGCGTGTTATAAGAAAACTAATTTCCTAGAGTTTTTTATTCATAATTTTGAATTTGCTACTTTGGATACCAACAAATATACATATATTTGGAGTGGCAAAAAAACGGGTAAGTGCAAATAATTAACTGAACATCTGTAATTATTCCTATCGCAAAGAATCATCTACCGAGACAGAAAAATCGTCACCAAACATCGCTTTTTTTAACTATTTAGTAAAAATTTCGCTACATAGGCTAAAAACAATCCACAAGAAATTCGATACACTCAGAAAAAAAAAAATAAAGCTGATCCGAATCAACTTTTCGACAAGTCAACTCTGGCCTGTAGCAGGCAGACGGAATTGTCCATTAAATGACATTACATCCCCAAAATACCTATTTCAGGTCAACCCGTGCAGTTCCTTCCCAAGGAGCACAAAAGGTCGTAAAGTGGTCGTAGCGACTTTAACATCGACACTTTATGGTCGCGACGACCATTTTTTGACCTTTTGTGCTACTTGGGTTACGCTCTACTCTACTTGCTGCAGGTTAAATTTTTGAGTTTCTCTCGCCACATGTTTACTTTTCCTAACGCAGGTGAACGCGCGCCTATCATAGACCAAATTTTCCTGCAGGAAGCCAATTACGCCGTACGCACCTCGACGACTTTTACTCAATTGTTCTGAGTGTGTTTGATGCGGACTCTAGGTTTCAGGCGTCATTGAATCGGACTTCTGCGATAACATTGTAACCCAATCATTAACCGTCAATGGGAGGAGGCATTGAGTTGTGAATAACTCGTTTTAGTTGCTTTTTTGTTCAAAAATTTCTACAATTGTCAAATCCTGGAACGTCCCATCCCAACATATACAGGATTTTAATCATATCATATCATCATACTAATATATAAAAATGAGTTGGTGTCTGTCTGTCTGTCTGTCTGTTCCTCTTTCACGCAAAAACGGATGAACCGATTGACTTGAAATTTGGCATGAGTGTCTGTGCGGTAGTTTTGGTTCCAACATAGGCATACGGAAAAGTAGCGCGATGGGTGGGGGGAGTAAGAGGCCGGGGTAAAAGGATTTCGAAACTAAGTTTTTGCGCTATGTTACTCTTTCGCGGGGAAACTACTGAGCCGATTGGCCTGAAGTTTAGCTCCAACATAGACCATCAAAAAAAAAATTTATAAAACTTGACCCGGCAACGACGGGTATGCAAGCTAGTTCTAAATAAGATAAGAACGGAGCTAATGCTTTTTGCCATTCAATAAAAATATTTTACACCATTTGTTTTTAAGTGAATTTTAAAAACCGGACATTGAAAACAGGTGCCGATTTTTTTTTTTTGCAAAAAAAAAGTTTCACTGATTGAAAAATTGAAAACTGCGCACAATTTTCAATTTTGTTTTGTCAGCTAAACAAGAAATAAAATGCCCAAACATAGTTATCACAAGAAACACAATTAAAAGTGCTTCGATATAAGTTAAGATTATTGGATCCTACGGAATAATTTTCCAGTTATTAAAACCCACAATATTCGCCTTGGGTTTTAAGACTGCCAATAAAGTTAAATATAATCGGGTAAAAAACTTTTTCTGTTTATCCCCCAACAAAGTGAAATAAAACAAACCAAGAAAAACAACGCTAACACGACCTGAGAGGAAAACTTCAAAACTTCACCAATCAAAGCCATATGTGGATTAAAATCCTTCAGCCTCTGTAATCTTGGCACTGGCAAAACTTCAACCGAACCGCAAAGACCAAAAAAAATTATACGAGCGAAAGAAAAATTCTAGTAGATGGAAAGTCTCTCCCCTTCTCTGGGCCATGGAAAAAAAATTTAGGGAAAAAAGTCAAGAAAGAGATCAACGCGAGGGCAAAGAATGCCAGTCAAGGGTGTAACAAGACAGCAAAACATTCAAGAGATATAAAACTAATAAAAAGGATCTTTTATCTCTTTATATTGTTTCCAGTCTACCCCTAACATATCCAAATCCGTCAAACACCCTTCATTCCCCTCGGTCCATCATCGGAGTTATATATAGAATTCTAACATCCTGCTGGATTCCTGTCGTAAAAGGGCAAAAACTAAAGTTCTTACCACACTTGACAGTGTGCGTCCATCTTGTCCCATTCGAAAACGTCAAGGACTCCAAGATTTCATACATAAATACACACCCCCATAGAGATCAGGATGAGCAAGTCAAACTACAACATATGAGTTTGTTTTTACTCACATATAGTGAACGTATCCAACATATAGCCAACTTTTGATTAGAATCGAGAACAGAATAACAAATGAGAGTGACTGAATCGAGAAAAAAGGCCACGCTGAACGAGCCATAGTTGAGGTATACGGCAAACGTGGAAAATACTGGAAAACTTGTAGACAGAATGTGGAGGTCACATATGGTCCAAGATGAAGAAAAAAAATTAAATAATACTTTTAAGAATGCACAGACATCGAGATATGGTCGAGTTCTACACGACAGAACCAATAACAGGAAATTATAGTTTACAAAATTGCATGAGGAGCCCTAAATCGAAAAGGAAGTAAAAATTGGAGGGAATAGAGCCAAGGATCTGAACTGAACAGCTCTCAAATCTAGAATACGACTACGTACCAATTTTGCCATTCTATTTTCATTTCTTTTCATTTTAACTTCAATTCAAATAAAATCAAAATTTAGATCCAAATCTAGATTTTTCATTGCATGGTCTGGACTTTATGTCCTAAAATGGAAATGCCGTTAAAGAATTTGTAAAATGTTATCTAATCGTAGAACTTAGAACTCAGAATGTTTTTCTTGTCTAAAGTTATTTCAATTCATGCGACACGCTTTTGAACGAAACAATTTTTTTCCATTTTTTGGAAAATAATGAAAATTAGTAGCACAAATAGTTTTGACGTTTGTTATTGGAAAATTCATATATTTGCAAGGAATTTCGTGATACGATACTCAGAAATTTGGCTCAGTTTTTATAAAAGTTATATCTAAATTCTTTGTTTTTTTCTCGTTGCCTGACAATAAACAGTCCCTTTTGAAAAATAATTTGTTTTATTACATAGGCCAACAAAAGTACACTCGCTTTTATTAAAATCTTTATTTAGCTTGCTTTTTAAAAGCTTATATTTACCCAAGAAACACAACGAGGTTACAATCCGGTAACGTAACCGGTTTGAAACTATGGTTACAACACGCAAAAGTTGCAAAACTGGTTTCTGTAACGTGACTGAAACTTTTCCGATACCGCTATGTCACCGGAACCGCCACGTTACATTTGTAACCTCACCTATACACAGTTAAGGTAACAGCGAGGTGACCAGTAAACCGATATTATACTTTTTGGTTTCTATTGTGTTACAAAAAAACTACTCTGTACCTTCGACTATTCATTATGCGTTACAATGAAACCTTACTAGAGACCGAAAGGTTTCATCCGTGTTACAAGACAACCATAAATTTCAGTACATTGCAAATAAGTTTCAAAATAGCAGTTTCACATACGTTACTTGGTAACTAGTTACATAGTAACCAATATGTACCCAATTACATTGTAACCACGGTTACAAATTGTTTCTTGGGTAGCTTGCCTTCGTATCTGTTTCTCTGTATGTCAGATTCAAATCTTGCAATCCAATTGTGACCCACTTCCACTCATCCGATAGACTTGAAATTTTGCACTCATACGTAAGTCCGATGATAATGTAATATTTTCTCTACTTCGTTCTTGTAAGGATTCCTGTAAGAATGACGTGATTATCCTTTTCCTCAAATTTTTCATAATTTGAGGAAAAGGATAATCACGTTATCCTTACAGGACCTTCATCTGGGGTTTTTAGGATTGCTGAATCTGTTTCCGACACAAAGAAGTCTGTAAGTTTAACAGAAGGTCCTGTAAGGATAACGTGATTGTTATTTTCCTCAAATTTTTTGGGGAAAATCTCATCTGGAGTTTTTGGGATTGGCGAATTCGATTCGGACATTAAGAAGTCTGTAAGGATAACGGAAGGTACTGTTAAGATAAGGTGATAATCCTTTTCGTTTTGGGTTTTTAGTCATGCTAATCAAATACTAGGAAGACTAAAACAGATAAAAAAAATACAAAATTTGAAAAAATTTAAAAAAGCTTTTTTTTTTAAAATGCAATAAAAAGGAAAAAAATCATTTTTGGGCACTTTGAATCAGAAATAAAAGCTAGATAAATCGCAAAAATCAGAAATAAAAGCTAGATAAAGCATAAAAAATAAAAGCGAGATAAACATTTATTCTAAACATAACAAAAGCTATAATTGCCAATCAGGCAATTATTGAAAACCCGTATGGTGATATGGCATTGTTCGAAGTTTAAGTGAACGGCGAACAGTTGTATCAAAACTCCACTTTGAAGTTAAACTTTTCAATGAGATTTTTTAAAATTTGTTGCAATCGGATTTTGATGTATGGGAGTTTTATGTAGAATCATATCCTAAATAACTTTTGTTCTTGCTTTTTTTTGATAAGATGAACCGTTTTTCAGATATTCGCAAAAAACATTTTCATTCGTATAAGGAGTACCCCCCCCCCCACCCTCCCCACTAATGGTCTATTTTTGCCCATTACCGAACTTAGCCTTGCATTTTACGAAAAACGGATCTGCGCAAAATTTCAAGTCTCTAGCTCAATCCGTGCGCCCGCAATCCGCGCCACAGACAGACAGACGGACAGACAGACGGACGGGCATGCAGAAATTAATTATTTTTATCATTCTAAACACACTGGTGTAATTCATTTTTATGTGTGATGGCGGGATCTTGGCGTTACAAACTGTAAGGGAAATTTAATATACCCTTTGGTTTCACCAAACGGGTATAAAAATAAATATTTATCTCGCTTTTATTTCTAATCTCAGCGCCCAAAAAATTATTTTTCCTGCGTTTTTTTAATTTTTTTTTGTCTGTATGTTTGTTTGTTTGTTTGTCGGTTTGTTTTGTTTGTTTGTCTGTCAACATTAGAGCCTGCATGTACGAAAATAAACGTTCGGTACACGCGATTCCGTTCGGAAAAGAATTATCAGCGTGTAGTGAAAACTCAAGGCAAAAATAAAATGTCGGAGGCACAACGGAATTTTGTTCAAATCGATTTTATTTTGTCCAATTTTGTCCAAATGTGGAGCATTAAATGAAAGGCCTTCGAAAAATAATCATAAAGCCATATTTGGACCTCGAGAAAAATGAAAATGGAAACGAATCAACCATTATGTGAGGCATTTACATGGGGTTATGCCCACCTGCAAACTTTGGGAAAATCGATTTTTTTTTGCATGTTCTGAAAGTAAGTTTCGACTTTTATCTCTCAATATATTAAATTGACCGGATGAGAATTCCCGAAGTTATGCGACTTTAAAATCATGTATGCTACATGATTTGGGGCATTTACGAAATAACTTTTAACTTTAACACGTTGAGCGCCACGTGTCCACCGATGGTCACTCTTTGAATTACACAGTAGACCGCGTGCTTATGAGCAGGTATTCCTTGGGTGACATTCTGGGACCAACATTTTTTTAAATTTATTTTTATTGATTTATTGCAAGTACTACCAGGATGTAAGTAAAATAGGTTTACATCCTGGGACCAAACTTAATATTTCTCAAAGCTGAATATATGTAAAAGATTCCCACTGGTGGTCACGATGTCTCGAAATGAAACAAGTAGTGTGCCCAAGGGTGGTCACGTGGTCCCACCATCGACATCCAGTAATGCCCACCGGTGGTCATTTGGTTCTCTGTTGGAAAATTAAAATGTGGTCCTCTGTTGGAAAATTAACATGGCGCTCAACGTGTTAACCGCGATTTTCCTACAACAACGTTTCAAAATCGGTGACACCGACTACTCATGAACCACTCAACCGATTTATATGAAATTTTGGTTTATGTAGTCCTGGACCGAAAACAAAGTAGTTTTATTAAAACCGTACCATGTTTTACAAACTAGTGCACCCTGCAATATACGCCTTTGGACGCTTTGGGGTGCAAACACGTCTGTGTCGCCTGAATTTTCCAATTTCTGTGATCAAATTCGATTTTTAATAATAAAATAACTTCAATGGTTGTCAAAAAATCTCATACATTGCAAAACACCCTCCCCATAATTTCTATTTCCTAGAAATTCTTTTTTCTTACCTACTACATGGACGTATCCAAATTGTGTTTTCGCTGTAACTGTATTAATTTGGCACATATATCGGCCTTTGTCCTCCTCCTGGACATTATTGATATGCAGAAACCAAGTCCTGTGTTTGTCATGCTTGTCATGCGTCACACTGATCCGAGGATTTCTCGTTATTACATGATTATGGACTGTCAATATTGCTGATTGCTCAAAATGCATCCATGCAACCTGGAGAAGAAAAACAAAAACAAATATAATTTTTTTTAGCTTGCGAACAAACATAATTCAAATTGGAACAAGTGAAAAAGTTATGACTCTAAATGAGAGATAAATCATAAATTATTTCTGTCGTAGAAATGATGTTTCCAAGAACATATTTCATGCTATTCAATTGCCAGAGAGATTCTCAATACTGTCAGAAATTATTAATTGATTCTGTCCATAACTTGAACAATAAGTTTCTTAACAATTCGTTGGAAAAGCCACAGAAAGGGAACTTGATGCGAGGGAATCATAGCACAAGAGGCTCAAGGACGCCTTGTGCGGTGTACAAAGCCCAAGAAATTCTATTCGAAAACATTCGTCCTAACCACCAATTGCCCATTATTTCATCACCCTCTGCCCTGCTGGCCGCCCAGATTTCTCATTCACCCCTGATAAAAACTCAATACGATAAGGATGGGTGTGGGCTTTCGATACCGAGCAAACAAAACGTCAAGCAGGAGAATGAAAAGAAAAAGGGACTCGATTTAAAGATCGCATAACAATGATGACGTCCTGATACACTTAAAGTGCTGTTTACCATAATTGGTTTCCATAAAACGATAAACATTTGCAGTCCCCATAACAATCTGCCCATTCCATCAAAGCTGGCCATTCTATCCCACAATTTCTGCCTTCACTCCATAACACGACTTACTTTTATTCCCTTCAAAATGTTGTAAAGCGTTTCGGGATTCTCAGTAACCCAGAGTGAAATCCCGAAACGATTCTTATCCATAATTTTTTTATGACTGGAACCGGGAAAAATCGCCATTGCATAAGGACATCACAGGACGAGGTATACATCAGGGAATTGCTCAACGGAGACCGACAAAACTGGTTAATCCTTGCACACAAGACATCAGAGAACAGAATCTTTCAGCTTCCAGACAAGGAGTTGTTTATATTTCGAGAGTCCACTGAAGCCATAGAGAATAGTAGTAGCAACTTTAGCTCTGACACGAAAGCCAATTTTACGATTTATATCTTTGTTTACGAAAAAATGCTTTCCTTAGAGTACTTCCTGTCACGTTGGTGTTTGTCATCATCTGACGAATGTCGTCGACTTGTTAAGAAAACATTTTCTTTCCCTTTTTTCGTACATTTAAGGAAGTGGCGAAAACATGGTATGACTGATATGCAACATAAGGCCAAATATTGTGATCAGGATGACTTCTACCATCATTACTTTAGTTTTGACATGCAAAAGCTTTCTTAGGAGCGAAAAACTTATGTTAAACTTGAGTGTCTGGCGTGATTACTCGATTGTTATGATGTTGAATTTAATTATTATTACGAATTTCCAACTGCGTTTTCTGTGAATATTTTTGAGCATCCCTTTTTCAGGAAAATCAAATTGGGGTATATCGAGTGGTTTTTTAAATTTCTTTTGAAATTTATTTTTATGCAATTCTTGATTTATAAGGAATTTTTAAAGAGGATATTTCAACGTCTTCGAAAACGTTGTTTTTTTTGTAAACGTGATGTAGTTTTCAGTTTTAAATAAATAGCTATTTCTCACTTCAGTCAACCCCTTTATGTATGATTGATTATACATAATTTAAGTTCAAAATAACATTAAACATAACTTGCGGTGACATAATACTCTTCTTACATAAATGAAATTAATAACAGTGGCGTAACTAGGAATCGAGGACCACCGCAAAAATTTTCAAGGGGATATTTCACACCTATTCGTCTTTGAAAACGTTGTTTTTTTTGTAAACGTAATGCAGTTTTTAGGTTTAAACAAATATTTCTTACTTCAGCTATGAACCCCTTGTTCTGAATAGTGTTAGCGATTTAATGCTCATTCGAAGGTGATACAATTCCACTCATTTTTAAAAGTTTATATTTAGCTTGCTTATAAATGTATATCAGTCACATTCGATCAAATGCGCCGCAGGTGAAAAGTTTTCTTATACTTGCTTTGGAAAACACGCACACAGTTACAGACTGAGATTGAAATCAACTACAAATATGTAATCCGGTACAGATAATCGGTGAGGGGAGTAGAAACAGGAAAGCTTCTAATGCCTCGAAGTTTATCTAAAAGTATTCAATAAGGCAAAGCGGGCTTTGCAACAAAAACTGTATCTTACGCCATCAGTGTTTTCTAAACGACGTTAATTTTTTGAATATAATAAAACTTGTACCGCAGACAAGATTTTTAGGGTGAAATATCTGATAGCCGAAAACTTTGTAATTAATTGCGCCGCAGGTGATTTTTTTATCAAAAAACAACAGGTTGAAAGGAGCAATTTCTAAATTTTTACACTTTAATAAAAATAATTCATTAATGGCAAAAGAAAAAATTGTAGAGAATGCCATTCTCATTAATTCATCTTATAAAGGGTGATCCAATAAGAGCTTCCTGTTTTTTTTTTAAATAAAACACATAATAATTAATATATTGAGGATAATCTTTATTTAAGTTGTTAGTTTGGTTCATGCAATTTAATGTTTAAAGATGATTTCCTTCAAATGTTACCCACGACTAACTCTTAAATGGTCCATTCTGTGGGTGCAATTTTCGACCGCTCTTTCAAGCATATCGGTCGGTATTCCGCGAATAGCACGGGTTATGTTTGTTTCCAAAGCTGTAATCGTTCCGGGTTTGTCGACGTAAACAAGAGATTTCAAATATCACCACAGAAAGTAATCCAATGGTGTCAGATCACAAGATCTCGGTTAATTGGCAATTAACAGGACTATTTCTCGACATGATGTTTTCATCGAACGTTTCCCTCAATAAAGCAATTGTATCGTTAGCTGTTTGACATGTAGCGCCATCCTGTTGAAACCACAAGTCAGCTACACCAATATCTTGAATTTTTGGCGACAAAATATCATTGATCATTGCTCTGTAGCGAGCTCCATTGACATTGGGCGCATTCACGGTACTCAACGGTTGAGTAAATCTCGATGAGTTCTCGTGAATGCCTCGATACATTAAACGTCAAAATTCTACACTCATCGGTTGAGCACAAAAGTATCGCAGTAATTTTTCGATACAAAAAATGGCGTCCGATCAGTGGTTATGATGAGTAATCTCTCAACTGTTGAGTACCGTGAATGCGCCCAGTAACACGCACTCCTTCCGCATTTTTAAAGAAATACGGTCCGATGATGCTACTGCAGCAATATTCTCATTACTATGGGCTGTACGCACTCTGGTTGATGAATGAATGTCTAATAGTGTAAAATTAGGGCGTTCAGTGGGACGATTATGACGACCAAAATGTGGACGAAGAGCTCTATAACAATACCTAACTGAGCACTGATTTTGGAAATAAGTTTCCACAATCAGTAAACGTTGTTCACACGTAAGTCTATTCATGATGAAATGGCACTGAATACTGAACAGAAACGTCATATAGACAAGCCAGTTGACACATAAGAACTGTCAAAACCACCCTATTGGAAAAAGTACCTGCAATTGGATCACCCTTTACATACAACCAGCAAAAATCCCTTATTTTACAATTTTTTTGAAATAATTGCATATCTTGATACCGATTTCATGTAGTTTTAGTAAGAGACAAAAATATAGGAAATTTTATTGTCTCCAACTTTTGTCATACCTAAGACTACTGAAAAGCCCACACATTCGAAGTAAATAGCAAACAACGAAATTTCAATTGTTAAAAACCGCCATTGTGATTACTTTCAGTAAACAAATTTCCAACACGTTGATATGATTGTTCACTCCAGGACCAAATATCCTTGTAAAATTTCATGGCTCTAACTCCAGTAGTTTTTGAGAAATCTTGTATACATTGAGATAAAGAGAAAGACATTTTTGGAATATGACTCCAATCGACTGACGTGCACTTTCGGCTTCGGCCCAACCTTCAGCTTAATTTTGGCTGAAGCCGAAGTTTGGTTGAGGATGTGATTTTTGGCCGAATGTGGCCGGAGCTAATTAATCGGAATCTACTAATCATAACTCGGACACAAGATCCCCAATTTCTATGGACTTATGGGGCTGTATTTTTGTTTCTGAGACACCACGCCTTAATCCGGCACTGTCTTTTTACACTATATTAACCATGTGTGAAAAAACACACCAGAAAACATGACAGTTTTCCCAAAATAGACATTTTTGAACAGCGATTTTTATAACTTTGTTACGAAACAATTTCCAATGAATGCTTATAGTTGTAACGGATAGTTATTTTTAAATTGCCACAAATAACTTGAATTGAACAAAATTTTTGTTAAATTAAGTAAAGAGAAGTTCATTCGTACAATTAACTGTAATTACACTACACTAGAGTAAAATTTACTTGTCACTATTATCGACTAAGAGAAAATAAAAAAATATCTTAAAAGTGTTTAAAAAATTGACAGTTTGTCAAAACTTATTTAAGATTTGGTATCATCTGCATAGTAAAAAAACTCATCACATCTCATTCCTTCAAAAGGATGTGTCACCAAAAAGGACACAAAGCCAATATAAAAACCAGAAAATATACGAGAGGCCTGTTTGTTATTCAGCAAATTGTTCTGTCGTTACCAGGATAATGCGCAAGGATAAAATTTTTAATTCTGATTTTGTAAACACAAATAATATGACAGTATACAGTTTAGTGATATACAAAATAAATATATCTTATATATATATGTATGTATATTTATTCACTATAATAATAGCGAAACGTATACGCATACCAATTTGCCGTAGTACACGCAAGGACTACCAAAATATATGGAAGGCTAATGGAGGAAACACTGGAAACATGGTGGTACGAAGCGGCCCAAAAACCCGTCCAACCAACCAACAATACCAGTTCGTATAATGCCACGGAACATCAGAAAGGACATTTTTGACTTAATCATATGCTGGGACACGTTTATCCCTCCAAGTGCTCAGCATTCTCTCCGTTCGTTGTTTTTTTTTTATTTCGTAGGATCTTTTACTGTGGACTTTTCATATTTTTAGACGACATCCACTCACTTTCGTGTAAAATGGTGACGATTTTGAGGCCACAAGCTATCATATTGTGGGGTGGACAGGCACCTATCACTAGTATAAGTAACCCCATTGTCACTGAGAAGCCTGTTTCAAAAGTAAACCGAGAGTCAAGTCAGATAAAGCTGAATGACTATCAACGCCGATGGCTGATGGGTGAAAATTTTAAAAGGATATCAACTGTAGATTCTCTATAACACTTTCAAGTCTAGAAAGGATCTAATAGCTAGTGTTGCTTCGGCCAAAATTCGTATCCCTACCGGATGGAAATTGTGTTGTATTTAAAAGGGTGGTGAGGTGAAAGGATCAAAATAATATTCAACATCATCAGACGACCTCCACAGGATTATCCCGCTGTTAAGGGCTTCTCCACCACCATCACCACCGTCGCCGACGCAGCAGTTCAAGATCAAAATTTCATTTGGAGTGATAAGGCAAGTTTTGTCAACCCCATGAGCGTTGCGTGCCCTTTTTTGTCAGAGTCAACGTAAAACTTGCCTGAGATGTGCACACAAACCGGAGGATATGTCAACGGGAGCAACCAGCCGAGTCCTTGAGTCCTTGACTTTCATTATTATCCTTTTCTGATGATTATGATGAGGGGCGGCATCAGCGGTGCCCAGGGTTGGCGATGGCGATGCTGTGGGTTTGTTTAATACTAAGCCAGCTGCTGTCTTCATATCCGTAGAGTTGGTTATATTCGGTCGCGTTCACTTCAAGCTAATTTTCTCGCTACTTTGTTGACTTTTTTTGATTAATAATAAAAATAAAATGTCGCTGGAAGGTAGATACGCTGGTAAGTAGGTAGGTCGGTGGGCACATGGCAAATATGTTTAGTCGATGAAACTGCTTTAATTTGCAATTTTTTACGCTAACGTCACGCGCTTGTACAGCTGTTGTTGTATGAAAAGAGTTCCAGATTCTGTTTAAGTTCTTGATGATTCCGGACTCCAGCCAAATTCAGGTTGTAGTTTCAATTTCAGTTATGGTTACCTTTAATGTAGTAACTGTGGTAGCCGTGGTCGTGGTGGTGGTGGTGGTGATGGACAACAATTTACCTGAGGCACTATCAGAGAACAGTTGAAAAGAATAACTGCTGAACCATAATATCGTTTCTGTAAAACAAATATTCTCAAGAAATTGAGTTTTATTAAAACAATTTAAATATGCATAGTGCAATTTAAAAAAAAAACAAACGAGGTTCAAATTTGCAAATTTTTCTTATGTACATTTCATCAGTTTAATTTTTGGCCACAAATGTTGTCACTGAAAAAGGTTATCAGGGACAACAATCAACACAAATAAAATATAAACAAGAAAACATCAGCATAAAAAATCAGCCGTGGTACATTTTTAGGAGGGAATTTACAAAGATATTAATAAAATAGAAATTACAAAAATCTGATGTGAACAGCACATGACTTTCCTGTGCAATATTTAAAGTTTCCGAAAAAATATGTAGAAAACAAATTTTTTTCTATCAAATAACTCAAGAACCATTAGAGATGCATAAAAACCGTTAAAGAAAAAAGTGTAGAACATTTGATTTCCTTTAAATTTGGTTGCATAAATTGTTTCTCAAAAGCGCTTCGAAAAGTTGATAGAAATCTACTTTTTTTGTAAACCTCGTCCACAAAAAGTTTTAAGTCGCTAGTTCAACGCGCTCTCGAGTTATTAAAGATCTGTATATCGGACAGACCGACAGACACACAGGCAGACATACAAACAGACATACAGACAGATAGATAGGCAGAGAGATAGACATAAAGACAGACAGTTAGACATAAAGACAGACAGACAGACATAAAGACAGACAGACAGACAGACAGACTGACAGAGAGACAGGCAGATAGACAGACAGATAGATAGACAGACAGACAGACGTTCAGGCAGACAGACACATAGGCAGACAAACATACAGGCAGACGGGCAGACAGACACACAGACAAACAGACAGACCGACAGACAGACCGACAGACAGACGGACAGAAAGACAGACAGCCCGACCGACAGAACGACTGACCAGCAGACCGACAGACATCCTCATATTTTTTTCGGAAACGGATTTTGTGTTGATCTGAGAGTTTCTATCTGCCCCCGTTCTCGAATTTGTCCACCGTCATAAATACAATACTTTCCCTCTATAGCAGAGGAAAGTAAAAAGATCTGAAAGGTTATTACAAAAATGATGTATAATTAGAACATTTTTATTTAACTTGATATTAGCAAACTTTCTACTTATTAAAATGCTTTTTTCTTCCACATTATAGAGATTTTTATGTGCTATGTGGAATTTTTATAGTGTTTTTTTTGGCCAATCAAAACACAGTCATTGCCAATGATAACAAAAATTAACATCGTTCCATGACTTTGCCAAATCGCACCCATTCGAGTTGTTCAATTTTTGATGACATTTTGGAAGAAACTAGAATGTGAACCGGTCGTTGCGAATTGCATGTATTTTGTATAAATTTTAGAAATACCTACATAAAAAAATAATCCAGAAAACGTTTTCTTATAACAATTTCAAGAAAATTGCGTTATCTTTCCAAGACCATCGGACATCAAAAACCTGCTTTTGAATTGTATCATACTTTTAGAACCCTAATGATTTGTTTCCGAAGATGAGAATTAGCGTAACCGCTCGCTCGCACTTATGCGGCGGTCACACGACACTGTTTTGCCAGCGCTAGTGGCTGTTTGGCTGTTAACAGCCGTTTCAGCAGCACTGTGTGAACCCTCGTACGTTGCTTCTACCAGCAGCAGCGTGATGATTTTAGCAGCGCTAGTGAAGTAGAGACCGTTCTACTTTGCCAGCGCTACTAGGGATCACGTGACCCTGTCGCATGGTTTCTGAGCTGTCAAAAGTCTGATAAGTGGCAAAGGTTGTTTATTGTAAGTTGTTATTTTACGTTTAGTTATTTAAATTTGTGTGTAACGTTTATTATTTAAAAATCTCCCAGATTAAAATGTCAAACCACTGTTTTGCTAATTGCCAGCGCTACTAAAGTGGAAATCGGGTGAACCCTCTCAGTACGCTGGCTGCTGTTGCTACTTGCCAGCGCTACTAACCAACAGCAGCCAGCGGCTGGCAAAACAGCGTCGTGTGACCGCGGCATTACACTGGTTTTCCAATGACTATTAACTTCACAGTTTCATGAAACAAGTAGTCGGGAAACTTTGACTAGTCGGGAAACTTTGTCCCGTTACTTATCTGGCACACGGAAAAACTTATATTGGAAGTCTATATAAATAAAATAAGCCATAAAATATCAATAATCATCGATCGATACCTCCTCTCATTTACCGTTAATGCTGCGTCTTCACTGTTTTCATTGGCTCAAAAGACTTTCGATTTCCGAATGTCTGGCCATCTGTCTGTTCATTTGTCCGTCTGTCTGCCCGTCGGTGAACACCATAACTTTCGAAAGAATTGAGCTAGAGGCTTGAAATTATGTAAATGGCGAGATTAATGCCACATTTACACGAATGACAAATTTGTCATTTTTTTCTTGTCATTATGTTAATTCCCGTGTAAATGGCATAATTTTTGTAATTTTTTCTATCAGAAAATGTCAATCTCTCATAAAAGAATGCACTGGTCCATTCTTTTATGCCAGATTGTCATTCGTGCAAACGCAATATTAGTTATGACAACTTTAGTATTCAACTTTTGTCATAACTAATATTGCGTTTGTACGAATGACAATCTGGCATAAAAGAATGGACAAGTTCATTTTTTTATGAGAGATTGACATTTTCTGACAGAAAAAATTACAAAAATTATGCCATTTACACGGGAATTAACATAATGACAAGAAAAAAATGACAAATTTGTCATTCGTGTAAATGTAGCATAAGTTCTTGAACGGGGAGAATCGGATAATTTCCCATACAAACGAAACATTTTTTTTTACAATTTTCTAGGAAACGGTGAAGCGTTTTGAAAAGTTTATTAAGGTAAAAAGGTAAAATGATATTACATAACTCATCCATGCATAAAAATCCAGTTGACCACTCCTTCCCCCATTCCTTCATACAAATTGAATACTTTTTTTTTCTATTGTCCCGAAAACGGTGCGTAGTATCGAAAAATTTATAAAAACAAAATGTGTTTAATATATTAGGGCAATTCACTCTTTATCGTAGATAGTAAAATCGTAGATTGTACTATACATCTACGATGGAAAAGTAAAACGAAGCGTGAGCAGCGCTTTACTAGAGGTTGTGGGTTTTGTCGTAAATTTTTGACTCTTTTATTTATTTTCTTTACCTAAATTATTTAAAGCATTTTTTAACTCTTAATTTATACTAAATCATATAAATACTTAAATTTACTTGCTTTTCCAATGTCCATTTTAGAGTTGGCACCAAGTTGACATGTCACAAAACATGCCTTAACCTCACTTTATTAGAAGTACGACAACAACTACGATTTTACCATACCTTTGGGTAAAAATTTAATAAATTTAGTAAATTTTTTTGGTATTTTACGATTCTACGATTCTACGAGTTTACAATCAACTACGATAAAGAGTGAATAGCCCTATTATATTACATAACCGTTCAATACATTAAAATCTGATCGGACTAAGCCTTCCCCCCTCTCCCATACAAATGGTATTTTTTTCATGAAAAATTTTGTCTGCCCTCAAATATAATATTTGACGATAGCCCCCGGACATTGTAAATCTTGCTATGTTTTTTCTGCCACTTCAGATCTGAATCAACATACAATCAGTGAAGTTTAATGTAAAAGGAGTCAGATTTTCTTTTTCGTAATGAACTGGGTTTTTTTTAAGAAAATGTCCCACATAATGGCTACAGTTAAAAAGGTCTACAAAACTGATTCAGTGAACCTTGTTCTATCAAAAAGAAAAATCTACTACTTCCACTTTTATGAAACCCTAATTGAATTTATTCTAGTTGGTGACTGTTCCTTTCGGTGAAGATTTCAAAAGAACAAAATTCCTCGGATTCAGATGAAATACAAAAAAAACTTGGCGAATCTCATTACTTTATGGGGACTTGAAACCAAAACAAAATAAAACAAAACAGAAAAATGAAAGTTCTTTCAATTTACGGTCTGTAAAATTTGAGATTTTTTTTTTGATTTGAGTTTTAAGAACATCTGGAAAGTTTTCCGACAATATCCTCGACAGACACCAATACCATTACAATCCTTTAAGATTGTACGGTTGAAGGATTAATTTATAAGTACATAACCGGATGAATGAAATAACAAGAATTTGCTTTTTGACTATGATTCCGGGGCTAATTTTACATCTCAAGTGCTCCAGGTAGCCGTCCTTGTAATTTTTTTGTCCTATTTCCTGTTTGCTCGCAAATAAAAAGGATACCACATAATTGTATTTGTCCAGGTAAACGCGAATGACTAGTACACTGTCCGAACATTTGACGAGCGAAGGTAAAGCAATCCAGGAAAAACTTTTTAGACTACTCTTGGCTGAGTAGATGGATGGCCGGCTGCTCTATCCTTCGTTTATTTCTGGGAATCTTTTTTCCTCTTGGCCATTGACTAACAGCGCAAAAACAACGAAATTCGTATCGTTTGAAGTAACTTGAGAATTGCATCTTTTCAACTGTTCATCTGTCTATGGTTACCTCTTTTAATTTTAATCCCAGATCCGTGAAACAGAAATGAAATTCCAGGGATTTATGTGGCGTAGAGTGGCTTTAGTAGACTTGGAAAGAAAATGGATGAAAAACAAAATTATTCTTTCATATTTTCTCAGGTGGCAGAAAGTTACCTGGCTGATTCGCCAAAACCATGGAATATAATTCAATTCAAAATATATATAAAAAAAAACTCAGACTATAAAAAATTTAAAAAGTCATAAATGTACATTTGTATAGATATATCTTTTGAAATTAGGTATTCTATTTTAGCATAAATTCTTATTCAAATTGTTGGCCATTTTGTATTATTTTCCCTGGAAATTTGAGAAGAAAGTGCATTAGTTTTGACCAGCAAAAGTTAAGTTTTTCTCGCTTTTTAATTTTATATAAAGTATATAAGCGTTAAAGTATTCTGTATGAGTTTTAAAAATACCGAACAAGAAATCTACAAATCACTTTCTTAACAACTTGTAAGAAAACTACAAGATCTTGGGCTGCGAACTTCAAAATTTTGAGGTTATGTTCAAGTGTAGCGACCTCAAAAACCCCCTAATGCTAATTTTACAGATAAAAGGTGGAAAAAATGCTTTTTACGTTTTCTTTACAGGATCTTCAGTACCGAATTTTAAAATTTCAAAAAGAGTAAAATCGCGTTTTGCTTACATCACCTTTGTTTCAAATTTCCAAATCAAGCTCATAAGAAAATTGTTGGAGTCATTTTCGAGAAAAATGTTATACAGAAACTACCCCACACTTATGGTTCCGATTTTATTATAGGATAGAAGGAGACATCGAAGGGGGTTTGAATGCAAACAAAAACATAACAAAAGCTATAATTGCCAATCTGGCAATCATTGGAGACCCCTATGGTGATATTCGTATCGAAATTCGAACAGTTGTACCAAAATTCCACTTTGAAGTCAAACTTTCCAATAAGATTTTTTTAAATTTATTGCAATCGCATTTTGATGTATGGGAGTTTTATGTAAAATCATATTGACATATTCGCAAAAAACGTTTTCGTTCGTATGGGAAGTATCCCCCCTAATGGTCCTTTTTGCCCATTAACTTAGCCTTGCATTTCACGAAAAACGAATCTGCGCAAAATTTCAAGTCTCTAGCTCAATCCGTGCGCTCGCAATCCGCGCCAGAGACGGACGGACAGACGAACGGACGGACAGACGGACGGACGGACAGACGGACGGACGGATATGCAAAATTCAATTTTTTTTATCATTCTAAACACACTGGTGTAGATCATTTTTATACCCGTATGGTGAAACCAAAGGGTATATTAACTTTGCCTTACCGTTTGTAACGCCAAGATCTCGTCATCGCACACAAAAATTAATTACACCAGTGTGTTTAGAATGATGAAAAAAGTTGAATTTAGCATGTCCGTCCGTCTGTCCGTCCGTCCGTCCGTCTGTCTGTCCGTCTGTCTGTCTGTCCGTCCGTCTGTCTGTCTGTGGTGCGGATTGCGGGCGCAAGGATTGAGCTAGAGACTTGAAATTTTACGCAGAGTCGTTTTTCGTAAAATGCAAGGCTAGGTTCGTTAATGGGCAAAAATGGACCATTAGGGGGGGTACCCCCCATACGAACGAAAACGTTTTTTGCGAATATCTCAAAAACGGTGCATCTTATCAAAAAAGTGCAAAAACAAAAGTTATTTAGGATATGATTGTACATAAAACTCCCATACATCAAAATGCGATTGGAATAAATTTAAAAAAATCTTATTGGAAAGTTTGACTTCAAAGTGGAATTTTGGTACAACTGTTCGAATTTTGATAACAATATCACCATACGGGTCTCCAATGATTGCCAGATTGGCAGTTATAGCTTTTGTTATGTTTGAGTGTGATAACGGGATCTTGGCGTTACAAACGGTGAGGCATATCTAATATACCCTTTGGTTTCACCATACGGGTATAAAAATAGACGAAATCAAAAATCTTAATTAGTCATCGTGAAAAAAATTGTCCACCACACAGAAAAAGTGCACACAGAAAATTTGGCAGTGTGAACATTTATTTAAAACTAAGCGCGTTTATTGTCGGGGACTTCGTCTGGATTTAAAAAAAAACCAAATAAATAGTAGACTGAATTCGAAGTCAGGAGGTTTTATTTTGTAGCTTTTGATTAAAAAAATTTGATCATAACTAAGATTGTATGAAAATCTTTATTTATTTTAAACTAGAATTTGGACCCGGCTTCGCCCGGCTAAAAGCGTGAACAGAAAAAAAACTTAGGAAAACTAAATTCATTTGGTTAAAAATTAGGTAGCCTGCATGCTGTTCGTTAGTTTTTTCTCTTCGGAAAATGATTAACCCATTCGGTATTTTGATGCCATATGGCAACGCAGTAAAAAATTTGAATTGACTTATTATTTATTTATTTTCAACACTCTATTCTCATTTAGTGCACCTTTAAGTGCATTTGTCACCCAATTTTGATTTTTTGAGTAAAAAGCTGGACTACAGTGGACGTATTTGTAAAAAATAATTTTTTTTTTCTTTTTTTTTGTTTTAAATGAATACTGATAGCGTAAACATCATTAATTTGTATAGAGAGTATTTTTAACACCCATAGAAAAAAACATGTACCGAACGGGTTAACAAACTAACAAAAAATTCCAGCACTTGCATTCGGTAGTACTTTACCCCCCTCCGCTTACTCTCCCACCTATCGGGCTACTTTTTAATGGGTCTATGTTGTGGCTGGATCCCCGACGAACATCTATGCCAAATTTCAGGCCAATCGGTTCAGTAGTTTCCCCGCGAAAGGGTAACATAGAGGAAGAGCTAAGTTTCGAGATAACTTTACCCCTCCCCTTACTCCCCCCACCTTTCGGGCTACTTTTTAATGGGTCTGTGTTGGTGCTGAACCCCCGATGAACATCTGTGCCAAATTTCAGGCCAATCAGTTAAGTAGTTTCCTCGCGAAAGAGTAACATAGCGCAAAAACTAAGTTTCAAAAGCACTTTACCCCCTCCCCTTACTCCCCCCACCTATCGGGCTACTTTTTAATGGGTCTATGTTGGTGCTGGACCCGCGACGAACATCTATGCCAAATTTCAGCCCAATTGGTTCAGTAGTTTCCTCGCGAAAGAGTAACATAGCGCAAAAACTAAGTTTCGAAATCACTTTACCCCCTCCCCTTACTCCCCCCACCTATCGGGCTACTTTTTAATGGGTCTATGTTGGAGCTGGACTCGCAACGAACATCTATGCCGAATTTCAGGCCAATCGGTTCAGTAGTTTCCCCGCGAAAGAGTAACATAGCGCAAAAACTAAGTTTCGAAATCACTTTACCCCCTTCCCTTACTCCCCCCACCCCTCGCACTACTTTTCCGTATGCCTATGTTGGAACCAGAACTACCACAGACACTCATGCCAAATTTCAAGTCAATCGGTTCAGCCGTTTTTGCGTGAAAGAGGAACAGACAGACAGACAGACAGACAGACAGACAGACACCAACTCATTTTTATATATTAGTATGATGATATACAGTCAAACCTGGATAAGTGCAACCTGAGCTGGTGGGAAACCTCTATAACTGTGGGACGGTCCCGTGAGATCCCACTTATCCAATGTTCGACTGTATATCTGAAGATGTTCGATTTGCAGTTTCTTAGGGCCATCCATAAACTAAATCACACATTTAAGGAGAAGAGGATTTTCGGTGGCATACAATTTCAAAAAAAAAAAAAAAAACATGGCGTGGTTGGAGCGAGCGGGGTTCGGAAAGACGAAAATAGTGTATAATATTTCATGACTAGCCCCTTATTTGCATTTGTCAGATTAATCAAAAACTTTGTGGCAAATGATCCGACACTAGAAAAAATTCATCCAAGAAAATGCGCCGCAGGCGAAGATATCGACTGAAAGTGAAATATTGCTTTAAGTTTTTCAAAAATCATTGAAGTTGAGGCTTTTCCCACTAAAAAAAAGCGTTAATTGAGTAAAGTGAAAGCTACCATAACCGGACACTCATGGACCCAAGATTTCTTTCTGGTTTTAGCAGGTGTTCATTTATCAGAACAATTTTCATCTTATAATTACGATATAATTCCGATTGCTTTCACTGTATTTTAGCAGATTCTTCACTTTTCTAGAAAATCCGTAGAAATCCGAATTAGTCTATAAATATTTTAAATGTCTATACCTATAAAAATTGAGCTGATCATCTTTCTAAAATCGTTTACTTCGCCAAAATCATTTTCGGTGTTAAATCAACTTATTAGAAAAAAAATTCGGCTCTGCATTTGAGAAGTTTTGATTTTTTCCGTATTTTCAAGTTAATTATTAGTTTGTTAAAAAATAATTCTTTTAAAAATAATCCTAAACTGTACAGAAATCTAATCGAATTCGAATTTCATGTCAAAATTCTATACCATTCATCTGCATATGTTCATAGAAACACGTAAATTACCTTGAATCCATCACATAGGATATTTGTAATTTCCGTTCATGTGTATTAGTATATTACCTTTAAGTTAATCGTATTTTTAAAATCCAATTTCTTAAAACTAATTGCTTTCATGTTTATGACCGAATACAAAGGAAATCTTATTAAATTGCTTCCATATTTTGTTAACAGACTCTGCATAAAACTTAAGACGTTGGAAAACATATTCATATAGGTATGGATAAGGTCTTAACATTGTCTCAGCGATAAACCTGTCGCCTCTGAAAGTATATTAGCAATTTCGTTAACTAAACGCTCTCAACAATGTCTCCGTAGTAGCTAACATAATTTTACAATAACTTACAAGTGTAATAATTACCACCATCGGAAAAACCTTCATCAGAGCAATAAGTAGAGGAAAAGCGAAATAAGGTGAAAAAAAATCCAAACTAAAAGAACTTGACTAAAGACGAAGTAAGTATGCGGAGAAGACTTTTCTTATTTTAGTCAGGTACTGTTCTGCTGATAAGGACACCTCAGGCTAGAATGGTTTTGTGATTTTGTTATTTTCATTTTTTTTTTCTTTCTTTACAGCTGTTTGATAGCATATCTTTATGCTTAACATCCCCCTGAATCAGAGGATCCGAACCCCTGACCCCAAGAGCCTCTTTCTTCAGTTAGTCTTCTTTCATGTGTTTCTAGTATGACTGGGGTTTCTATTTACATTTCTTGAACACATCCCGAAGTGAAATGAAGGGCAAACATTAACTACATATGCCATCTTTGCATGTACCCAATTTTATCTATCTGTAAATACCTAACCATTTACCCTACATTGACTCGTGTTTTATATGTATTTTAGTTAGTGTAGGATGTATGTAAGATTGTGACCACTTGCAAGGAGATAATAAGACAAGGAGCCATATCCGTTTTATATATTTTTCTGTTTTTTGTTTTCTTTTTTTTTTGTTTTTGCCTGCGGTATGCCCGAGGATAAAATTTGCTCCTTTTGGTTCGTGTCGTGTTTATCTTATCGAAAGATCTACACTGAGGCTGAATTTTCTATTAGTTGTTTGATTTGGCTTTTCTTTGGGATTTTCCTCTTGTTTTTCTTTTGGACAGTTGATGTGGTTAAGGCAAATGTTAAGGTTTTCTTTCTATTTGTTTTTATTTGATTCGATATCATTGTATTGTACTTTCCTTTCTTATTCCACTCATATTATCTCGTCAGTATTCTATCGGAAATAATCTTCTACGTTTTTCTTTCTTATTTTTTTTTTTTGGTTTTCTGGTTGCATTTTAGGGATCCACTCCTTTTATTCTACGGACACGTTCAATTCGTGTCCCGACTAATTGAGCTCAACTAATTAATTTGTTGGGATATTTATGTAATCAGGTACCAAAGCTTACCTTGTATGTTCCCAGATTTTTTACAGAACAGGCCAATTTGACATTTCGACCTGCAGGCACTGTGATATTCTCGATTACATCGGTAAATTCGGGATCCTCACTGACAGCTGAAATTGAAGATATATTTATGTTATTACTAAAGTTTTTTTTTTCGTTAAAGATTAGATTGGAAATAATACTGTAGTTTTAAAAGTAATACAATAAATTTATCAGAAGAATTGAATTTGGATTCAAATGATCATATGAAGTCTGTATCAATTTTTTTTGTGGATATCTAGGCAAAAAATACAAACATGTGTTATTTCTTCAAAATATAACCATGTGCCAAATTTTTAGGTAACCCACAATCACAAATTTTATAATGAAAAGCGTCGCAATAATTCTCTGACAATGGAAAAATTAATTTTATTGAAGAAAAATTTGTTACGATCGGCTAATCGTAGATATACAAGATTTTTTTTAAAATTGGTAAAAAAAGCTTTTATTTAAAAAAAATGTTCTAAAAAGAAAAAAAATGTTCTAAAAAGGAGAAAAAAAACTTTTGGGCGTTGTGTATCAGAAATAAAAGCGAGACAAATAATTTTTTGACTTTTTTATGCTTTATCTCGCATTTATTGCTGATACAAAATACAAAAAAACTCCCTTTTTAGTATACATTTTTTAATAAAAGCTTTATTAAAAAAAAATATTTTTTTCCGAAGTTCGAAGAACCAATTTATTAATATTTTTCCTAGCCCTTTCATTTAAGACCACACACGTTGGGTGATTGGTGTAATTAATTTACACAGTCGACAGCCGATAGCCGCCATTTTGTTTTAACACGTTGAGCGCCACGTGCCCACCGGTGAACATTTTAATTTTCCAATAGAGGACCAAGTAACCACTGGTGGGCATTATTGGAGGTCGATGGTGAGACAACGTGACCACCAGTGGGAATCTTTCACATATATTCAGCTTTGATAAATATTAAGTTTGGTCCCAGGATTTAAACCTATTTTACTTTGAATTGGTAGTAGTTGCAATAAATCAATAAAAATAAATTTGAAAAATGTTGGTCCCAGAATGTCACCCAAGGAATACCGGCTCGTAAGCACGCGGTCTACTGTAATTCAAAGAATGACCACCGGTGGGCACATGGCGCTCAACGTGTTAAAAACGTATAAATTTATTAGTTTATTTTACTTTTTTAGAGGGAAAGTACTGTAGTATGCAATCCGTTTCAGGGGAAATTTTGAGGATGACCGTGCATCTGTCTGTCGATCTGTCAGTTTGTTCATTTTACGTATCTTCAATAACTCGAGAACGCATTGAGCTAGCGACTTGAATTTTTTTGTAACACAAATCGTAGTTTACTGTCAATTTTCGAAAAAAGTAACATTAGCTATAACGGGTGGCTGCCACATATTTTTTATACTTTTTTTATGAATTAATTGAAAATACTCTTTTTTTTTTAATTTATTAAAAACTATGTGCTTTTATGAAAAATGCATATTATCAAATTTAAAGAAAATTAAATTTCTGTATTTTTTCCTTAACGATTTTTTATAAATATAAGCCGTTTTTTGGGATAAGTGGGATAAAAATCACTTATTTTCTTCAACATTATTGTTAATTAATAATGCAAAATGAAATTTAACAATTTTATAATTTTAAACATAACAAAAGCTATAATTGCCAATCTGGCATTTATTGAAAACCCGTATGGTGATATTCGTATCAAAATTCGAACAGTTGTACCAAAATTCCACTTTAAAGTCAAACTTTCCAATAAGATTTTTTAAAATTTATTCCAATCGCATTTTGATGTATGGGAGTTTTATGTAGAATCATATCCTAAATAACTTTTGTTCTTGGATTTTTTTGATAAGATGCACCGTTTTTGAGATATTCGCAAAAATCGTTTTCGTTCGTATGGGGGTACCCCCCCTAATGGTCCATTTTTGCCCATTAAAGCAGGGTTTAGACGAAGCAAGTAACTCGCTGCAAGTAGACGTAAATACACGCGATTTGAGCTAGTGTGCGACGCTCGCATATGTGTGAGAATACTCGCTTGTCTCTCAAAAATAATAGAAAGCCATTCTATTTTTCTAGCAAGTAAAAACCAATACAACATGGAACCGTGTAGACAAGAGGTGGTTTTATGTGTGTGTGTTTCGGTTCATTTTATATTTGCTGCTTTGCCAGAAAACGTCGTAACATTTAAAGGAAAAAACGACACGGGCATAAAAAACTCGTCGGCAACAAACAGTTTCAGGTCGAAATTCGCAAATTTTTCCACAAAAAAGAGTCGTGATATTTTTTCTCAGAAAATTTTAGGTTATGTTTTCCTTCGGTTGTCATTCTACTTGCAACGATTTACTTGCATCGTGTAAACGAAGCAAACTACTTGCCTCTCTTTACTTGCAGCGAGTTACTCGCTGTGTATAAACCCTGCTTAACGAACTTAGCCTCGCATTTTACGAAAAACGAATCTGCGCAAAATTTCAAGTCTCTAGCTCAATCCGTGCGCCCGCAATCCGCGCCACAGACGGACAGACGGACGGACATGCAAAATTAAACTTTTTTTATCATTCTAAACACACTGGTGTAATTCATTTTTTTGTGTGATGATGGGATCTTGGCGTTACAAACGGTAAGGCAAATCTAATATACCCTTTGGTTTCACCATACGGGTATAAAAACATGACCCATAAATAACATTTGCAAATATTTTTACATTTGCCAATATTTTTTTAAGTTGATCCAAATGCAATTTTTATTTATTTTTTATTAACATATTTTAACAGTATTCTTGATTTCCGACTATAAGATAGTTAGATTTACTATTTTTTCACTACATATAGACGCCTTGCCCGAGACCGCCCATTTTTCTTCAGAATCGCCCTGGCTAAGGGATTGTAAGCTTTAAAAAAAATCAAATGTTACTTGTAAATCGAAAGACATGTACTCAACAACATTTTTATTTAATTTTTACCACTTTAAAATAAAATATCACATTCTCATAATCAACTGTCTAATTGTCGTGATGAGTTTTACCTACTTTTATTATTTCCTCTCATAAAATCTCGTAAAAATTTAAATGAAAGCGAATCGCTTAAAAGGGGTTTAACTTTTCGCTGATGATGGCATTCAACAGAATAATAAAAATCTTCGGTGGTGCGCACGGTGACTTTAAACATTTTATTATGACAACCCTTTTACAAAAATTCTTTTATTCCACATAACCAGGGGTAAATTTGCATTTTTCCCACTCCTTTAAAATTCTGGTTGAGTGGATGCACTGCACATGTTGAATGCAATTATCCTTAATGCTTTATGTTAACCCCGCATAAAACAATAAAAAGTTTCAATTGCAAGGAAAATTTATATGGGGAAATTCATCTAAATTTTTTGTGTTTGAAGTTTAATAAACATAGATCAGTAAAACATTTTTTTTTTCCAGCTTTCAATTCCCATATCACTCACCACAATGGATTTTGAAATGAATGTAGGATGAAATAACACACGCCGAACATATTTTATCGCTTGTGTTTTACAAAATAAAATAAAAATTGATAAAAAGCCAATACCGTTGAAAATTTAATGTTTAATTTTGTTAAAATAAATTGAAATTGTTTGGAATTCAAATTCATCCATGCAAGCAATTTTTGGAATATTTATAGACTAACACAACAAAAAAAAACCCAATATGATTTTGTAGTATTTTATTTTCGATTGTTCATAAATGAAATTGAAAGAACTTTTTTAAATTTAATTTACGCAAAAGTCACACCGCAATGTGTTAGAAATTTGATAATATCTCGGATCACTTCATTAGATTCGTTATACACTGTTGAAATACATTTTATATATTCAAAATAAGTATCTTTGGCAGTCAAAGGATCAATTGCTATCCCCTCTAGTCTCTTTAATTTTTCCTGTGTGGTTCTAATTAAAATATCTAAACAGTTTTCAAGATGTGTCCTATCGAAGAGACATCTTGAAAAGTCACTATTAGTTGAGTAAAGTTTCCGATCAAGCTTTTCTATTATTTCTTCAGTCCAACTTGTATTGGAGAATCCCATTTGAATTTGATCGGACATGCAATCCATCACTTTTTTATCATATGTCGGTTTAAAAGCGTCCACTTCCATAAAAAGTTGTTTACATGTTTCTTCCAAGAAAGATTTTCCCTCCACATTCACTGTTAGCAACGATAATCTCAAGTCGATATCATCATTTAGTCGAAAAAATTCATTTGACAAGTTTTTACTTATTTCAATCATATTTAGTCGATAATTTCGTTCTTTGATCAATTGATGATAAAGTGATTCCAATTTATCTAATAATTCATGAAATACTGTATCCGCTTCAGTTAGTTTCCGCTTTATAGTTGGACTTGATTCAGTTGTTATAATATCGTTGATTTTTCCACTAATTTTGTCAGAAATTTTCCAAAAATCCTCGGGAAAAACAGTTCCATAACTTTGCCGAATATGATTTTCCGACTTCGAAAAGAAGTCATGATGTCCTTCGATTTCATTAAGATATAAACAGAACTTGAAATTGATCATTGAATTACTTTTAGAAAAATACTAAAGCTAAATAAAATAATTTTCACAAAAAGAACTTTTTTGCTGACTTACAAAGAAACAGGTGTAAATCAAAACGCCCATTTTTACTGAATGAGGAAATATGTTTTAAGTGTGTATTCTTTTTAAAGTGACGAAGTTTTATGATACATAAATATTGTGACATTTTCAGATTATTTCGGCAAAACAAAATATACTTGGCTCAATTTGAATGCAAGTAATAACGAAATCTTATCACATTTTGGAATTTTTATGCAATAATATATGCATTAATGCGTAAATTGGTTACCACTAATTGTAAGTTGAAATGAATATAAACTGCTTATTAAATTACTTTATTTTTTGAAATTGGCCTATTTAATGATAAAAAAATTACTTTTGTAGATTTTTAAGTAACTTATTGACACGTTTATTTTCTTAAGCGGCCCCTACACGATGAATTTTGCAGTCAATCATGCTGTCACAGCAAAAAGCTTATTTGCACTAGACGCTCAATCATGCACGCAAGCATCGGTTAATTCGAAACAGCCAAACCGACAGCATATAGCACAAATATGAATTTTAAAAAATTTTGTGTTTTTCGCTTTTCATCATCCACAACTCACTTCTTTGTCTATATAAGTCGAAAAAGGATTCCCGAAAAACTTTGTCTTTTATATGCGACATCTTTTCACTACTAAAAATTCCCCTGAAATGGCTTAGATCTTGTTGTTCATTATTAATTTTTTTTCTCTTCAGATTATTTCGATTGACAGCATCGTCATATACGTTCAAGCATGCTGTCATTCACAAAGCTCCCTTGAAAAATATCAAAATGATTTTAATATTGGCCAGTATGCTGGCAATCATGGAATTTTGCATGACAGCATCACCATAGACGTTCAAAATGCTGTCACCGCATGCGATAATTGACTGCAAGATTAAACGTGTAGGGGCAGCTTTACAAGTAGGTTTTGAGGTTATATCGAATTTTATCTAGCCAGTTTTAATCGAAAACTGTTAAAACCCGAATTTTTCTAAAACTCATTTTTTTTCATGAATAAATTATATCAGGGGAGCGGTTTGTCGTTGTTACATGATGAAACCAAAAAAATATGTTTGCAAATGATGGAAAATTTCCAAAATTTTACATAGTTCAGGATTTTTTTTGTCCTATTTGGTGTCTTATTATTTGTCACTCATCCGGAGATGCGAAATTCCTCGCAAGCTTATAAGTTATAACTCTAGAACTACTGAAACGTTTTAGACTAAATTCTAGTATGAGTTTCTTAGTATCCAATTGGGGTTCTTTAAGTTTTTCTTACTTTTTACCTTTTCTCTTCATATCTCCTTAACTATTACCGTTATTTTGTTCTGGTATCCACATATGGATAGGGTGACGGTACAACCCGAATTAGCCGAAAGTGTCTCGGAACCAAGCATGTTACCTCGGCGTCTCGAAACCTATATTTTATCCCGAATTGTTCAATTAAGTTTTATAACATTATACACTAAAAACCTTAATTTAATATACAACACATACTTTACTTCGGTTAATCAATTTTCTTATCGCCTGCGGCGCATTTCTATATCGAAATTCCATCTAGGACGCATGTCTAGATATTTTACTATATTTTTCAAAGATTCAAATCTGTGTGGGTTGAAATCAACAATCATTTTTCAAAGATATTTTTACTATTTGAGTTCCATTTATTTATGGAACGTTAATAGAACCAAAAATTGTGTTAGCTGTCGCTTAGGACTCTATAGATCTTAATTTAAATCATTTCGAAACATTCTGTTTCAAAAATTATGCCTGCGGTGCACGTCTATTTCATGCACAGGGCAGTTTTGCAGGCAATGAATAGATTTAATAAAATCTGAACGGGACTTCCTGTGAAGATATTTGTTTTTTAAAAGGAAAATCTTTGTCGAAAAATAACTAGTATTCTCTTAGTTAATCGTTAATTGTTCAACTGGGACTTTCCTTTTAAAAAATGATGCTCGTTATTTTTACGATAATTTAAAAACTATTAATTATGGAAATAGCAGGGCAACGATTTTCTTGTTTTTTCGTCAAAACCCACGGTTTTTTTAATCACCTGCAAGCAACATAGCAAAACGTGCCCTGCGTTTGAGAAAGACGCCTGCGGCGCACAATAATTAATTGTTCTTTCCTGGATTTGGTTTCTCAGTTTTCTTACAAGCAACGCTTCGCTTTCTATCATTCATTTTTGATATAATAGTTTCGGTATTGTTCCATATGGTGGTATTATTCTTCACAAGACTTTCCTTTTTTTTTCAAATATCTTGAGAACCGTTAAAGATACGTAAAAATCGTTAGCAGGAAATTTTTTTTAGTGTCCGAGAAATTTTCAATTATTTTTTCATATATGTTGAGAACCGTTAGAGATATGTGAAAACAGTTAAAGCAACAAATGTGGAAAATTTTATTTCCTTTAAATATTGTTTTATATATTTTTATATAAAAGCGGAAAATTTTCGAGAAATTTTCAAAAAAAAACTGAATTTTTTAAAATATCTTGAGAACCGTTAGAGATACGAGAAAACTATTTTGTTTTAACCATTGAAACATTTCTGATTCATGGCTTTTACTCGACCTTATTAGCATTGAATTCTGTTTTGGAATTTCTCGGCTTACAGGTCAAAAAATATAACAAAAAGTTATATTATTTTTGTGGATGTTTTCACATCCGATAAATTGGGGGGGAATTTATCGGATGTGAAAACATCCACAAAAATAATATAACTTTTTGTTATATTTTTTGACCTGTAAGCCGAGAAATTCCAAAACAGAATTCGATACGAGAAAACCTTTAAAGCAAAAAATGTGGAGAATTTTAATTCCTTTAAATTTTGTAATATTCGTTTTTTCTCAAAAACGCATATTGTTGGAAAAAATTTCAAAAAACGGATTTCGAACTTTCTTTCAGGAATACAATACTTTCCTTGTATAGCAGAGGAAAGTAAAAATTAAATTTGGTCTTGCTTAGATGTTAATCACCCTTAAGCATTACAAAGCAAACAACAACATATTGTGAACAAATAAATTCACATCGGACTTGCTAAAATAACCAATTTGGTATACAAAATGAAGATTTCAATTCAAGAAACATTAAAAATTTATGGCCTAACAATAAGGCAATTTCAATCATTAAACATACAGAATTGAACCAAAACATAAAATTTATTATCCTTCCCTGTTGTGAGGCAGTTCCGTAAATATACTAAAGTATCCAAACGATGAATTCATACTGGCCCACATCGATACCAAAACATTTACCCAAATCTAATCTAAAGTCTTGCCTTGAGAGAAACTAAGTTCCTTTGTTCAGGTGTTTAATTATCACTTTCGCCAGGACTATCCAAAATGACAATCTGGTGAATTATATGCGACCCGGAAAACATTAATATACCTTAGTAATTATTGAGATTGTAGAGTGGTACAATTTTCTGTACATAAAAGTTGTGTAATTAGATTTGAAAAGACTAATCCATACGCTTTGAATTATTTTTAGTTGTCAAATAATATGTCGTACTATCATATAATATAGTATGTACGTGTAGAAATACCTAACAAATATGTGGGTAAGCATAAAAAATGTATGGTTGCGCACTCAAGTAATTTCGGTGCAGTAAGACTTATGCCCGAGTATGATTTGATCCTGTGTGTCCTTCTATTATTTATATTTTATTCAAATTTAGTTTTTTTCCCCGGTACACGTCCTGCTCTGACTATCTTTGTAGACATCCGAAATAAAGTTCGCTCTTTAAGATGTACACTTGGTTTGATGTATGTATGCATAAGCGACAAAGATATACAGGGTGTTGCAATGGCTTGGACCGATGGTAACAGAAAATAAGACAATGTTATTTGTTAGAATTTTTTTATTTCTTTATTGAATGGCACACTCAGAAAAATGGAGGCTAACTCGACGACCTACATACGGCGTAATTGGCCTCGGGCAGGCGCGCGTTCGCCTGCATGTGGGCAAGTAAAACTGAGTTGACCTGTGGTCGGAGAAATTCTGAAATTAAGCCACCAGCAGGTGAAGTAGGGCTTTGGGAGCTGCACGAGTTGACCTTAGATAGGTTAACTCTGACCGCTAGCTGGCTTACAGAAACCTCTGTAAGGTCAGAGTTAACCTGACAAAAAGTTGACCTGGACATTTTTCTGAGTGCATATGGCAATTATGTGTGAAAGATAATATCGCTCAAATGTTCGCGAAGGCTTCGACGGCACACTTTCACACGATGGTCAAAATTTTTGATGACATCTCTGCATAATTGTTCCTCGATCCCACGAATATGTCTTATTATCTAATCCTTCAGGCGTTGAATTGTTGTTGGTTTGTTGGCATATACCTTAGGTTTGAGACAAGCCTAAAGGAAGAAGTCCAAAGGCGTCAAATCGCACGGTCTTGGTGGCCAATTGAATCACGAAGTGCACGAAATGCTGTTTTGTTTCAACGCTCATTTTCTTAATAGTCTTCATTTATGCGGCAGTCACACGAAGCTGTTTTGCCAGCGCTGCTAGCTGTTTGGCTGTTAGCAGCCGTTTCAGCAGCACCGTGTGAACCCTAGTAGGCTGCTACTAACAGCAGCAGCGCGATGATTTTAGCAGCGCTATTGAAGTAGAGACCGTTCTACTTTGCCAGCGCTACTAGGGATCACGTGACCCTGTTGCATGGTTACTGAGCTGTTAAAAATCTGATAAGTGGAAAAGTTTGTTTATTGTAAGTTGTTATTTTACGTTTATTCATTTAAATTTGTGTGTGTTACGTTTATTATTTAAAAAATCGCCCAAATTCAAATGTCAAACGACGGTTTTGCTGTTTGCCAGCGCTACTAAGTTATAAATCGCGTGAACCCTCTCAGTACGCTGCCTGCTGTTGCTATTTGCCAGCGCTACTAACCCAATATCTAGCAGCGCTGGCAAAACAGCGTCGTGTGACTGCCGCATAACGTTAACACGTTGTTCGATTGTTAATTTTTCCATGATTGAAATTGCCAAACACTGAACTTGTATCAAAATCATTACGGATATGAAAAATCATTAGACATTTAAGCCTCAATCACATTTAACATCGGTCCAAGCAATTGGAACACCCGATACAAGCTGATCTCCTAACAAATGTAAAATCCTTCGAGGACTACAACACTTTTAATAGCCATCGGAGCGGAAATTCTTTGAAAATGCAATTACCGAGTCCTTTGCATTATCCTCAATTGAGAGTCAATTGAGCCGCAGGATATCTCGTCATCGTCGTGTTGTTGGCTTCGTTTGTGTCCCAAGTGTTGCATTAAAAAATCATTGAGCCCCAAGGTACAAAATACATACAAAGAGGTCGATGAAAAAAGGGTGAATCAAGTTCACTCTTTATTCTATATATTAAGGATATATTTATATGATGATATTTGTCTATATTTAGTTCTTTATATACATATATATATGCAATAGTAGATATATATGTGTTCTCTGCCGGAATTGAAGTTGAGTCGGTTTTCTATATGTTTCTGAGGCAAGGATATTTTCACCGTGGCCCGTCAACCCCGAATCATAGGCAGGTGGAAGGAGGATTGCATACATTTACCCTTCTGTATGTCCTTCCGGTTTACGGTGGCTTCTATCATCCTTTTTGGTGATGATGACAGATGAGTGTTTAGATTGGAATTTAACCCCTCTACCGCGAGAGGTCCAGCAACCAACATACACAGTCAGTTAGAGTCATTCAGTGCGAGACCCTTCGTCCATCGCACCCTTCAATCGGTTTTGGTTAGGGGCGGCCCTTTTTTACTTGAATTTAAAGTGAAAGGATAACGTCGAGAAAGCACAAATTGGGGTTCTACGATGATGCATTATTTTTTATGAGAGTTAAGTGGTTGAATACGTGAATATTCCAAAAGGGTTGCTTACATGTTGTACAAATGTTTGTTGGCTTTTGGTCTTTACCATCTTGGCAAGTGTGTCAGACGGACGGGGGGACCTTTATGTTTACCTCATTATTACATTTTGTAAATTTGTGGGGTGTTTGGTATGATATCAAATTTCCTTAAATAGCTAGAAAATATCCAGCAACACCATGAATAATATCAGATAATACCAAAAATGAATAAATGGACCTCAACGAGTGTGAGTGTTATAAGAAGTTGTCTCCATTTGTCAAAATCAATAGGACTAAAACAAACGTGATAAGGGATTTTGCGTGAAAACGGAAAATTATTTCGTAATTCGATAGAGGGGTTTTTTTTTAAATTTTAGACCCAAAAGTATTAATAACGTCACAGACATTTCTGTTGCTTATGGAAATCGTATGTAAAATACAATCAATTGTGTAATATAATATGTTGAAAGATATCAATATAAATAATAATTTTCCATTGGCAGCAATACATAAAAATTTCGGTTAAGAAAAGGCGTTTTTGTCATTTGGTTACTCGGGTTTTTGGCTCAAATTGCATTGCAATATTGTAGGACCAATAAATTAAAATGCTTTTAAACAAATATCACTTTTAATTTAGTTTGAGATTTTTTAAGATTACAAAATATATTCATTTCCTTTCAACATTTTAACGACAATAGATATCAGTCCAAAAATGACTCCACAAATTGATTTCTTGTATTAAAATAACCCGTATGGTGAAACCAAAGGGTATATTAACTTTGCCTCACCGTTTGTAACGCCAAGATCCCGTCATCACACACAAAAATGAATTACACCAGTGTGTTTAGAATGATAAAAAAAATTGAATTTTGCATGTCCGTCCGTCTGTGGCGCGGATTGCGGGTGCACGGATTGAGCTAGAGATCTGAAATTTTACGCAAATTCGTTTTTCGTAAAATCCAAGGTTAATTTCGTTAATGGGCAAAAATTGACCACGAATGAAACCGTTTTTTACGAATATCTCATCTTATCAAAAAAGTGCAAGATCAAAAGTTATTTAGGATATCATTCTACATAAAACTCCCATACATTAAAATCCGATTGGAATAAATTTAAAAAAATCTTATTGAAAAGTTTGACTTCAAAGTGGAATTTTGGTACAACTTGTCGCCGTTCACTTAAACTTCAAACAATGCCATATCACCATACGGGGTTTCACTAATTGCCAGATTGGCAATTATAGCTTTTGTTATATTTTTCACTACGACTGTTGTTTTCGAGGATATTACAAAAAATGTCAGTTGTGATTAACACAAAACTTTCTACTGCAATATTTAGCTTCGAAAAAAATATGTAAAAAACAGAATTTTTCAAATATCTCAAAAATCCTTAAATATACATCAAAACCATTAAAGATACGTTATGAACACACAGAGAAATAATAGGACAGGTTCCTACAACAAAAAAATAGAAATATACAAGACAGTGAAATTTTTTGGTAATGACTCCCAAAGAAAAGGGAACTCATACCAAAAAGTAGGAAATTTTCCCAAAATTATAGGAATAATTCCCTATTTTTAGGGAGTCATTGCAGAAGAGTCCACTATCTCGTATATTCCTATATGGATTTCTCTCGGTGTGGGAAATTTTACTTCCTTATAATTTGGTTATGTGCATTTTTCCTTATAAGCACACAGTTTCCGAGATATTTCCAAAAAATATTTTGAGAGCCTTTAGGGATACGTAAAAATCATAAAAGGAATAAATGTAAGAAAATTTTATATCGTTTAAATTTTCAATTTTTCCAAAAAGCGCATAATTTTCCAGAAATTTTGTTTATAAGGGTATTCACAGTCCTCTTTTAATTTTGGGTATTCGGTGTTTTCGGTAATAAATATTAAAAGACTGAAAATATTCTGCTGTGAACATCCCACAGCACAGAATTGAGAACAGCGCTTTTATTGGATACGTGACCAAATCATGAACAGCGAATTTGATTGTCAGACCACAAGAATCCATTGAAGTTGTCAAAATTGAAAATTTTTTAGTAAAAAAAAATGCCGAGGAAATCGGAAATTGAAAAAATTTGCAGTCCGATGAGATTAACAAAAAACCAGCGAGAAAATTTGACAACTAAAAACATTACTAGCGCCACTCGCGGTTAATTCTTGATACCGAATAACCGGGCCGGAAAACACGACTCAAGGCATGTCTACAATTACCGAATCCGGTAATTCATTTTTACATGAACCAAGTTACCGTCTCGGTAAAAATCTGTTAAATTTGACTGAATTACCGAGCGGTAAAATTACTCGCAATTTAAAAGAGGATTGTGAATACCCTTTATGTATCTCAAAAAGTTTTCTTTCTTTTTCCAAAAAACTGTATTTTTTCCAAAGTAAATTGTATAAAGGTACCCGTTATAACTAACGTTACTTTTCGAAAAGTTAATGGAAAACTACGGTTTTCGTAAAACTTATTTACAAAAGAATTTCAAATCACTAGCTTAACGCGTTCTCGAGTAATTTAAGATACGTAAAACAGACAGACTGACAAACCCACAGACCGACTATTGATTTGATGAGTCTGGACTGTAATGAACCAAGCTGGACAAATTTTCTGAACATTCTATCATTATTGCTGCGCCTAATTGATTGCGATGACCAAAGGTTTTTTTACAAGTTTTTTACGTTTTTACCAGTTTTTCACGATTTTGCTTTGTTTCGCACAACACTGCCCCCAGTGTCGCAGAAATTAGAGCTAATATAGCAACCACCGCCCCAATCGGAATCAGTGATACCAAAGAGCCTGTTCACATTGGTTGAAATAGTCCGCCTAATTCTAATAGAAACTGACAACACTAAGGCAAGGTGAGGAAGTTGGACTGAGCCCCACTTCCTCATCTTGCCCTAACGTTGCCAGTTTCTGTCAGAATTAGGCGGACTATTTCAACCAATCTGAACATGGTCAAATGACTTAAAAAATACTCTAATGTCGCGTGCACCAGTATGGTTTTGGCCTTAGATGTTTTTTTTTTTGCCTGCGGCGCACTTTTTATACCATATCGTATAAGAGTATATTAAATTCAGTATTATACTGTTTGTAACGCACCTAAACTGTGTGTAACGCACCTAAAAATGAACACACCCGGATGTTTGGGATTACAATAAATTTGGATATCCGCATGTTCGTCCGTCTGTCTATCAGTATGTCCGTCTGTCCGTTAACTCCATAACTTTTGAAGGGATTGAGGTAAATGATTGAATTTTTTTACGGTTGCGTTTGTCGTAAATAGCAAGTCTAGGCTATTGTACGGGGAAAATTGGACCATTGCTTCCCCCCTTCCCCGTACAAACGAAACACTTTTTTTTTACAATTTTCTCAAAACGATGAGTCGTATTGAAAAATTTATAAAGGTAACATTTTACGTAACTTATCTGTACATCAAAATTTAGTTGGACCAATGCTTCCTCCCTCCCCGAAATAAATTGAGTGTTTTTTTCTATTTTCTTGATAACAGTGCATAGTATCGAAAAATTTATTAAGACGAAATGTGTTTAAAATGTGATTTTACATAACCGTTCCATACATCAAAATTCAATTGGACAAATCCTTCCCCTCTTCTCCAATGCAAATAAATTTTTTACAAACATTTTGTCTGCCCTCATATAGAGTATTTGATAATTGTCCCTTGGCAAATTTTAGCTTTTATTACGTTTTTAATTCGATACAACAATCAAAAAATTATAGAGAAAATATGATTGTATCAACTCTTTTAACAAAGAAATTAAACTGTATTACAGACCCCAAAATATTCAGTTGAATTCATTAAAAAGTTGAACTTTTATGTTTCTTTCAGCAAAGAAGTGGGCCATTTTTAATTAAAACTTGGCAAAGATAAAAAACACAATGTTCATCTTTTTTATTTTCAACGACTAGGCATTCATCAGCTATGAGAGATTTAAAAGAGGTAATCTTAAGCAAATGAATACTAATTTCGTTATTACCTAATTAAAAATTAATTTTTAATTTTCAGCCACATGCAATAATATATAAAATAAACGAGTCCCCGTAACAACGTGACACAATGGAATACCACAGAATATTAATTTTCGACAAAAACACAAAAATTTGTATAAAAACTTTGTGGAATACATAAACAAAACACGATCCAATATAAATATGAATAATCGTGAATGGCAAGACAAAATGCCAATATTGAATTTAAGTTTGTTTTCCGAAAATATTAAAACTTGGCAACTTCAAACCTCAATAGTTTTCACCGAAAAGCTTGCCTTTTTCATGTATCTTTCTAGCATAGTCAAATAGAGTAAATGTAAAAAGCGAAACAAAAACAAAAAAATCGCATCTCGAAAAGTGCATTGCACAACATCGTGTTAAATTTAAGAAAAACATGATGTTTTTTTAAAGTTTTTGTTGGGAATTCATGTTTCCAAAATTCAAGTCAACAACGATAACGAAAACATTCAATACGATGGAGCAAGAGAAAAATGGATAATAAGCATTTAAAATATGGTAGAAGAGAGCTGAGCTATTAGAACATTTTATAGAAGTCGGGAAGGGGGCGCGGGGATCTCTCCTAGCTACAAACTCAACGCTGCAACTATCTGAGATACTAGACTTTTTGTGCCGTCGCACCAGACTTTTGAAAATTACAAAAACATACAAAAAACTGAGATGAAAACTGAAAACTTTTGCCACAGTGCCGCTACAGAAGTAACACACTTGATGGTCCTGATACATTACATATGTACGGCTCCTGTTATATCCTTTTAATGAAATTCAGAACACATGCTTCTCCCCAAAATACCCCGAACATGTTAAACAGATCCATCCATTGTGGAGATCATTTCAAGCTCCCCGATTCTCTGCATCCCCCCCAAACTTACACGGATTTTTGCAAATAGACATAGCATATAAGTGGTAGGATAATGCCACCCCATTCGAAAGCATACAATCGCATAAGCACAACAGTTGTATAAAGGAAGCAACAGGGGGTGTCGTCGGTGGCTCGTTTTAGTACTTTGGAGTCTATACAACGATGGGGAATGCGATGCGAATATGTGTATGGGGTGGAGGGGGGAGGGGGGTTTATAAAATAACGTGTGTGGTGTTGGCGAGACCGACGAAATGGAAGGATGTGCACAATTGCTTAACTATGAGACATAATCACGAATCTAGTAGGCCCAAAAGTTTTCTCTGCTACGGTCACCCCAAACCCACCGTCGATCCCGGTCTACAATTTCGGATTTTTTCTAGGCTTACTGCACATCAGGCTAAAAGGATGATGATGGCATCAAAACGATTTCGGGAGAAGAAACTTATTCAGGCAGCCGACACCATCGGGAACTGTATATGGTTATTGTTATTCCTGACGCTTCGTTCTTGTTTTTCCTAGTGCGTCGGGGATAAGTTAAGAAGCGCAAAAACAACAAAATACTGGAAAAAAATGTCATCAGCATCCGTTCGGCGACAACATTTGGATTTAGATTTTTTTTTTCGTCGTTACACTCTCGGTGGGCTTATTCAGCCCACATCACTAGGATCGAAAATGTTATGAAAATTTGGCCTTTTTATCTCTTTAAATCCCACATCAGAAGGGAAAAAAGGAAGAAAAAAAACGAAGAATCCTTTGCACACATTCTAAAGGGAAAAAATTACTTTGCGTATTTACTAAAATCACCGGCAACCTGACAGCATCTTGTCAGAATTATCTCATTTACGGATATGGTTCATGTAACCGATTTCCGATTCTTAATTCCCCCCAGAACACTTGATCAAAAGCACAAAAGGACTCTCGTCCAGTCGGTGTCCAATTGATTTCTCATTGAAACCCTCATTCTACTTCGTCCAATACAAACTGTTGTGTGTTCTATTCATTTCGAAAATCGTATGAAGTCTATATGTATTTGTAGAACTGATTCGATTAGGTAGGCAATGTATCAGGAAAAGGATAATCGTAACCTTTTGAAGAGAAATAAATTACGTTTTGTTGGTAATTTTAACTCATATTCGGAAGGCATGTTATTTTGAATTTCAATCAGACAAAACTACGAATCTAAGAGCACCAATATTACATTTTCACAAATATTCACATTTTTCATAGCAGCACAAATTGCATACAAACAGGCAAACATTAATAAGAAAAACATTTTTTTTATCAATTTAAACTTTTTTTTCGTCATAAAATTCTATTTTTTGGAAATTGCAATAAAAAATATTTAATGGTTTTAAAATTACTATTTTGGCATAATTTCTTGTCCGTAAAAAGTAGAAATTTCGTTAAATTTGGTCAAAAATACTAATTGAATTCATAAGAATAATTTTATCGTTAAAATAAATCACGAGTATTAATTTAATATTTCGGAGAAATTAAGAAAAATAATTAAAAATTTTAAAATTAATCTGACTAATTTAATCTACGTCAATTAGTACGCTAAAAAGGGCAATGGACCGGTGGGAAGTTGAAGAGGGGGAGGGGTGGGGGGCATGGGCACTTGCCCCGGGCGCCATCCAAAGGGAGCACCACAATCGCCACTAACCACACTCAGAAAAAAATTGATCATATGGATTAAATCATTGTTAAATTAACAAAATTTTTATCCTATACTAGCAGACCCTTCGTTGCCAGCTTTAAGTTTTTTGTATAAATTTTAGAATGCCAAAAAACCATAAAAAACTTAAAAAAATGGGATAAAACATTATCCTTACAGGACCGTCCGTTTCGAATTTTGAAATTCCAACACCAGATTCGTGATAAGCAACCCTGAAAACCTCCCAAAGCCAGTTTTTGCCAGAAAATTGGAAAAAGGACATTTGCGTTATCCTTACAGGACCTTCCGTTAAGAATTTTAAAAATCTAACACCGAATTCGCGATCAGCGACTGAGGAAACCCCCTTATGCCGATTTTCCCCGGGAAAAATGGGAAAAAAGATATTTGCGTTATCCTTACAGAACCTGCCGTTTCGAAAATCTAATACCGGATTCGTGATTAGCGACCCCAAAAACCCCATAATACCAATTTTTCCGGGGAAAAACGGGAAAAAGGATATTTGTGGTATCCTTGCAGGACCTTCTGTTTCGAATTTTGAAAATCTAGCATAACTAAAAACCTGCTAATGGGTCATTTCTGGCCTTAAGGCCTGTGTCCACATGGAAGTTTATTTGCAGAAGTCGCTTCTAGAAGAGATTTCTGGTGTCTCTGCTAGAAGCGACTTCTGCAAATAAACTTCCATGTGGACACAGGCCTTAAGAGTGCCTTTTTGGCAGTCACTCCAAACTAACCTAACCTGACCTAAAAATTCCTTTTTAGTAAATTTTTTTTAAATAAAAATTTTTTTAAGAAAAAAAAATTGGTTTTTCTTCTATTTTATTGCGGTTTGACTGTAATCACATTCTTGTCCAGACTATATTATCATCTATTGTACTATAATTCTGTTAAGCTTTTTGTTGGTGGAAAAGGAATCAGAAGCATATAGAAACAACAAAGCCATGATTGCCCACAAGGACTCGGTACGGAAGCTACAAAATTTTGATTTGAACGTAGCTCCATGTGTGTTCCTGTGGCTGTGCAAATTGGTTGGGATACATCGATACTTGGCATAAACATATGCAATGCTATTGTTTGAGGGGGACGAGGAACACCGACTCGTATGAATTCGACTTATATTTTTATAGCTGTTTCCCATGATGATACTATAGTAAACTCTTTGAAGCTTCAAACCATGTTATTTTTGGATATGATCCTGCTGGATCTGGGGACTGTTGACTTCGTTGTCTTTGCATACAAGATCATCGATGGAAAATCCGCTCATATGGAATTTAGGGACGATATATTGTCTCTCATATCCAAACTATTTGCTGTCATCTATTGAACACTAGACGCTACATGCATACGAAATTTAGAAACAACATGGCAATATATGGATATGGTAATAGAATGCAATCATGCAGAGAGCTGAAATTTGCACAACGAAAAAGGGAAAGCATCCACCGAAACGAGATTGTCCACATTAAGACTTATATTGGTTCATATATATGGTTAGTTATAGACAGTGCATAAATATTACAATATTACACAACACTAGATATTTCTGCCCTCTAACAAATACATTTTATCCTACGTACATGACCATACAAGTATAGAAATGATCGAGAAAAAAAACATTTTCTTCCATACTAACTGTTTTAATTGAGTCATAAATCATGTTATGACAGAGAAATAGTGCTCCATTCCTTCCTTTTCGATGTGCATTTTTAATTAGTTCAGAGATTTCAAATCAACTAAAGTCCAACTTGCACCATTTTATGGGGGAAAACATATGAAAGCTCAAGGTCTAAATTTGAGTGGAAAATAAATTTGACAAGACTCGAGCAATATGTGCATATTTTGTTAAATTACACATGAGTGGCATTGAAGAATTTCGTTAATAATATTGGGTGCTAAAGATTTCTCGATTGATGTTTTATTTTCTCTATTCAATTTCAAAGTCAATGCAATTTTTTTGTCTGAAAGACATTAGGTTTTCAATATTAACACTAGATTGCCCAAGGAAGTCAAGCAGTCAAAATGACTGCTTTTGCCAATATAGGTATAACACCTAGATATATACCGGAAATGAAGGAGGGGGGAGGTAGCTACAATTATTAATAAACGCATTTATATATTGTACAAAAAGTCACGAAATTCTAACAAATTGTGTCATTATATACATAATTGTTTTTCTGATTGAAATTAAAAAGCAGTCAAAATGACTTGCTTTGGCAATCTAGTGTTAACAAGGTGAAAAATATCATTTTTTTGATTTTTTTAATTTTATTTTTATTTTTTTATAAACAACGACTTTTTTATGGTTTTAAAATGTTGTAAATTCTTTTTTTACATTAATTAAGTGATGCAGCGACTAGAGTTGGAAAATATTTGTTAAACTATTCAGAATCAATGATAGGTTTCCCAACCAGATTAAAATTAATCCCTTTTAAGTCCTTATCACACTAACGAATGTGTCAGGAACGGCAGGGGATGATCTCTTCGGACCCAGAAAAACTCTAAATTAAACAAGATATATTTAAAATAGAACTTTATTACTCTCCCTCAATCACGCGTTCGTTCTTTTCTCCATCGGTCGACTCACTGGCTTGCCAGATTAGCCTTTTCTCCTTGAGCGCTGTCAGATGCAATTTCTTCGTGTGACAAATGTGATTACGATTGCGATTACGATTACGATTGCGATTGATCTTCATCTACCAATGAGATCAAAGCTTTCATTTCCCTATCGTTGAAAGCCGTAATCTCATTCGTTGATTGAAGCCTGAGTTACATTGCCACGACAAGACGACACGAGAAGTCGACGAGAGTCGTCGGAGTTGTCAAAGTAATTTTCAACGTATGCTTTTGTATTGAATTGATTACATTGCGATGACAGCGACACGACAACGCCACCAAAGTTTGAAAAATTAAACTTTTGTCGCGACGAAATCGAATGACAGTTGAATTGTTTGGTTAGGTTAATTGTGTTTGAGTTGCTCTCTTTTAATGAAAAATTGGCAATTTTATCAAAATGCAGAAATTATACATAGTAGCATATAATATTTTCTTTACTTTCTGCACTCTCATCTTTTACTTTCAAAAAAATTTGTTAGCTTATGCACTCGGAAAAATGTCCAGGTCAAATTTTTGTCAGGTTAACTCTGACCTTACAGAGGTTTCTGTAAGCCAGCTAGCGGTCAGAGTTAACCTATCTAAGGTCAACTCGTGCAGCTCCCAATGCCCTACTTCACCTGCTGGTGGCTTAATTTCAGAATTTCTCCGACCACAGGTCAACTCAGTTTTACTTGCCCACATGCAGGCGAACGCGCGCCTGCCCGAGGCCAATTACGCCGTATGTAGGTCGTCGAGTTAGCCTCCATTTTTCTGAGTGTAATGTCGCGCGACTCTCGTCGACGTCTTGTGTCGCCTTGTCGTCGCAATGTAACTCAGGCTTCAATTGTTATCGCAATCATCAATGTGATACGGGCATTAAGCTTCAATTATACTCAGAAAATTAATAAAGTTGATCCAAGTCACCTTTTTGATAAGCCTACTGAAAACCCTCAGTTTTGGAATAAATCGCGAGAAACAAAATTGCGATTTTTAAAAGCCGCCATATTGGTTATTTTAGGTTAACAGATTTCCACCTAAAATTTATAGGATGGTGACATTTCAGTAAAATTTCATGGCTCTAACTCCTGTAGTTATTAAGAAATCTTCTACACGAACTAACAGGCAGAAAGACATTTTTGTAATAATGCTCCAATCTACTCAGGTGTGCTCGGGGAAATGTTATTTAGGTAAAATTAAGAGGTCAAAATTTTTCATGAATATAATATTTAGTATTTAGTTTATACTTCGTATGGGAAAGTAAACAATTAAAATATAACATATGAACGTTTTTATTAACTTGTTCAAAATATTTATATCTTTTTAGCGATATTCCAATAAATAAACCGGTTAATATTGAAAAAATGTGTAAGCAATTGGTACTTATGGATCTTTATTTAATTTTCCTTTAAATCTTTTCACAGTCAAACTGATAATTGCTGGAAAATTTACGACATCTAGAATTTCATGGCGATGAAATGAAGTGACAATTGACGTATCTCAACACCTACCGTGAACAAATAAAAAAAACCCCTCTATCACACACATTTAAATGACGATGAGTTTTCCCGGATTTTCTTGTACAAATGACTTATGGACAAGTCATAAACAGCTTTCTGTTTTGATTTCAACTTTTACTGCGTTTTTAACTCGAAGAAGTACTTTGAGACACATAATTCCGATGTGATTCATTAATTTTAGCTCGTGCTGGTGTTTTTTTCTCGCTCCCCGTCGGAAACATAAACGCTTGGGACCGCCTCCCCAAAAACTCATAAATTGAGACAAAAATGTCAAACGTTAGTTTTCACTCGAACTGTCGGATTGCATTTAGCACCCGATTGAATTATAGACAACGAATGGTGGCGACGGCGGAAAACTCACACTCATCTGGGAAATCTATTTGTTAATTTTTAATTTTTCTCCTTAAGTTTCAATTGAGTTTTATGAGCTATTATGTTATTTTCTTTTTGGGTATTTTTTCACAGTTTTTTTTTTCATTCTCACTTCTATGAGGGCATTTCAAGGCAGAGGAACGTTTTTTCGAGAAAAATTGATTTTTCCTAACTGGCTACCTTAGAGGCAGCTAAATGTTTAAGGCGTGAATATTTCCCGAATTGTAAACATTTTCTTAAAATGATCTTTCCCTTCCCTGAAAATGGGAGAAAAAGAACTCAATACTCCATTGAGACAATAGTATCTTTAATTTTTTTTTCTTTGTTCATTCTTTTCTCACTTTTAATATATTCATCCCCGAGGCCTGAAAGAGTCCCAACATCTGCAACTTATTCAGAACAAGTGATTCCAAATAAATTACAGAAATACCCTCAGGACGAAATTTCAGTCTATTCGTATACCCCTTAACTCTATACGCCCCAAAACAGAATTTGATTTTTCATATACACCGACCAGAAAAAGAAAAGGAGTATTTCTGATCCTTTATACAGGATTCAAATATACTTTTCTAGGCTATGGGTTTGTGTCGCCGGGTACAACTCAGCCGACGCAAAGTAATCCGACGATTGGTAAAAAAAAATGTTGTGTGGAAACACCTGGCTAGGGAATTCTTTCCCTTTTTGTGATAACCGAGAAAGTAGGTGTCAAGTTAAGGTTCCATGGAGTGAAAAAGTGTAAAATCGACAACTGGGAATTACTCATCTTTTTTAATGTGTTCTGTCTTATTTTTGGGATTACAGATGTACGTCTGGATGTGTATCTTCACACCTGAATCGGCTTTTTTTGTAAAAATCTGCCACATTAAAGAGTTTTCCAGAGGTTTTCTCTGAATGGTATTTTGAATTTTCAGATACTGAACTAACACTGAAAACAAGAAATGAAAGAAAAATCTCTGATACGGAGTAAAGGAAAAACGGTTCATCAGATTCGTTTTTTTTTGGTTCACCTTCAGACACCGAGAAAAAGAAAACATTAATAAATTATTCATAAGTGTCTACGAACCAAAACTTTATTCACCAAGAAATCTGTCTCAATTTTTTTTTTGTGTCAGCATTTCACAAATCGTTTCCTGTACTTTAAACTTTGAGGTGCATTTTTTAAAAATTTGGTTGACATTGTTAAAAATAAATTGGCGCCATCTGGCAAATCGACATTCGTTGACAAGTTCTTGCAATGAAAATTCCTTTCGTGAGTTTTGTATATTGTTTGTGTCTTTTGTGGAATTTTACACTCGTCTCTGGATTTTTTTGTTGTTACAAAAGTGGTTCATTGGAACCAAGATAAGGCGAGCCTAATGCACTGAACGAAACTTTGTCCATAAAAAATAAATTCATAATATTTATGAACAATTTCATTAATACTATGAAAGATTTCATAGACCGATTCGATCTTCTATGAAAACGTTCATAAATACTGTATCGCCACACTAATTTGTATCGTCATCAGTTGTCTAATTACCCGCGCAGGCGGAGGTTTACAGCCTCTTTACTGGCCCGTTAATGATTACGGGTCACACATCCAATATCATAGATGTTTCATAGACAATTCTATGAAAACATTCATAAATACTGAGGGTATTCACAATCCTCTTCGGTATTCGGTATTCGGTATTTTCGGTAATATTAAAAGACTGAAAATATTCTGCTGTGAACATCCCACAGCACAGATTTGAGAACAGCGCTTTTATTTGATACGTGACCAAATCATGAACTGCGAATTTGATTGTAAAATATATCACATACCTTTAAATCCATGTTTGATGCATTCTTTTGAATTTCTATTGTGGCAACGGCTATCAAAATTGAAAAAAATTGCAGTCCGATGAGATACCCAGCGAGAAAATTTGACAACTAGAAACATTACTAGCGCCACTCGCGGTTGATTCTTGATACCGAATACCGAGGCTGAAAAACACGAGTCGAGGCATGTATACAATTACCGAATCCGGTAATTCATTTTTACATGAACCAAGTTACCGTCTCGGTAAAAATCTGTTAAATTTGACTGAATTACCGAGCGGTAAATTTACCCGCATTTTAAAAGAGGACTGTGAATTCCCTCACTATATCGCTACACTAATTTGTATCGTCATCACCAAGGAGTGGTCAAATTACCTGCTGCAGGCGACTACAAAATATTATGGTGGTATCATTTTGTTAATCGTATATCGCCTGTTCTGAAAATCTAATTAAAAACTATCGCACTTTTATTTAAGGAAACGAATTTAAAAAAATCAATTTTGGAGATCATGTCATCATTTAGAAATTAGTTTTCATTATTTATTACATATTATTACAATTTTTAGGCCGATGGTTTCAAATTTTCAAGAAAAAGATTCTTTTTTTTTGCAAATCTTGAATGCGAGAAGTTTTTTTTCGGCACTTCCATCGAGAAATTTCATTCGTTTGAAGGTTTTGGTTTAAAATGTCATCGAAAATAAATTATTTCTTTGCATATGATTGCTGTGGTTCATCCAACATTTCTCCTCAAGATTGTGAAATTAGATGTGGAAGAAAAATTACATGGTACGTCATGTTTTTCAGAGAGAAAAATAAACAGAGACAGAAATTGGTCAATGATGATAAAGAGAAAAACAGGTTTAGAAAAACAGAGAGAGAAATGTGTCGATGGAGACTTTGATTTTCTATGAACGCTTGTTTATAAATACTATGAACAAATTCATTGGTTGAAAACTTTGAACTTTTTCATAGTGTTTATGAACCAATTCATAAATATTGTGCACTTTTTTGGTTCAGTGGAGGGCCAGAAAAAGCCTCGAGGTGTCAAGGTATTCAAATTACCGAGATGCGTTTAAAAAATGTTGTGAGAAAACCATTAAGGGTGCAACTTGTATCAGTTTGTATGATAATAAAAGAGCCATGAAATCTTCCCAAGCTTACAAGAAAAAAAATCTATTTTTTATTCTCTTTCCGAAAAAATAACCAATTGTTATTTCTCGAAACTAGTAACTTTTATTTTAGAATATTTTTAAGAGTTTTGCATGTTTTCCGTAAATTACTATAAAACACTCCATGAACTAACATCGTTAATCAATTAATTACATTAATCGTGTGACCCCATTTAACTAATTATAATGAGATAAATGCAAAATATTTTAGTGCACCCATAGTGTTGCTACATTCCAGATTCCAGAGTGCATGAGGAATTTCTGATTTCTCCCTAAGGGTGTCTTTTAACTAAATTTCGACCGGCAACAAATTAGCAAAAACATAATAACGACTGTAATCAAGTTAAGCACTCAAAGTGTCGGTTAGTTTGTTGAATATAAATAAAAATCGCATCTGTCAAAAAATACGAAAGATTCCCTACTTACACACAATTTACACAATTTCAAGATTTCATCCCCTTACCAAAAAAATCAAAAGGACTGCTTTCAACATTTGAATAGAAATGCAAACGGGGGAAGGACGAAATAATGCACGAAACCAGAAGGGAATCGTCAGTCACGTTCAAGTGCGATCAAAACGATGTTTTCCCTATGCCCTTATTGATATGTTGTTTGTTATGCTGTATCGTGGTTATATACGAGTGTAACAATTTGCAAGTATGTGGGGTGATTGGAAAGGAATACAAAGAAGCGGAAAAGAAATCAATTTGGGTCCATCAAGTGTTTCTATTCAATCGTAGGTCTTCCTTTACGATTCCCACACACTTAAAGCACTAATAAACGACTTGTCGAGTATCACGTGGCCAAAGGACTAAACCCCCCGAATTCGCTCAATATGGGCCGAAGATTCCAATACCAAAATGGTTGGCCAGCAGTTTGGTTCTATAATTTTGACCGGAAATTTTGTGACATCGTTAAGTGCTTAATTAGGTCATAGTGTGCCTCAAGTCCTTCTTGATTAAGTCCCGAAATTGATTTCTGCTCCTTGAAACTAATAGTTCCCATTTCTCCCATAAACTGGAGGATACCATGAAAAAGGAACAATTCAGTTTAATGATTTGGGCTATTCGTCTTCTCTTCCATCCGCTTTTTTTTTGCCAATCATGAGGTTTACAGCCTCTTTACCGGCCCGTTAATGGTTACGGGTCACACATCCAATATCATAGATGGTTCATAGACAATTCGGGATAGTGCAGAACAACACGGTATCCCGAAAAAAAAAATTATCTGGACGATACAGATTGACACAGCAGTACGTGATATGAATTACTAATTTCAAATCTTAATATTCTTATTGTGTCCTCTTTGTATGTACATCAATTTATTGATTAAAGGCAAAATATGTCACTGTTCCGAGAAGCGTTTGTCCCTACTTCCTTCGATACATCCGATATCCGCCACATTCATCGTTGCCAGTTTCCTGTGTCCTAGATGAAACCCGGTATTTTGTATCCTTCATCCGCATCGGCCTAGAGTGTGTGATCGTAAATCACCGATTCGATAGACAAAATATTAACCGATTAGTCAGTTTATTTTCCAATAAACTGAATTCCTCTTATCATCCCAGGGAAGCCATTAAACGATTAACAGCTTTTTGGATACAGGAATGAGAAGCCCGATAAGAGTCCGGAAGGAAAGTTATCTACTTAAAGAGATAACAGGAAAATTTGCAATTTTATTGCACTGATTGTAGGGTAGATGTGGGTTAGAAGCGACATAATTAGAAACTTTTTTTTTTATTTGTTACTATCAAATGAGTAAAAGTTAATGAACTTCTCGTTCCCGATTTATCAATATTAGTTACAAAATATGTTATAAGTCTATTGAATATTTATATTTTGGGGTAATACTATTTCTAATTTATTTCAAATATCTTCAGGAACTTTACAAAAAGTGATTAAATATTAATAAAACAAAAAGTCGCATGTGCATTTCTTTCTGTTTGTTACTTTCCTCTGCTATAGACGGAAAGTATTGTATTCAGGACGAAGACCGACTCAAAACAGGGGGCAGATAGAAAATTTCTGATCAGAACGAAATCCGTTCCAGGCAAAATGTGCGTCCACCTATCTATCGGTTTGTGAGTTTGTCGGTCTGTTCGTTTTACGTATTTTCAAGGACGCATTGAGCTAGCGACTTGAATTTTTTTATAAACGAATTTTACGAAAATCATAGTTTTCTATCAACTTTACTTCACAATTTTTTTTTTTGAAAAATACAGGCTTTTTTGGAAATTTCTAAAAAATTTTGAGAAAAAATGCTTACAAATTTGGTTATATGCGCTTTTGGGAAAAATGTATGTAAGAAAATTTAAAGGAAATACAATTTTTTGCATTAACGAATTTTAAGTATCTCTAACGATTCCCAACATATTTAAAAAAAAATTAGGTTTCTTTATTTCTCGGAAATTATGCGCTTTAGAGAAAAAATAAATATATTCAAATTCAAATAAAATAAAATTTCTTGCATTTTTCCCTGTAACGGTTTTTTTGTACCTTTAACGGTTCTTGAGATATGCGAACAAATATTATTTTTTACATATTTTTTCCGAAACCGCAGAAACATACAAAGTTTTGCTTCAAAAAAATGGTTTCTTAGTCAACTCAAGGAGACAAAAAAAGGAATAACAACAGATATTTCTCTCTCACGTTTATTAAAATAAAACAAATAATTTTACCATTCCTCTATATAATTTACTTTAAGTCATTATTTCAGTATTGAAGCGTGCCCGGGGTTTTTTGTCACGGATAAAAATTTATTATATAATAGACTCGTGGGTATGTCTGGTTGTTCGCTTAAAAGTTGAGAACCACTGAACTGATTTGGATGAAACTTTCAATGAAAGTTACAGGCATCAAGAAGCGGGTTTTAAACTATGGTTTTTTATCTTAAATTCCCCGTTAAATGATTAACAATAACTGACAAAATGCGTTAAAATCACTAAATTATTTTTCAGAAATTGTTTGTGTTGATCCCATAAAGAAATCAGAATTTGTCAATTTTTCCTATTTCCCAAAAAAAACCAAAAATGTGCCTATAACACGTACAAATATTGATATAATGGCCAATTACTTATTGATTACTAGCTTGCATACCCGTCGTTGCCGGGTTAAGTTTTTTCAATTTTTTTTATGGCCTAGGTTGGAGCTAAACTTCAGGCCAATCGGCTCGGTAGTTTCCCCGCGAAAGAGTAACATAGCGCAAAAACTCAGTTTCGAAATCACTTTACCCTCTCCCCTTACTCCCCCCACCCCTCGCGCTACTTTTCCGTATACCTATGTTGGAACCAGAACTACCACAGGCACTCATGCCAAATTTCAAGTCAATTGGTTCAGCCGTTTTTGCGTCAAAGAGGAACAGACAGACAGACATACAGACAGACAGACAGACAGACAGACAGACAGACAGACAGCAACTCATTTTTATATATTAGTATGATTATTACAGACAGACAGACAGACAGACACCAACTCATTTTTATATATTAGTATAATAATAAATTGGGTTTTCGGCGTTATTCTCTTAATAGGGTAAAGTATCCAGATCTGAGCCCCGGCACCAGTTCTGAGCACCCCTATTAATTTTCCGGCTAAAATAAGAATTGTGCGCAATTGAGCCGATTAAACCACATTTCACAACGTGATGAAACCAATTATTCTTCGAATTCAATTCTTATGTCTATGAGTTACTAGGCGTACTTAATTTAATACGGGGGGCTCAGAACTAGATTTTGGGATAATTTCCACATTTACACATAATTCTTTTTTTTATCAAAATTGTTGAGGAATATGTATATGTTAATTTAATTTAAACATTCCATACTTTCGACCAGTAAGTATAAGTTTCTCAGAAAGTATACGGAAGACAAAGAAAATATGGTATGAAGTGAAAAAAGGCTTAAGGGGGCTCAGATCTGGGTATTTTACCCTATTGTCTATATTGATCGTATAAATTTTAACGAATATTATTCATATTTTAAAACTTTGAAGAGATTTTGACGTAGTTTATTGAGAGGCCCGTGGCTAAAGGTAGGGGTTGGAACGCAATGCGATCAGGGAAGGTTTTGGTTCATTATTATTATTATTATTATTATTTTTTTTGTTCGAACAATAATTTCCAATATAAACCCACTTTTTTTAAATTGAAAAATTACTCGCGGCTGGTCCAAAGCGAAATAAAAATCATGTTAAATTTTTTTCGAAACATAAAAAATTATGTAAAGTTTTTTTTTTTTAAAAGCAAAAATAAAGTCTTCAGTCGCGGCAACACTTTGATATTGACTATCATCAGATAAATTTTACAATCAACCCAGAATGACAAAAAATAAAACAGAGCTTAATTACTTTTCCAACACGCAACCGCATCAAGTGTTAAGCTTTCGCATTTTAAGCAGAATCAACAGGTGCTTATTGAGAAAGAAATAAAAAACGTCATTAATTTGTTACTTACATTTGAATCTTTTGAAGCTTAGAAGTGAAAACGAAACTAAAATTTTAATAAATAAGAAAGCAAACACTAAGCCAGAAACAATTTGTACATTTCTATTGAAAATCATTAGTTTAAAAGAAATTTTGACACTTTTATTTAATTTCGAAAAACAAAATGGTAAGTATAGAAGGTTTTTATTAAACTGACATTAAATTCTATTGCCGAGGCAAGTATCGTGAAATTTTCACACCTGCCGAATCTACAGAGAGTTTTTAATGATGTGCGTTGAAATATTCAAATTCAAAGCAAATGTTTCTGGAATTATCTCATAACCTTCTATTAGAGCTTTGAGAAATATATGTTAGTAATATGGAAATTTTAGAGTGAAAATGTTTTATTTTGAATTCGCTGAAGCAAATCTTAAAAGCTGTGAGTAAAATCTTAAATTGAGTTAATGAATCTGACCTTTTCTGGTCTAATTATGCGATAAAATAAGGTACTTATACTAAAACAATTATCCAAAACTTTTTTCAAGATATTAAAGTCGAGAAAATGTCTCTACTTAATTCGTTCCGACTGGCTAAAACTGTTCATGTTTATTAATGCAAATAATGTCTTATTATTTGTATAAATGATATTTTTCTCAGCAATTTTTTTTTTCCAAAAAGCGAATTTTAGATTTTGTCACTGGAGAGCAAATATTCTACGAGTTTTTGTCTATAGAAACGAGACAAACGGTGTTATTTCGAGAAAATCCTTTAGAAATCCAAATATGACTTGGACGAAAATCACGAAATCAAATCCGGGCAGAAAAGAGTCACATTAAAATATGCGCTGTAGTCGATTTTTTTAAGTAGAAACTTTAATAGTTCCAAACGACATATAGCTCCAATTTTGAAAGTTTTTTAAATTTTGTTTTAGTTTTTTAAAAAGATGCGTCGCTGGTGAAAATTTTTCAAACAAATGTGTCCTAGATAAAACTGTGCCGCGGGTGAAAAAAAAATTCACAGCCACCCCTAGTTGAAGGAGATGCCTGACTCCTTGAATATCCCAACTAATTCGGAACGTATGGTCAAAGTATCTAGGAGCTAATTTCTAGTCCGGAAGCCATTGACTTTCTTCAGAAACAGATCATTGGGCTTTATTTTCAGACTACTTTCGTAAAACATCACGCGGGTAATAAGCAGGCAATACAGCCGAACTTCAATTTCCGTCGCCATAATTTATGGAATGCAAAGAGGGCGAAAAATTAAGTTCATCTTTCTGTTTAAAAAAATTCCGAGTCAATCTGTTTAAAAAATTTCCCCTGCGGCGCACATTTTTAAATTATTTATCCCTGGTTTTAGTCCAAATAAAAATTTTCTTTCTATAAAATTTTGTTGTTTCGTTGGTGTTCTAATTGAGTCATCAACCCCCCCCCCCTCATCTTGTCCCGGATCTTGCCCCGGAAAAATAGGGTCACCTTACCTATAGGGTGTATTTTTAAACTTTCAAATAGAAAAAAAACATTCTAATCGAAATTACAAAAAGCTGGTCTAATTGCTGTTTTAATATGGAAAGACTATTCAAGAAAAATATTCTGAACTTCTTTTGCCGTAATTATGTGTTTCGCACTTCTACATAATTTTAACTCTTTAACTCAATTCATTTAACCCTAGACCCGTGTACTATAAAACTTCCATTTATCGTGTACTTGGGCACTCAGTGTCCAGATGTAATTCTAATAGAAAATGTATGGCTGGTTTGTTTAAAAATCATAAAAATGTGGTTTATTAGTTAAACAAGTAAGAAATACAATGGGCATTTCATCATATTCTTTATTAAAAATATTTTTAATTTCGGTTCAAAAATCGTTCTGGGCACTCAGTGCCCACAGTACACGGGTCTAGGGTTAAAAAACAATTTCAGAAACGTTGTACAAAATGTAACCTGGAAGTATGCGCAATAAAAAGGTCTGTCACTAACTTGTTTAAAATTACTTTTGTAAAGTTATATATGTTACGAAAATTATTCCAAATTTTCATTAGTTTAGCCAAAAAAAATTTGTTAAAAAAAAACTTTTTTATAAATGCAAATAACTTCCATCTAACGCCTATCTCCAATATCAGCAAACGTTTGTAAAAGGAGAGAATTTTTGGACGAATATTAAGCTAGCTGGATGATGCCATTGTAGTAACCTTTCCGGCTACCGAATTGTATGAAATTTCAGTGACATAAATTTAACGGATCATAAAGATGCGAATTTTTATGGTTGGCAGTGATTTCGTATTTCATGGCTTTTTCATGCTTTTCCTTCCCCCAACACCAAAACGACAAACTGAAAATACTCGAAAACTACATAAACATGAACTGCTGTAGACCACTATCGAATGATGGAAAGATGTCTTCTGACCCTTGACTTCTGATCTCTTATGACTTTTGATGATGGCTAACAGAATGCTACTCGTATTTGCAAAAATGCAAAAATATTTTCTCAGCCAAGAAACTTTTCATTTTCATGTTGGCCATAAAAATGCAGCCGAGATATATTACCAAGTATTAAGGGTGCACATTGCTTTCAAGCCAAATGTCATCCTTTTAGGAGATTCAACGTATGCTGAAAATTCCAATTGAATAGCATTTGAACATCAACCAAAAACTTTTGCACTTAGTTTATTTTTTTCGTTTCACATTTTTGAATATCTTGCTTTCTGCAGAAATTAATTCCGCACCAAATATTTCCGTAATGAATCCTTTCTGCCTGGATTTTTTTTTTGGGTTACAGCAGTGAAATGTCAAATGCTTTTATTTCGATTACAATCATGAGATTTAAAACTTCACATTTCAGGCAAATTTCAGGTTTTATTTTATAATATCGTTTCTATGACACTGGATTAAAAATTTGATCAAATAATTATTGTGAATCTAAAAAAAATTTGCTAAATGTATATTTAGATAACCTAAACGTATCTTAAGTGAGAAATTGCATTTATTGAAAAAGGAAAGAACTATATTCAAAAAAAAAAAAAAATAAGGCTGATACGATTCCAACGAATCTTACAATGTAAAAATCAAAATTTTGAAGAACCCCCAACTAAAGAAAACCCCTAAAAAATTGAAAAACTCCTGAATAAAAAAAAATCCCTTAACAAGGATAAAATATTCATTACAGTAAATTTAAAAGTTGTGTGCGTCGGAAAACCCTATTGGTCGTTGAATTTGTGGAGCAAGGTTGTCCTGATGCAAACCAATTTTAAATCTACTCCAATGATTATATTATTTTATCCTTTTTAAAGGATTTTTTTTATTATTAGGGTTGACCTCAGTAATTTAAATATCTCGAAAGTTATGCCCCAAACAGATGAGGCGTTAACGTCGGCGTTATGACAACAGCATGTGTGTATAGAGCCCATAATATAGAGAGTGGACATCCGGACTAGAGCGACTAGACATGAGTTTTTTTTACTTATATTAAGCGATTTCCGTTATTTTGATAATGTGACAAAGAACGACATTTTTAAAGCTTTCCGCGCTCGTTTTTCAGCTCGGCGGCCATTTGTACAAGCCACTCAACTTTTTTCCCCAAATTTTAAGTTTTAATTGGAGAAAAACTAAATTAAACAAAAATTTTGTTTTTTCAAATTTTTCACTCTTAAATCACAATTTTTCACACTGAAATGCGGTGACAACCAATAACCGCCTAAGTCGACTTAAAACAAAACTGAGTTATTAGTACCACCGTATTCTCCACATCTTAATCCGTGTACATACAAAATTTGGTGTTCTTACTGTTGTTCCAACCGAAGTTACCTAAAAAACATTAGCCCGAAAAAAAATATATTAAAAAAAAAACATTATCACTTAGATCACAATAATTATCACTTGAAGCTTATATTAACGTAAGTGGTTATTCCAAGTTTAGTTAACCTTTGAACTCACATAGATTAAATCGTCTGAAAAAATGAGTTTAAAATGATAAATGGGAATTTTTTTAATGGGAATTTTCCATTGGAAAAAGAGAGCTAAATATATGTGTTTGAAGACAGCGACACCAAAGATTAGGCAAATAAAGATAAGAAACCTAGAACAAAATTTGGGGCCTTAAAAAAATCCGCCGGCGAAAAAGAAATCTGTAGTATGCCTTGCACAACGATTATTTTTCCTTATATTTTGACGAGTCACTGTCAAAAATCAATAAAAATATTTAAATTCCAAGCGTTATTTGTTTGAGATTCATAGCTCTACAGTATTTTCCACACATTTCAAAAGTTCTATGAAAAGCTCCATGAAAAGCTCTATGAAAAGCTCTATGAAAAGTTCTATGAAAAGCTCTATGAAAAGTTCTATGAACAGTTCTGTTGTTGCCTATCTTTAATACAGTTCAGTGAATCAAAACGAGTCAAGTAAGAGCAAGATAACCGTATGAAAATAAATATAGTCCTCTCGTTTAAACAGTGAGCTGTCAAAGGAAAATAGACTTTCGGAATGGTGTTGGCGCCTAAAGTTATTTGTTTGCGCCTAAAGTTAGTCTCAAACTTGTGAAATTTGAATTTCGCGGCAAACTAAATTTGAATTTCCCGACCTTATAAAGTTCAGTGGATGCGTTCAAGTACGATAAAGAGGGAAATACTGTTGGGACCATTTTTCAGCAGAGCTTTGTATGGTGACAGTTGTTCTATGTTATATAAATAGTTCTGTGACACGCACCAACTGAACTCTCGGAGAGTAGCTCGACAGATACGAACAGCGACAGTAATTAAATATCTTTCGCAACTTGTATAATATTTTGTAAACGACAAAAGAAAAATAGTTGTTTTTGATAACTTTGATAAAAAGTTCAATTTTTAAATTAAGTGCCACTCACACTGTGCTCGAAAAACATTTTCGGTATACCTTTTCGATTTAATTGCATATACAAAGGAAATATAATACATTTCTCTTTATCCTGTCACACTAATCTTCTCTGTCTCACTGATAAATCGTTTTTTTTTCTCTTCATTTTCACAATTTTGAGACCATTTGAACTTATGTGGGATAATACCTTAAAGTGAATCAGTTGAAGTTAATGTATTTCAAGTCAGAAGCGTATTGTGGGTGTTTGTACCTACATAAAAAGTCCAATAAATTTACATGACCACCACAGTGACCACTTGCAATTGGTGCCTTGTTGTAATCCAGGAAGGATGATTTATGCATCGAGATGCTTTGCCAGATTTTCCTTTTGGTACTCTTTCTGTCTTACAAAACTCAATATTTGTTCGCACCCGGTTGTTCAATTTTTTTTTCCTGGGAAACGAGCGTGTAATTCGTTTCGTTGCTCATCCCAGATACCCCCAGCATAAAATTCCAACACTTTAAGGAGATTGCATTCAAGAGTCCAGAACCTTATCCCTTATATAGCTTCACTCTGGTGTATTGGCATCATGAAACTTAATAAATTTTCAACGTAATTCGTGCAGGTGGATTAGATTTTTTCTCTAGCCTTGGACTCCAATACCACCAGGACCACTTCTGATGTTGGCACTCACTATCAGCTTCATGCATTTATGGAAGAATTCAACATTAGCCGCATAGCTTTAGCTTGATGTGAGCTAGAAAACATTTTATATCCTTTTTCTTCTTCATTTTAATGTTTTTCACATTTTTTCTCAGAGTTAAGATGAAGTGATTTAATTTAAGAAAAATTTATCTTCCAATGCAATATAAGTTGAAAAGGAAAAGTAAATAATCAGGGATTTTATTGAACGAGGTTGTGTGTGAATAAAATTTGTAGAAAATGATAAAAAATTGAGTTGAGTGCACTGGTAATTTAAAACAACTTCCTTAAATAGATTTTTATCGAGATAAATTCGAATAATGTTTGTGTAATGTTAATTTGAAATGCATTAAATTTCAATGAGAATCTCGATAGTAAGAATTTCTTGAAATAAATAACTATAAGTGGGGTGACCATATATATGTTTCGTCAATCCGAAATAACATGAGCAGTGTCCCGGATCACCAAAAATATATATGGTCAGGTCACCCTACTTATGGAAAGGATGATGGTTGAAACGTAGCACCAATGAAAAACAAATTTTATATAGAAAACAAAATTTGATTTGGATGAAAACTTGTGCGCCGCAGGCGATTTTTTTGAAACAGAATATGGCGCAATGATTTAAATCAAGAGCTATACAGTCCCAAGTGAAAACTAACTTAATTTTTCTTTACATTCTGTAAATAACCGCAACGGAAATTGTAATAGTATCAATAAAGGGAAATTCTCAGCCACATCTTTTGAAATATTTGCGCCCTGTGACTTTTTTATGTTCGAATCCGTGCCAGGTGATTGCGCGGGGAATTTTCAAAGCCTCGAAATAAATTTGAAAGTACGAAACAAACCAACTCTTTAACGTTCCAAATATTGAGGTGTGGAATAAGTTCTGCATTTTTTTCGAATTGATTAAAATACAAATTTATTCTATCAGCTTTTTTTGTCACACCAAGACTTTTCAATCGCTTTGCAGGAATTGAATGATCGATTCCAAGACGCTCTGCAATCTCTCGCATTGTCAAATGACGGTCATCGTAAATTGCGGTCATGATTAAAGAGCTAAACAGAATGGAAGCGTCAGCGGCAAGCGTTCGCGTCATTTTGTTTTTTAAAACCAATGGAGCGGAATTGAGGCTGACAGAATGATGAAGGTATCGGCGCTGTTTGAACCAAATCCAAAAAGTGCCGCGGCGGCAAATTTTTAGTTACAAAAGTGACGACTAATGGCACTCCTATATATGCTTAAGTATTTACAATTTTCACAACGAGGGGCACTACTATCGGACTGAATAACATTTGACAGCAAATGCCGCTGTCCGTCGTTGACGCTTCTCATTGTGTCAAGTCGGCGTCATCTGACGACGGCACCCTGCCGCCTGCCGTTGCCGCTTGCTGTTGACGCTCCCATTCTGTTTAGCTCTTTAGTCTTCGGAAGTTGTCTGGAGTGGGTAGCATCCCGTTGGGCTCCTGGACTGCGCAGCATCGTTGAGGTTAAGATCTCTCAAACGCAAGGACGTAAATCATCTCTGCGCGTGTCAGTAATTATGACTGGAGGACTGTACACAGCGCAAATTTGAGGTTGAGCCTACGTTGCCGTCTGACTGAGTTGGAACACCAATGAAGCAAAAAAATGTTATAGAAAAAAAATCTTTATTTGGACGAAAAGCAAGGATAAATGATTAACAAATGTACGCCGCAGGCGAAATTTTTGAAACAAAGTTCGTCGCAAAGATTTAAATCAGTAACTGTCGCTTACTTTACAATCAAAATTTATAACCACTACAAATTAAAATACAGTTCAATGAAACACAACCTTCCACGGCGATGGCTTGACACGAACTGATTTAAAATGAAATACGTCATGCTAATAATGCACCGATTCCAACTCAAAGCACGATTCGTTTTATTCCTGCGATCCGAACCCGCAACACACAAGCATTTCAGCACACAAGAAAAGGTCAATTATAGTGGCTAGGCTGTTAAAGTCAATCTGTGTGATGAGCCAGCCGAGTCGCTAGCTGATGATGCCTGATTTAAATCAAGAGCTATATAGTTCCCAGCGAAAATTGCATATTTTTTTGCGCTCATTACATTCTATATAAAATTGTGACACAAATTTTAAAATCAGCAATGAAGGCAAAAATCCCGCAGGCGAAATATTTTAAAATACACTCGCCATTTGTGGGAAAAATTGTCGAATTATTGAAAATCCGGGAAAAATCCTGGACGAAAGTTGTGTTCTCGGGACGACATGCTTGATTTCGGGACTGGCCTGGCCAAACCGGTACGAATGCTCGCCCTAACTATAACCCAACCAAAAATCTGTGGAGTAACCACACCGTATTAAATTTTGAAAAAATCCACATAAAATTTCAGAAGCTTCGGACCATAATGGTTTACGGTTCAACCTCTCATATGTTAATGTCAGTAAACCGCCATTAGACTTGAAATTTATAATAAGATTCACAATTGCCTTTTAAGGCTTTAATAAAAATAGGGTTTTTTGCATTTTGAAGTTTCACAGTCATATTGAAACGATGAGTTAATTGATATTTTCTGTCAAACTGTAAACTATCAAATACGGTCAAATCATAATTCCATCCATTTTTTTTTTCTCCGATCAAACATGACAAAATCCGGTAAAATCTGACTGAAATCCGGGCAAAATGCCAACAGTGGCCGAATGTTATAAGAATTCACATTTTTTACTAATTGATAAATTTTTGTTTTCTGAGGACAAAATGTTGTCATAGTTATTTCAAATTAAAATTATTTTCATTATTCAAAATAATAAGGCTCAAAAAATGGGTAAGCTCAATACAATGATTTTGACAATGGGAAATTTTGAAAACAGGAACTTAAAAGTTAATTTATTTCTAAAAAAAACATTTTTATTATATTAACAAATCTTCTAATTAAATACTGAATAGAGTATCCAAAAATAAAAAAAAATACAAATGATTCAACAAATTTACAAAAAAACGTTCCAATTATTTTGAGATTAAACTGTGTTTCGTTTCAATGAGAATGATGGCATAAAATTTATCTAAATAAGCTAAATGGAAACCTATTAATGTTATTCTAAGAAAAGAAAATCACTTGAAATTGCAAAATATTTCTCATTTTAATACAATTGCATTAAAAGACCCTCATCATATACGGAATTCCTTGAATTTCATCCACCAGATCTCTCCGATCTTGTTTTGCCAGGAGTCCCCGATTCGATCTACAAGAAAGACCACAAGTACTTTTCTGTCATTTTGAAGAATTTCTACTTAGTAATCTCTGCATCTATAATAGTTATTTCCGAAATAGATGTTCTGCGTAGTATAGATACTTTATTTTTGGATTTCAAGTAGTCGGTCTATCTATATTTTTGGCCATGTTTTGGTCGTTTCAGCTGTTGTTGTATTACTATAGTAGCAAACGCCGTATTATTCGTAAAATTTTTCTTTCTTTTTTTTAAAAAAAAAGAAAACATATATAGCATTAAAGAAAAACATACAATCGTCAAGAAGTGATTTACTTATGTTTTGTTAAGTTCTTTTCTTGCACTTCAACGTGGGGACTGCGCATAACGTGAACAGAATTATTGGGGTACCAGGCGACAATTATCAAAGAAAACATAAAAACAGCCACGATTTACGGCTACTATACATGTCTACACTTTAGGCTCGCGCACTAAGTAAATACGGAAAATAAGAGGAAAATAAGAAATGTGAAAGAAAAATCCATCATCGGAGATGGCATTTGTTTTGTGTTGATATGGAAATATCTTAACAGATGTTCAAAGGAATGTCTCTTTTTCTTAGTAGGTACCTAAGTAAGTGTGCAATACAAAAAAAACCGCAAATTATTGTTGCGAGATACGAATTCTTAGAAAAAGAAATTAGTTTTACCATGATTTTCCACATTTTTCCGTTTAGATCTGTTTAAAGTTCAGCAGTTTTACATGCCAAAAATACAGAACTACTCATTCAAACGTTTATACCTTCGTTTTTTTTTTTTTTTTGTAAATAAAACCCCACGTGAACAAAACAACACTAAGGGAAAATGGTGACAGCAATAACAAAAGCAGTTACGGAAAAGCAATGAATTGAAAACAATAACAAAATTGTTTACGATTTCCCTTAAAAGTCCAAACAAATAAAAACCATTTCGATTGTCTTTTGTAAGATTTTCCACCCTAAATAAAATCTCATAACAATATTTATGATCGAAAATAGGAAAACTCAAAGAAAATCAAAACAAAAATTTCAATTGTGTATTTCTTTAATACTTCTCGAAATTACCTAAAGGTAAACAAAGACATCTTAAAATCTGACTTTGAACATTTTGAGAATTGAAATTGTTACAAGTTTTTGGATCATTCAAGGCGGATGTTTCCATTTCACGCAACATTTTCATCGCCGGAAAATTCGGAAATTTGATTAATTTCCCGGTCATGTTTTCTTTAATTCCAAAAGTTCCCCGGTTGATCGCACTTTTGACGCCACACGTCTGGTTTAACAATCGCGATCGGTAGTCAACTGTCTTGAAAGGGATTTGAGAAAAACGGAAAAACGATACGGATATGAAAAGCGAAGATGTTACATGATCAACGAAAGACGTATCACCTTTTACCATTCGATTGAAGTGGCATGGAGTGGATCTTGTTTAGAATGTTTGGCATTCGTTTGATGCGTCTCAAGTGTTTTTAAAAAAACAAGTGGAAAAAAAGAAGAAAACAAATCTTAAAAAAAGGGGGAAAAACAAATCATGATCATTAAGATAAGTATTTGTTTAATTTTGATATCCGGAAGTCCAGCTGTTGCCAGGTGTCATCTAGATGTCAGATATTTTCAAATTATCTTCTGTTTAAATTAAAACAAATTGTTTGTTTAGCTTCGAATAAAAAACATGATCATTTTCCGGCAGCGTGTTCAAAATATTTTTGTGAAATGAAGTAGAAAGAAAAATTAGACAACAAAGTCATGAAAGAAATTTGTTGTTTCAAATTTTTGCGTTTAGTCAATATTTTTAAAGTTATTTTTTGATAAGAAAAAACTACAAAATTACCTCGAAGACAGGTAAATAACTCTCAATAAAGAAATATAATTAAATTGGGCTTATTGTCAGTTTCACGATTTTCACTTTTAATGACCTCTGAAATTTGGTGCCTGTTAAAATATTAATTTTTTACGAAGCAACGTCGCGGATTCGACGGGATAGTCCCAGATTTTTGTCCCGGGGATTTAGTCTTAAAACTGAAGATCTTCGCCTGCGGCGCAATTTTTCCAAATCTTTCCACCTTCGTCATGCATTTTAATATAATTTTTTTGATTATAACGCATGTCTCTCCCTATCAATTTTGCCTGCAGCGCAACTTCTGTTGTATTCTAAAGGTGCTGGTCCACGTGAGAGTAAATACGGGAGTAACTGTCAAAAATTCTCGAGAGTTAGTCGCAGGGGTTTGTTCATTTGAGAGTTAATTTCGGCGATTTTTCTATCGCGAGCTCTCGGCGAGTTTCTAGTGGAAAGCACTTTCGCGAATACTCTCCAGACCCTGTCCATTTGAGAGTGAAGCACGACTGAAAGTGGAAAGTAATCTAAATGTCATCACACTACAGGAAGGTTCCAGCATCTGTGATTATCCTAATTAATAATAAGAAACAAACAAAATCAGCCAAAAAAAATTAAGTCCTGGATTCAAAGGAGAAATCTTTTGGGTGCCGAGCAAAATCTAATAAGAGAATTGCAAATTCAAGACGCCTAACAATTTAGAAATTTTTGTAGGGTAACAAGTTCGGAAATAGAGTTTTTAATTAAAATTGTCGGACCGGTTGTCGTCAAAAAAAAACTACAAAAATGAGAGAAGCAATATCTTGGTTTTTTTGACATCTTGCTTTGGCGAGTTCTCGAGAGCTACTAGCGAAATTCAAACGCTGTTCGTATCTGGCGAGCTACTTTCCGAGAGTTCTTTGGGTGCGTGTCGACTAGAGAGTAGAATCACTTGTGACAGCTCGCAGAAACTAGCTCTCGAGTTTCTGCGAGCGATTCTCAGAGACGTGTCCATTTGCGAGTAGCTACACTCAGAAAAATGGAGGCTAACTCGACGACCTGCATACGGCGTAATTAGCCTCGGGCTGGCAAATTTAGCCTATGACTGGCGCGCGTTCGCCTGCATCCGGAAAAGTAAAACTTGTGTTGACCTGTGGCCGTAGAAATTCTAAAATTAAGCCACCTGCAGGTGAAGTAAAGCGTTGGGAGCTGCACGAGTTGACCTGAGATAGGCATTTCGAGGATGTAATGCCATGTAATGACGATTAAGCCACTCATAGCTTGAATATTTAGCCAACCATAGGTCAACTGAAGACCAGGGCAAGGCGAACTGAAGCAATGTGACGTCAGTAAAGCGGTTGCAGCCTTAACAAGCCGCTAATAGGAGAACTTGTTGACCGCTGTGCGTTGTATTCGAAGATCAGTAAAACCGACACAGTCTTATCATAAAAGGTTAAACAGCAACAGGCTTATTACGCCTCTGCTAGTTGCACTCCCAAGCTTTGCATTGCCTAACACAGGCTTATTATCCGGCAATAGTTAATTTTATAAAAAGTAAAACAGGAACAGGGTTATTAGGCCTGTGTTAGTTGCACTTCTAAGCATTGCATTGCCATACTTTACCAGCCTCAGGTCAACTGTACACGAGTGACAGGTTTAATGGCGTGTGTGAGTTGCATTCGTTTGCGGAAATTCGTAATAGCCGTCACTCTCTTGTTAGCAACCGACGCAGAAAGGACATTTTTTAGTGAGTGAAAAGTGCAAGTTCGAGTTAATCAAGGAACCGTCTGGAATCAAAGGTAAGTTTTTCGTTTCAATAAGCATGTTTTTTGGTTCAGTTAACAAATTAATCTGAAATCAAACTGGTTTCAATAAAATTTAAAACTACAGACAATCTTCCATTCCCTTTTTATACCCGTATGGTGAAACCAAAGGGTATATTAACTTTGCCTTACCGTTTGTAACGCCAAGAACCCGTCATCACACACAAAAATGAATTACACCAGTGTGTTTAGAATGATAAAAAAAATAATTTTTGCATGTCGGTCCGTCTGTCTGTGCCACGGATTGCGGGCGCACGGATTGAGCTAGGCCTTGAAATTTTTCGTAGATCCGTTTTTCGTAAAATGTGAATCCAAGTTCGTTAATGAAAACGTTTTTTGCGATTATCTCAAAAACTTATCAAAAAAGCGCAAGAACAAAAGTTATTTAGAATATTATTCTACACAAAACTTCCATACATCAAAATCCGATTGGAATAAATTTTAAAAAATTTGATTGAAAAGTTTGACTTCAAAGTGCACTCAGAAAAATGGAGGCTAACTCGACTACCTACATACGGCGTAATTGGCCTCGGGCAGGCGCGCGTTCGCCTGCATGTGGGCAAGTAAAACTGAGTTGACCTGTGGTCGGAGAAATTCTGAAATTAAGCCACCAGCAGGTGAAGTAGGGCATTGGGAGCTGCACGAGTTGACCTTAGATAGGTTAACTCTGACCGCTAGCTGGCTTACAGAAACCTCTGTAAGGTCAGAATTAACCTGACAAAAAGTTGACCTGGACATTTTTCTGAGTGTGGAATTTTGATACAACTGATTGGCAATTATAGCTTTTGTTATGTTTTTAACTCGTGAAATTCATAGTATTGTACCGATAACGCTTAGAAAATTGTTATATCATTTATTCGGTTAAAAAACTATTTTGGTAAATTGCGTACGAGTAAAATGCACATAGCTTTATTTCGCTTTTAAACAGTTGAGTTCAACGTGATATTTCGCGCTGTTGATGCTTTGCCTGATTTGCAGATGTAATACTAAACGGAAATAATAAAATAAAAAAAATCAATATTTTTGTCCCTTGTGTAGGCTTAGTTTAGGCGCGGATCATTGCTAACGCATGTAGAATGGTGCTCACGTTGCAATTTTGGTTTTGAAAACGCGTACAATCTAATATTGGAGCTGGTAACGAAGTGTATTTCGTCTTACTAATTTAACATTTGGTTATTTCTACTTAAATCTACTATGATGCATGATGAAATACTAGTTTAACCAATTAACGCCCGCTGTACTCAAACGAGTACACCGGACATATCTGTGATAATACGTTAAAATATTTTTAGTCGATTTTCAGACAAAACCAAACTGATCTCAATTTGTATTTACAAAAAGATCATTTTTGCTTTGCCTGAAAATCGACTTAAGCTACTTTAACTTATTACCACAGATTTATGTATACATTTTTTCAGAATTTTCTTTTTTTTTTGTTTATTTTATAAGAATGGCTTGGTTTATGTGTTAAAAATATTCAGTGATTTTCTCATTAATTGGTTAAAGGTATTTTAAAAATTGAAATTGCCAATTCAGCAGCATCCTTACTAAAGCAGTGCGCACTTGGCCTAATATTGGATAGCGATAACATTTTAACTGAGCTAGTGTTCATACACGGAGATCTATAAAAATAATTGTTGCGGCATTGATAGGTTGACTTTCAAGGAATTTTAGTTGAAGGTGTCTTTGGCAGTTTTTTTAAAAACAATATTTTTAAATTATTAAGTCCCTTTAATCCACCTTTTCATCTACTTCCAGAAATTCCAAGTGGAAAGCATATCAAGTGGAAAATAGGCACATATCTATCTGTCCCTGTACAACACCTTGATTTGCGATTAATGTCAACCATGCGAATAGTGTCATATAATTTAAAATAAAAATTTTTCTTTACGATACCATTTAATTGTAACATGAATATATATAATAAATAAAATGTAATTAAAATAAAACATCAATTGTTCTTTATTGTAAACTCGCTGTGGCCATATGGCAACCCCGGCGTTAATAGGTTAAGATGATATTCCGCAATAATGGGACTCTAATAAGTGAAAAAGTATGGCGTGGGGGCTAATACTTTGGTTGCTGCAAGTGTATTTTGAGCTTCCTGGGGGAAGATAGTAGATCTCCTGCGGCAGGTATACTGTGAGGCTGCTACAGGTCAGCTGTACAGCTGCAGGAGGAAAGGTAAGCTTGAGGTAGGTGTAAAATTGACTTTCAGCAGGAGAAAAATAAGGCTGGTTCAGGAGACTTGACCTGCGGTAGGTCCAGGTCACTGGTCAACCACGGGTGGTTTTACTAGCCTGCTACAGGTGGATTGTGAGCCTCCACTAGGTAACGTAAACTTGTGGCAGGTTACCGTCAAGCTGTCCCTGGGCGACAGTTAGCCTAAAGTAGCGTTAATCGCGACAAGTTAGTCATTCGTAGGTTGACTGTCGGCCTGTGGTAGAATTACTTGACCTGCTGCAGATGCATTGTCGAGCTACAGGCGTTTAACACTGCATTCATACAGCGCTCATAGGTGTAATATAAGCCTATGGCTCCTGTATAATGTGGTTTAATACACCTGGCAATGGTTTATTAAGCCTGTATCAGTTTTAGTTAGCCATTGGTAGTTAAACTAGTTTTGTAATTCTCGCCCGACTGAGGCTTACTTACGCCTGAAACAGGCTAAAACCATGTAACTTGATCTAACTACGTCAAACTTAAGCAGGTTAACTCTGTCAGCCGGCTATAGGTCAGAGTTAACCTGACAAAAAGTTGACCTGCAGTACATTTATCATTTTTCTGAGTGTACTATCGAGAAATCTCGAGAGGTTCTCGCCGGCATTCGCTCTCATGTGGACCGGCACCTTAAAGAAAAAAATTCTACTAAAAGTGAAATCTTTCAACCTTCGTCGCGTCTTTATTTTGAAAAGCATTCGCCTGCGGTGCATTCATGAATTATTAATGAAAAAAAAAACACATAATTTATGAAACCATCTCAAAAATTCGAAAATACTTTTTCTTAAAATCAATGAAGTTTTTCATAAACCAAATAAGTATTCTTGTATTTTAGGGAGTTTTTCCATGTTTTAATGCAAAATAGGATGTATTAAAAGTAATGAAGTATTTTCACAGATCTGATGAACGAAATTGTTCTGAGTGTAGTATTTTTCGTGAATTTAATTCAATTTTTACTAAACAGAATTTTACATTTTCCAAAATGACTGCTAGACCGCCAACTAGAAGCTAACTGTAGGAAATCAGCCATCTTAGTAGCAGTTTAGAGGAAACTAACTTTTCGTGAAACTGTTTTTAGCATCTAGAGTCCACTAACTTGTTAAAATTTAGATGAAAACGGCCATAACGACTTTTCGTCCCTGTTAAGTGCGCACTTTTACTAGGAAAAAGTCTAATCCACCGGAGGAAAATTGTATGGTTTTCGGGGAGAGAAATGTAAATGAATTTCCCGAGACTTTTTTTTTATAGAGTAGAGTATATTTATTTTGTGCGCAACCCGGACGTGGTGAACGGGTAATGCGGAGGTAGGGAAAGACGGCACAAAGCGAAACAACAACGAAATAATGAAAATTATATACAAAAATTTAAAACAATTTCATCCAATCATACTAATATATAAAAATGAGTTGGTGTCTGTATGTCTGTTCCTCTTTCACGCAAAAACGGCTGAACCGATTGACTTGAAATTTAGCATGAGTGTCTGTGGTAGTTCTGTTTCCAACATAGGCATACAGAAAAGTAGCGCGAGGGGTGGAGGGAGTAATTGGAGGGGGTAAACTGATTTCGAAATTTAGTTTTTGCGCTATGTTACTCTTTCGCGGGGAAACTACTGAACCGATTGTCCTGAAATTTGGCATAGATGTTCGGCGGGGGTCCAGCCCTAACATAGACCCATTGAAAAGTAGCCAAAGAGGTGGGGGTAAGGGGAGGGTGTAAAGTGATCTCGAAACTTAGGTCTTCCTCTATGTTACCCTTGCGCGGGGAAACTACCGAGCCGATTGGCCTAAAGTTTAGCTCCAACATAGACCGTCAAAAGGATTTTTTGAAAAAAACTTAACCCGGCAACGACGCGTGTGCAAGCTAGTCTGTAATAATTGAAGAAATTTACCTCCACAAATGAATCACGGAAAATTTGCGCAGGAAAAAATGAAGATATATCAAAAGTTGTGTTTCTTCCTAGAATACAAAATATGATTTGGACGAAAATTAAAGCCAGCCAAACACGTTTTGGTTTATCATATTGATTTTTCCACCAAGTAACCCTTTTCATATAGTTATGTGCAAAAAAAAACTATCACCATGACTGAAGAGGTACATAAATGCGCCGCAGGAGAAAATCTGGTACAAAAATGCGCCGCAGGAAAAATATTGTAATGTTAAGCGGCTCCTAGGCAATGCAGGACATGTTTTGCATATTCAGTAGTAATTTTTTTATCATTTAATAAGTTATACTAGATTGAATTATACAGGAAACAAGTTTAGTTCTCGAGATGGCTGAATTCGGGGTTGTCTCGGCTAATCCGCAACACGTTAGTCAACTTATAGAATAAGACGAAAGAATGCCCATAAAATTTTTCACGACCCAAGAGAATTTTGGGAATTTCCTAAAATCGTTATGAAAATTGTATAAGAGGGTTGGGTATATATTTTATGAACATACAATTTAATGGAAAAAGTTATTTTGTGAAAATTTAAATTTTCTAAAACGGTAATTGAGATCGTTATCAACTTCAAAACAAATTATTTAGAATCATCCAATTTAAAAAAAAATATATATATTTAACATCTTTTTAAAATCCAAGCGAAACGAATGCCACAACCTTATGACATTTTATTGTGAAAATAAATATTTTTAAATAATTTTTCTCCAAAATCTTTTCATATGTTCTCACTTGTCTTTTACATGCACATGTCCGCTTCTGTTAAAATTCGATTTCCGTTTCTGTCACCAAACGTCGTTTTCTAACTTCCGGACACCACATTTACGCCGGTAACAATGCACAGGTAAACGGCACAAAATAATGTCAAGACCCTTCGAATTCCCGGGGAACTTTTCTGGCATCTGTCTCAGCAGAAAGTTTTCCCTTTTCGAATCATCTTATAATAAAGGAACAAAATAAATCACTGGAAAAAAAACTAAACTACTATGAAACTTTTGCCGAGCTGGCAAGAAACTGTTTTTAACTAAAGGTAATTACAGGGGGGCGCCAAAAATGGTCGACTTACACCAAATGGTCATTGACCGAAATCTAAGTTACATGCTTATTAAAATTCAAAATCGTCTTGAAACAAAAGTAAAACTTTTCCAAAATTCGAATTTTTTGTACACATAATTTTGAATTCCGCAAGGAATTTTCCTGCAGTCTTATTTTATAAAGTCAGTAATAACTTCTTGCTTATTTTAAATAACACCACACAAAAGTGAACTTTTTCGCAGACTAATGGGGAAAGGGTTAGACTTTTGGAAAATATCTTGAATCGAAACTTTGTTCGGAAAATCCTTTGCCTTCTGCTAAAAGTATATTTATATTAAATACTCGACTATAAATAGCCCTTTGATGTAAATACCATTTAAGAGTTTTAGATGATGCACAATAACAACTTAAAAGGTTAGAAATCACTTTCGAAAACTCGATAGTCGTGAAAGACGGAGCAGATATTCTGGAAAGGTTAATATTAGGTATAATTTAACTACTTAAATAAAATGCCTAATACCTAATAATTTAAACTAATTGATGTTTTTGAAAGCGATGGTCTTAAATTACAAAATTCCCTTTATTCAAAGCAATTTATGTAACCGTTTTTTTTTTTTTGTACAGAAGCAATTTAAGTAGCAGACTTTTTTTGTTCGGGATCTTGAAAATACCGATTTTATATAAATCGCGATAAACAAGACTCATATCATATAGAAAAAGTAGTATTACGCTTAACGAAAAACGTACACAATAATTATGAATTTGTTCATAAATACTATGAAAAAGTTTAAAGTTTTCAACCAATGAATTTGTTCACAGTATTTATGAACCCGCGTTCATAGAACATCAAACTCTTTATAAACACACTTCTCTCTCTGTTTTTCTAATTGACAAATTTCTGTCTCTGTTTAATTTTTCTCTCTGAAAATCATGACGTGCGATTTAATAGTGTGGCGATATCTAAATTTGATATTTATGAATGCATGCTCACAGTATTCGTGAACGATTTCATCAAAGTTCAAACTGGGATATGAAATATTTCATAGTATTAATGAAATTGTTCATAAATATTATGAATTCACTTCTATGATCGCCGTTCTTATTACTTTCGTCTTTTATAGAGGGAAAGTATTGTATTCTTGAACCGAGAACGGGGGAATTTAGAAAATTTCTGATCAGTATTAAAATCGGTTTCATGAAAAATTATGAGAATGTTCGTGCTGTCTGTCGGTTACTCGGCCTGTATGTCTGTCGGTCTGTCCGTTCTACGTATCTCCAATAACTCGAGAACGCGTTAACCTAACGATTTGAATTTTTTTGTAAATAAGTTCTACAAAAATCGCAGTTTTCTGTCAAGCTTTTAAAAAGTAACCGTAACTATGACGGGTAACTTCAATACAATTTTTTTTAAATACGTTTTGTTCAAAAATTTTCGAAATTTATGCGCTTTTGGGAAGAAATGAATATAACCAAATTTAAAGGATATAACATTTTTTTCTTTAACGATTTTTACGTATCTTTAACGGTTCTTGAGATATTTGAAAAAAATATTGGTTTTCAAATAATTACAGAAGAAAGTTTTGTGTTAATCACAACTGATATTTTTTAAGTATGAAAAATTTCGACCTCTTACCGCCGTCGCACACTTCAGCTAAGCGAGCTCAACTACGTGAACTAAGTTTCTCGCTGAAAGTAAAATCCTTAGCATTTGCATTGGCGACCGCACACTTCAGCGAAACTATGAAACTACATCGCGTAGTCATGGGCGACGCGGACTAACCTCTGGAGCCCAATGAACGCAACGCGAACGCAACTCCAACGCTGTGAACTGTCACGCAGAGCAACATTTCAGCGGCAGAGCCCAATGGCATCTCGTGAAGTAGTACAAGTGACATAATATAAAGTGGTATAAAATTGGCAAAATTACAAAAATGGATAATTTTGAAGCGATAATTTGCTTTGTTGGTCTTTATCTTTGTTATTTGTATGTTATTGTACTAAGGCTAGCAATTTTTCCTCGAACGACATTTCCCCAACCTCACTTATGAACTGTCAATGCAGAATTGCTGCGGCAAAGTTAGAAGTTTGCAAACTTTTGCGTTGTAGTTGCGTTCACTGCGTTCATTGTGCTCACTTCAAATGATTTCTATAAAACTAACTTGTAAGTGACAGTTTCTGCGTTTGCGTTGCGTTCATTGGGCTCCAGGCATAAGCTCGCTCGCGTAGTTCAGACCTCAACTACGCAAACAACTTCGCTGGCATCGCTGACACTCACATATAAATATTTTCGGCGTTATACAGTGTAGAATCGGTGTTTTTCATACTAATGGGTTTTCGTAAAAAACAGTTAAATGTAGAATTCAAGATATTAAAATGTTTCTAACATATTTTCGCTTTCTTCCATAAATCGATATATTTTACCCTTACCGAGATATTTCTGATTTTGTGAAAAAAAAATCTTGTTTTTATATAAGCTAATATTTTACTAGTCGGGTTATAATGTAAATTGCGAAGGAACGTAGATTTGGTATAAGAAAGTGATGAGCTGCTCACATCAGATTTTTTAAAGCGAGGACGTTTCATGAAAAGCGCTTTTTCAATTTTACAATAAATTATGCTTAATTGAACATCTGACATAATTGCAACAATGAAATATCTCTTTAAATTTACTTTTGCACTAAGGCAACTGATTTTAATGAAAAAAAAATTCGCTGATTAGAAAACAAACAGAAACGAAATCTAATATAGCGAGTAAATTATATGCATTAAACGTCCATAATTTACTTCCCCTACTTTGACTTTGAAGTGCAATATAGTCCCGATTGCTGGGAACACACCGCTAAATATGTCAGAGTTGTCCACAATGTCCTGAAAATGTATCACTAACAGTGACTATAATAGCCAAAAAACAGCAATAACATCCGCTTATGCTAAACAATTTTCGGAACGAAATTACACGCCATTCTGGGCGACCTCTCGTTGGTTAAACATAACCGACTGCACTATCATTCAACATTAAACCGCCATTTAACCCGTTTTTGACCGTCGTAACCCCCTTAAATGGACAATGGGCAATTCAGAATCCCAACGAACAACATCGAAATTAAGTGAACCGCACAAGGGTGCAAAAACTTTACTCTTATTATGTAAGTATGTAGAGGTAGATATAGAGTGTATAGAACCAAAAACCTAACCGAATCATTCAAACATACATACATGTATAGTGAATGAAATTGGAATTGGTATCACATTTGGTTAAAAGTCAAAGAGTTAAAAGGGGATAAATTGTTCGTTAAGCAGTTAAAAAGCTACAGGCAAATGGTCAACGATCGGCATTTGAAATCAATTATTACCGTGACCTTTTCCATGATAAGCCAATATAAACATGTACAACTGGTTTAATAATACTCCGGGCTGGAATGAATTTTAAGGGTTGAAATTCTTTTTTTTTAAGGATATTTAATATGTGATGATTACGCAAATATTTACCCTTATTATTTGATTTTAAACTTTATTTGTTTGCACTGAAATTGCAAACAAAATCTGTCGTTAGTAACATAATATTTTTGTAATTTTAATGGTTTTTGAATCAAATTGAATCCAATTGCCATTGAAATTGCATACTCAGTTTCAAAAAATGTAAAATAATTATTTTTTTTTAGAAATTTTATATTATTTTTGATCATCATGTACTCATTATCAGGAAATAGTATTTTTTTTATATTTTACATTCTTTATTCGTTTGTACTGAAATTGTATATTACATTTGATCATAATGTATTCATTATCAAAAAAAAATATTATTTTAATACTTTAGATTTCAATTATTTAAAGTTCGAGCTTTTTTTAATTAAAATCTTAGGTTTGGATTTTAAATATTTGATATATTTATATACACGGAGAGAATTAATAGGACAGATTCCCACATAGAATAGGAATATTCGATACAGTGACATTTTTAAGTAATGACTCTTAAACAAAATGGAATTCGTGCCAAAAAAAATAGGAAATTTTCCCAAAATTTTAGGAATTACTGCAGAAGAGTCCACTGTCTCGTATATTCCTACCAGAATTTCTACATATTTTGTGGAGAAAGGTAATATTAACCGATTAGACTTTATACATATTCTTGTTGCTGTTTTTTTTAAATCCTACGTATATTTTACTTGTTTTAATAGTGAAAAGTGTTTGTTTTATCCTTGCTTAACATATTCTAGTTTTATATATTTTTAGGTGAATTTTTTATACCCGTATGGTGAAACGAAAGGGTATATTAAATTTGCCTTACCGTTTGTAACGCCAAGATCCCGTCATCACACACAAAAATGAATTACACCAGTGTGTTTAGAATGATAAAAAAATTGAATTTTGCATGACCGTCCGTCTGTCCGTCCTTATTGTCCGTCCGTCTGTCTGTCTGTGGCGCGAATTGCGGGCGCACGGATTGAGCTACAGACTTGAAATTTTGCGCAGATTCGTTTTTCGTAAAATGCGAGGATAAGTTCGTTAATGGGCAAAAATGGACCATTAGGAGGTATATCCCTCATACGACCGAAAACATTTTTTGCGGTGCATATTATCAAAAAAGTGCAAGAACAAAATTTATTTAGGATAAGATTCTACATAAAACTCCCATACATCGGAATAAATAAATAAAAAGGAATAAATTTAAAAAAATCTTATTGAAAAGTTTGACTTCAAAGTGGAATTTTGATACAACTATTCGCTGTTAATCTAAACTTCGAAAAATGCCATATCACGGGGTTTCAATAATTGGCAGATTTCATTTAACTTTAAATTGATAAACAAATAATGCGCCGCATGCGAAAACTTAACATTTGTATTCCTATTAAAAAATCCCACGGAAAATTGAAAAGTCCTTTTTACCGTCTTTCGATGGAAAATCCCTCCCGAAGGGAGAAATCGCTCGGTCTTGCATGCAAAAAAACATTTATTGAATATTTTCTGGTATGATTTTATTCGGCTTTGTGTGGGCCGGGGAAGAGGGGTGGGAACGGTTGGGAAATCTGTTCACATCAGACTTGCAAGAAAAATGGTTGTCTTCTTCTTAAATTATTTAAGTCACATAATTTCTAGAGCTTAAACAGGCTAAGTAAGAATTTTATATTTTACGAAGAATACATGAAAACGGGCCTTAGCTCACATATGTTGCTATGATTTGTTGGTGCAAACGGTGCTAAAATATTCGTCACAATTCACAATGCATCATCCACCGCAATAACTCAAAGTTTCGACTATCCTCGCCGACTTATCGGGATTCGACTGTATGTATTATAAAAAAATATATGCAGTCAAAGTCCTCTAACTCGAATTTTGTCAACTTTTTTTAGCGCTCCTTTCAATGTTTATACGCTCCGCTCAAATTGTTTTAAAAACTTTTAAAAACGAATAAATATACATATAAATATGTACATGTATTTAAAAAAAAAATTGTTTCAATTTCCCTAACTCGAAATTCCTCTAACTCGAAACGATTTTGATAGCAGCAGACAATTCGAGTTAGAGGACTTTAACTGTATATAATTTTTAAAAGTTAGTTTTTCCTGAAGCGTGTTTCAAAACCCCGGAAATTTAATTTTAATTTTTTTGAACAAAAAATTAATAGACATAACAAAGTGTAGTTCACCTTTATAAGTAATCTGGTGAACCTCTCAATTTTTATACCCTATATGATATATCATATAGGAGTATATTAGATTTAGCATACCGTTGTTAACATATCGAACCAACAGTCGGACACAAAAATTAACTACACCAGAATGTTAGGGATGACAAAAGATTTTGATTTCCACATGCCCGTCCGTCTGTCTGTCTATCTGTCCGTGAAGACCATAACTTTCGAATGGATTGAGCTAGAAACTTGAATTTTTTTTACTATTCCATTTTTAAAGCAAGGCTAAGTTCTAGAAGTGGCAAAATCAGACTATTCCTTCCTGCCTCCCCTATACAAACGAAAAAACAGTTTTCTCAAAAACGGTGAGTCGCATTGAAAAATTTATAAAGATAAATTATGTTTAGAATATGATGACTTATCTACACATCAAAATCCAGATGGACCACTCCTTCCTTCCTTTCCCATACAAATTAAATACTTTTTTTTCTAGTTTTTCGAAAACAGTGCATAGTATCGAGAAATTTATAAAGACGAAATGTGTTTAAAATATGATTTTACATAACCGTTTCATACATCAAAATCCAATCGGACCAATTCTTTTTCCTTTTCCCATACAAATGGACTATTTGAGGATTACCTTCAATTGTAGCTTTTCTTATGTTTCTACACAAAATTAGTACTTAGTAAATATCTCAAAAAACTACTTAAATATTTCATTTTATGCTCTAGATTGCAAAAAAAACCATTCACTTACTGTTCGCGACTAATCCGTTCGATGTTGATGCTGTTGAGTCCCCTGAGGTGAAGAAAAGCGCAACAAAAAGTACCCCAAACATGAGGTAAATGCCAGCCATTCTGCAATTCATTGAACTAAATGTCACGCGATCTTTGGAAAACCCTTTATTGGGAATTGAAAAATTTCTGTCTAACGAATTTTTAAAATTAATTCAATTTTGAATCAATATGATTTATGCTTGACAACAAATTTACTCTTTCACGTTTTCTCCACCCTTTAAACTGTTATTTTTTAATTATTGTAGCTCCTCTTATTATCATTAACGGCAAATAATTAAAACATTTTCATTTTAATCCTCTTACAAAAGCGCTTCAACTCGTAATAGCTTCAAATGTGGCGCTCTACCCTTTTGTTCTCGCCTAACAAGGGTCAAAAGGATTCGAGCGGAAAAATCGGCTGAGGCCAGGAAAAAAACAAACCTTCCCGTATCTGCAGCGATGAGAAAAAAAAACGCAAACCCTTAGCAAGGAAAAACAGAAAATCACTCAATCAATGCACTAATTACAGACGAATTTTCCGCACTCCAATTTTCACTTTTCATTTTATAATAAATTGTATACACATTTATTGGTATTGGTATATAATCTCGACATTTTTTTTTTGCTTTCTTCTTTTCCTTTTATAATTTATCTACTATATATATATGTATGTACACTTATGTATCTACATCTGGGATTGTATATTTAGATTTTCACTTATAGGCTTTGCGTGATGTGAACATTTCTGTTATTAAACAAAACACGTGGCGACACGACAAATGTTAAGGGAAAATTGCCGGGGAAGAGTTGCGCGACATGAAAAACATCACACCGACTGGACCATTGGATGCTGCCGCCGTAAAGGATCAAGTGCAGGAAATTTCGTAGACGGTGGAAATGATGGTGACGACTCAAGGACTTAACAGTGGATGATGATGATGACGACGATGAGCATTTAGGTCCTATAAGATAATGGCGGCAGTCTATGGACGGGGGTTGGAAAATTCTCGCGGAATGGTGGAAAATTGTTGACAGCGGAATTAGTAAAAAACGACGGTTGTGAAGCATTCAGGAACAAAAGATGATCGCGGTAATGAGCGGCCTGAAAGTACGGCCATGAGTCCTGGTTTTAGGTCATACTTCGTCACTTGTTTGACAAAACCATTACGGGGGGAATTCAAGTGTCCTAAACGAAAAGGGTTTGGGAGGTTCGAGGGCGTTTTACTTAATGCTTGTTTCCTTATATCTCATGTATACAATTTTATCGTCCTCTACTGCTTCACATTCTAAAGAGGTGATTTTTCTTTTGAAATTTCTATTTATTCTTTTTTTTTAATGATCCTCCTTAGAAAACGGCCGATTAACAAAACGGGAAAAGGGCTAGTAATGATGACGCACTAATTAGATGTAATTAAGTTTCTTAATTATGTATTTTCATGCTAGGCATATCAGGCCACCCAGTAAATATAAACAACAACAAAAAAACCACCACCAACCATAAAATTTATAAATAAATATTTACTAATCACCACGGCTTCAAAACAAAACACACATCAGGTTCTTATCACATGGTTAACTTTGAAACTGTGAAACCGATTGTTTCCACCTCTCGGTTAATTTGTCAAAATTTCTCGTTATTTTTCTAATTATTGGTAAAAAGTTGAAAAACTCTCACAAACAAAAAAAAAAGTTTACGCTGCAATAATTTCGTTATTCGCGTATGTGAAGTGGAACTCCGGAATTTAAACACGTGCAATTGAGGGATGTGAGACACACAGCAAGCAACTTTACGTCCTAATTAGATGACAACCGAAACGGTACTGCCGGGACTACAGATACTAGATTTTCAGTATTCATCGGGAAAACTGGTAGGACTACGACATAAAGCATAGATGCGAGGAATAGCAGCAGCAGCAGCAGCAGCAGCAACGACACCAACAACAACACAACGAATCGATGCACACGGACACAAGGAAATGTGTAAACATCTCCCGAGGGAGTTGTGTCTCCCCCTCACACAATCATTCAGCATTCTGGAAGTCATTCCTAATGAACAGCAACCTGACAGTCGATGTGTGTGGGTTTGCGTGGAAAATCGGAAAATCAGTAAATCAGTGCATGCGGTGGATTTCGAGTTCCCGAAATTTGAAGTACCAAAAATATGTGAACGTCACTGTGATGCTGTACAGATTTTGCAGACTGCAGCAGCTCTTTGTTACCCGATAAAAAAATCTCTCTTATGCTGATAAATTTCCCATTTCCCCAATTCTCCACAGTCTCATTTCCACATGATGGAACATCTTCTCTCTTTCGCTTGGCGATAATTTATGCACACTCCCCTTTCTGTGGCCCATTTCTGACTAAATACGAAGCTTTTCCGGTATGCTTTCGCCTACTGCGACTTTTCAATTTTCCCTCCAATCACATACAGCTGTTCGAATCAAAGAAAACGCAAAAGGAAAACTCAAGGAAATGAGCACGAAGTGAGCATAATGATCAATGGTTGAAAAAAGAGAAAAAAACGGAGAATACATTTTTAACGTCCAGCCAATCACGAGTTCGTCATTTCAGGTGTTTATCCGGTCGTAAAGTGGGTGTGGGTGTGATTTTTCTTTTGCCATTTCCCTCGCTCGCATCAACATAAGTCTCATAGAGACGGTTTTATGTGACGCCTGGGTGTGTATTGTGAATGTTTACTTCATACAAGGACTATAGGTTTGTCACACGCGTACATTTTGTATGGAATTCCGATTAAGGGTGGAAAAATCAGCCCCTTACGAATCAATTTTTGTATGTTTTTGTTTCTATGTTCCTCGTTTTTCTATATTTTGGTGACTGAATCAGTTTTGCTATCGTGGTAGTTGTGCAGTAACTGGATTTCGATTATCAATCTTTGAGGATGCAAATTAAAATCAGCTGGTTATTTTTATTACCTGTAATAGAGTCTGTTTTTCGGATAAGGTCAAAGACTTTCGGTTCACATATTTCACGTATTTTGATAGGTAGTGACTTATGTAGACTTCCTTGAAATGATTGAAGTTTTTGTTCGATGTGCATAAAAGCAGGAGTTATTTTTTTAAAATACATATGGAAATTTAAATATACTGTAATAATACATGCCACTTGGTAAAAATTTGCATTTTAATTTTTTAATAGAAGGAAAATATTATAGCTAACTCCATTTTTGTTGTCTTATCTTTTTAAAAATGTGATTTTAACGACAATTTGTGAATCAACAATAGTCAGGTTCTTTAGCCATGATAACCGTTGGACATTTTTCGTTTCATACATTTTAATAATTGCTACAAAATTAGAAAAAATAAGGTTTTTTGCGCCATTAGAGTTTTAAAAAAATCGAAAATTGCATTAAAATCTTTATTAATAAAAAAAACGGCTCAATTGTGAAATTGCCGGAGATTTTTTCACAATTACTACAGGCTTGTTTTCCCGGGCAGCGGCGTTCCGGAAACTAAACTTTTCAAACCGATTTATTAATTTAGTGTTACAATTTATTAAATACAACAGAACAACCAAAATACTTTACTTTAACATTTGTTTTGTTTTTGCCTTTATCAGTAGTGAAGCTTTGAATGTTAACCTGCTATACCTATAGTCCAGTACTGCAGCATGTGTAGGTCAAATTGTTTTAAGGTCAGTAGAGAGACTGATAAATTGAAGGTTGCTAGAAATTATTATTATTTTGCTGTCGGCATATTTTTTCAGCGAGTTTAAACCTATTGCTCAGATCGCATTTTAAGCAACACATATTTTGACATATTTCGTCACCATGCAAATCGCGGTGATAAGTAATTTTTGTCACGGACACATCGCCGTTGTGTGAATGGGATGCCCAACGAGACCTATAGAGGAAACACGCCGCTATTATGACACAGGAATGTAATTCTGACGTCCCCATTAACAAAACTAGCTGCTCCAAGCTTAAAGCGAGAAAAACAATTGACGCAGTAACGACGACGCATGCATCAAACGCGTGTATTCTTATCACTGCATACACAATTTATATTGCAGCAGCAACACATGCGTCTGCATCTACGCAGCGTTTTGGAAAATTAAAACGTTGCTGCATGCTGCAATAATGCCTATCCACATATGCGTGTTTTCTTTGAAGATTGAAGTATGCACAATAATAAATTTTTCAAATGACATTTGACACTGCACTGCAGCGCTGCATCAATTGTGCCAACAACCAACGCTGCTGCATGCTTTCCACTGCGTGAACGCACAACGCTGCAACACGCTGCGTCAATTGTGTTTCTCGCCTAATGTGCGCGTGATCTGACGGCATCGCATCACTACACAAATCTTCGACTGGAGTTTTCTTTCTCCCTCAAATGCTTACTTAGCTTACCGACCGAACAGAGATGATCAAATAAAAACTTCAACAGAAAGCAAACCAGAAAAATCTAATGCCGATAAATGGAAACATTTTGTGAGTATTATTTTATAATGGACTTTTCCTCCAATTGCTTGCCGTGATTTTAGTTGCAACTAAAAATTTTCAACAATTATGAATTTGAAATTTAAACAGATTTTAATGGACCATCAAATTTATTTTGTTTTCAACGAAAAATTTGTTTCATTTTATTTTGCCGGTCAATTTGCAATGAAATTTTGATACCAATAAAATTATGTTGTTTCGAAAATATCTACTATCCACTTTTTATGATATTTCCATCAGTTTTTAGCCTTAAATGAGAAATTTAATTCTTGAAGCGAAATCGTTTGGATCAAATGTCAATGGGGAATATGGCGGCTAAAGGCATCAACTTTTTTTTTCTTTTGTCTGTAAAGTTGGGGCTTCGAAGTAACTCTTGTAGTAACAGTGTCGACCCGGTTTCCATTACACGCTTCTTCAAAGTCAAACTGACATTCAGGTTCCACAGCGAATCACAGTTTCGACCCGACAACCGTCAAATGCCGCTCTATTGCGGCAGGATTTTCATGAAGCGAACATTGACTCAAAGACTAACCTTCGATCACCAATTTCCTCATTAAAGCAATTGCGGCTTTGCAGACACGTGATTAATCAGTGTGTCGTTTTCGTCACTTCTTACGCTTTTTGTACACAGATGTGAATTATAGGTGTAAATCTTTAGCCCCGATTGCGTAAATTGCTGAATTTTTAAGTCGGAAAGAACAAACCTCATGTCCCCGTGTTTTTCGATGCTATTTGGGTGCATATATCTGCATATTTATTAATTGTTTTTGTACAGATTTGATTTTTTATTCTCGTCTAGTATGTCAAAAGAAATCTGCATCCAGCGTATTTTTCTTGAAAAAAAAATCATCTACAGCTCACAGTCGTACCAGTTGCGATTTTATCGCTATAAATTTTAAATGGATTAAAATTTTTCAAAATTCTTTCAGTTTTTGAAAGAGCAAAAATTGGAGTACGTTTCGAATAATTTGTAAGTTTGGAGCTTAACTGGGAGGTTCATAAGTTTTTCTTGAAAAAGAGAAAAACAAATTGTTTTATTTTTCATAACACTCTAACTGCCACGACAGTTTTAAGCATTTTTCGAATATTTAGTTGTCAGTCAAAAAGGCACTAACAAAATTATACCTAATTGTTATTTTATTACATTGAATATGTACAAATATAGAAGAATAATCTATTAGTTTTCACCTTGGGCCGATGGTGGCGATAGTGATCATTTTTATGTAATATTGTAGCTTTTAGTTTAGATTCAAATTGAGAATTTCCCCACAAATATCCCAGACCAAAAAGCACGCACACATTTAAGAAGCAAAGCGGTGTTGCGTTGATTCTTATGGTGTCATACGAGGAATGAACTGAACACGTACAGCACACAATGATAAACCGCGATCATTGCGATTACAAATTTCCCATTGTGCTTAAAGTTTTAGGGTATTTTAGTTAATACACATACCTAAGCTTTAAGTTTGGGGGATTTTTATTTAATACTTGAACCGCAGACACTTTCGCCACCATCGGCCCAAGGTGAAAACTAATAGATTATTCTTCTATATTTGTACATATTCAATGTTTATTACCATAAAATGTGTGCAACTACAAAAAATCATTGCGGTTGCAGCCAACACTTTAATAATTTTCATTGTGGCCGTTGTGTACAATTATGTGTCAGGTCTTTTTGACTGACGTGGCAGTTAGATTGTTAAGACTATTCTATTGTTAATGTAATTTTAACATTTCACAACACAAAAAACAGTTTTAATTCATTAAAACTAAAAAAGCACTTCAAAATTATTTCTCTAATACCAAGAAGTTAAATTTTATATCTTAATATTTAAACGTAATATAATATAAACATCGATTTTCTACTTTAGTTTACTAATATTAATTTCACTTATTTTACATAAAGCTTTACTAATATTTATATAGATAAATTTAATTCTTATATTTATTAATATCTCTATTTGCATATAAAAAATGTTAGATTAATTCTATATTAGTTATCTATTGGAGATCCTAAATCAAACAAATCTACCATAGCTTCGGAATATTCTTTACAATGATATATTCTAGTATGAGACTTTCTTAGTGATGAAATAATGGATCTGATGAAATTGACATCTTAAAAAATAAATCCTGATTCTGATCTAGCCTTGAGGTTTTGCGCGTGTTGCGATACCTGTAGTTCTTATATTCTTTGTTTACTTTCTTGGGCTTCTTCGGATAGCTCACCAATAGGTAGAACATTATGTAATACAAGGGGCTTTACTGCCTCCCCTTACTCCCCCCACCCCTCGCGCCACTTTTCCGTATGCCTATGTTGGAACCAGAACTACCACAGACACTCATGCCAAATTTCAAGTCAATCGGTTCAGCCGTTTTTGCGTGAAAGAAGAATAGACAGACAGACATCAACTCATTTTATATATTAGTATGATGATAATAGATTTCTCATGCGCTAATATTTTGTGAATTATTGGCGGCAAATTCCGACGAGGATATCTATGATGGCGTTTGATGAGTTTTACAAGGTTTGAAAAGCTATTTTTCGAACCTCGTGTTTTTCAGAAATAGTATATTACGCAACAAGGGGCGAAAGTCAACGATTTCAAGAGTGTGAAGTTAGCTGCACGAGCGAAGCGAGGGCAGATATCACACGAGTGAAATCGGTGACTCCGCTCCGAGTTGCGTATACAATTTTTCATAACAAATTCATTGAAAATATGCCTTGAGATGCCATTTAAGCGCGATTTTGGTATTGGAGTGTAATGCTTTCAGCAGAAGTGCATTTTTAAAAGAAACAAAACAACTATATTCTATAAATTTGTTTTATTACTAAGAAATGTTGGTCAAAACAGATTTTAATTTTTAAATTTCTCCCCACTGAAATGAAAAATCAACATAACAAAAAATGGAAATCGACAATGCGCAACTATTGTAAATCACACTCCGCTCGTATAGCTAACTTCACTCGTTCAGTTTCATTCATAAACGTCGCGACAACACAGTTTCGGCCTGCTAATCGCACTTTCGCCCCTAGGGCCGAAAACGCAACTTTCGACCCGCTACGGAGGCATCGAAAGGCATATTTTCGATGCATGTGTTATGAAAAAGTTTTTTTCTGCACATATGACTTTTTACAAGTGCGGTATCGATATTTTTTTAAAAGAAACAATGAAGAGTTTGTCTGTAGATAAGGTCATAAAGTTTTTTAAGACTTTTTACAAAAAACTTTTTTTTGTATATATACTATAAGACTTTAACATTTTAATAAATATTATTACCGTTTTTCGTCATAATTGAGGGTTTTTTTTTAATTTTCATAAAGAAGTATTGGCTAAGCTACATGATGTTGTGTTCATAATCCATGTTTGGAAATTTTGTTACTTACAAGCTTTTCAGTTTAATTTAATGCATCGAACATATGTCTTGCAACATATAAATAAATAAAAGATAGATAAGGTACCAAAAACCCCAATTCAAGTTAACAATTTGAACAGAAAAAAATCGAAAAAATGAAATTTCAATTTATTATGCGCAAACAGATATAAAATTTTTGTCGTATAAAATTTTGTTGTAAAGGGTGTTTTTTTAAGCCCGATAGAACTTCAAATTTTAAAAAGTAACACAAAAAATTAAATTTTAATCAAATTTTTTTTTATTTATTCGAAAGATCAATACATGGCATTAACATTTGAAAATGATTTCGGGCATATGGCCACCGCGGCTGTTCTTGACGAAGCGCATTCTGGACGTCCAATTTTGGGCCACTTTTTCGAGCACTGCTGGCCGTATGTCACGAATAACACGAACAATGTTGGCCTCAGCATAAACCAGTGACTTCACGTAGCCCCACAGGAAATAATCGAGAGGTGTCAAATAGTACGACCTTGAAGGCCAATTGACAGGTCCATTTTTCGAAATCAAGTTATCGCCAAATTTTGATTTCAATAAGTCGATGGTTGCGGTCGTCGTATGGCACGTAGCGCCATCCTGTAGAAACCACATCTCGTCCGGATCAATGTCATCCATATTTTCAAACAAAAAATCATTGATCATGGTGCGGTAACGATCTCCATTGACCGTAACGGGAGCTCCGGCCTAATTTTTGAAGAAATAAGGTCCGATGATGCCACCAGCGTGTAAAACGCACCAAACGGTGCCCTTTTCTGGAAGTAATGGAGTCTGTAGGCTCTCTTGTGGATTGGTCTCACTCCATATGGGGCAATTTTGCAAAAATGAGCTTCATCGCTGAACAAAATTTTGCTAAATAAACGTCGCTATTTACTGGCGCGAATATACGACTAATTTTTAAAGTAAATTTGGATAATTTGGCAGCGTTGTTCAAGCGTGAGTCTATTCATGATGATTTCCCAGAGTATACTGATCATAAATGTCAAAAAGTGAGCGCAGTATAACAGCTCGTTTGATACTTAACCCTTTCGTAAGTTCTATCTAAGCAAAAAAAAAACACCCTTTATAATAACCGTGTTATTTTAAAATCGCGTAAAACTAAAGCTAGACGTTTGTATTGAATTTTTTTAAAAGCTTGAAAACTTAAATTTTCTTCGCGCCTTTGATAAATATTACGAAAGTCTTTTAAGCTTATGAGAGCTTAAGGCCTCTCACAATTTGATGACGTCACTTCGCTACTATATTCAGAGATTACGTTATTTTGTTTTATTATCTCTGTGACGTCAGAAAGGTACTTTTTCTATTCCAAACGAAAACAAAATTACGGACATGCGCTAGTCGTCCCAACATATCCCGGATCAGCTGTTTATTGTCAAAGCAATCCTGACAAATAGCTGGGAAATCCTACAGTTAATTGTCAATCATAATTTTCCTTTGTTTTCTAACTGTTCACTGATCAAATCACCATTCCCTAAAAAAGTTTGTTTTCCCATTAACTGTGAATACGAAGTCGTATAGTGACCCACTTTGCAGGTTTAAAAGATTATAAAAGTGGAAATTTGATTGCGAAAAACGATTTTTCCTAGACAGCATATGTGATTGAGTTTCTACTTTTGGGGCCATTTCCACCATTGAGGCATTCTGTTCTGATGGGGACTCCACCAGGATATCTCAGCAGCTACTATGGGGAATTGTTTAGGTCGATGCCTTGCCGGTAAAACGAGTCTCAGGTAATACGAATTTATGAAAATTATGGTGAAAATCCAATTAAGAAACCAACTATAAAATATAGATTGGTTAAATTTGTCACAAATAACGAAATACTACCACACCCTTAAGTAAATTTTTGTTCTGCTTTTAGTGATTCAACAGATGAACAGGAAGAGGAATTAGTGCAGGATAATTCGAGAAAAAGTTTCATTTTTAAAATAATGAGGTTCAAAAGAAAAGTAAGAAACGTTTTAAATATGCATGAGGAATTTTGTAATCTAACCTAAATGCCTTTTGGAACAGAAACGAACTCAGTTCCTAGAAAAGTTCTGGGAACGTCAGGATATGTCCTATTCAAGACTGAATCGTGGTAATCCAGTTGAAACGTAAGGGGATTTTTCATTTTTCTTTATTGGAAATTTAACGATTTTTTTAAAAAAAAATCTTGTTTATTTGTGGCGATTTTTCAGTTCTGGGATACAGCTTCAGTGTCTGGATGCCCAAACTTTATTGCTTGCAGCACGTGAAACATTGAACAATAAGTACACAAACTTCCGCCCAGAATCTGGAATGGCGTCTTCATCCCGTGCCAGTTCCTCACTGGATCTAGAATGGGAACATGAATATGGAAACAATAGTGTGGCCGCTTGCCAATCATGGCTTGTCCTGCCCGAGGAAGTTTTGGTCGACTATCGAGAAAACGACGACGATGATGATGACGAGGAGAGACAATCTAATCATTCTATGGTCAATTTATGTAATGGTTACAAATCAGTGCCCAAAATGGAGCCAGTCGTGTCTAAGCCAATCGCCAGGACATCTTCAAGGACTAGCTGGTCACACATTTCGACTCCTGAATCCTTGGAATGGGATGTGGATGAAGAACAACAGAAGCAATTGACAGTGGAGGATGATTCATTGGATCATGAAACCCTTGCACTACTGCATGAAATTGAGCTTCTTAAGAAGAAGGTCTTGAATGAAACCGGCGATGGTCTGGGAATTGGGCTTCCTTCCGGAAAAGAGAGTTGATTGTAAGTTCTTGTTGAATTTATTATGTTTTGCAAAACTGATGTGCTCCGAGTTAACAAATATGGGAATAATTCAATTATTTTCAATCGATAAATCGCAATAATTGCCTTTGGAATTTTTGTTGAGAAAAAGAAACAATGAAACTCCTTTTCATGCTTAACACTGCCAATTTTATTTTCATTTGCTGAAGGACTTGAAACTACTTTAAACTACTTTTGGACCATTACTTCTCCCCTTCTTCATACCCATTCCAATGGAAAAAAATAAGTTCTGGAAAACGGTTACAAACTTTGTTGATAAACAAAGATAAAAAATAAACTTTGATAGAAACTTTGTTATATCTTCGCTACACTTCAATATCCAAAAATTTAAATCAGTTTTCGTGATTCTAATAGCAATTTTTCATACCCAATGACCATAGCAAAAATTTGTGTTAACACAAAACTTTCCTCTGCGCTATTTAGTATTGGAAAATATGTGTAAAAAATATTATCTTTTCAAATATCCCGAAAACCGTTAAAAATACGTAAAAATCGTTAAAGGAAAAAATACAGAAAATTTTATTTCGTTTGAATTTAGTTATATGCATTTTTTCCCAAAAGCGTATAGTTTCCGAGAAATTTTCAAAAAACTTATTTTTTTAAATATGTTGAGAACCGTTAGAGGCACTTAAAAATCGTAAAAGCCAAAAATATGAGAAATTTTATTTTCTTTGAATTCTGTTATATTCATTTTTTCCGAAAAACGCATAGGTTGCGAGAATTTTTTAAAAAACTGTATTTTTTCAAAATAATTGTTTGGGAACTACCCGTTATAGCTACCCTTACTTTTCCAAAAGTTGACAAAAAACTACGATTTTCGTAAAACATATACACAAAAAATATGAAGCCGCTGAGTCAACTCGTTCTCGAGTTTTTTAAGATACATGAAACGGACAAACCGACAGACGGATGCATGGACATCCTCATCATTTTGCCTGAAACATCAGAAATTTTCTATCAGCCCCCGTACTCGAGTCGGTCTCAGTCATGAATACAATACTTTCCCTCTATAGCAGAGGAAAGTTGAAACGGCGAAAATCAGTTAAGGCATTCTGGTGGAAACGAAACTTAAAAATTTTCGATACCCACCAAAATTATTAAGCCTGGAGTGGTATTCCGTAACTTGTTTCAAGCGTTTGTTTCGAGTTAGAAGAAAAAGTAGTATTCGCGATCTCTGTTTCGCCCTGTCATTTATCTTGATCGGAACAAAGACAGCGAATATTACTGTTTCTTCTAACTCGAAACAAACGCTTGAAACAAGTTACGGAATACCACTCCTGGTTTATAAAAAAAAAACTTATCGTGTACATTATTTTTAGAGTGTTTAACCCTAGACCTGGGTGCCCAGAACGATTTTTGAACCGAAATTAAAAATATTTTTAATAAAGAATATGATGAAATGCCCATTGTATTTCTGTGGTAATTTGCCAAAACTTGATAACTACATTTTTCAAATTTTGAACGAAGCCATTTCAAAATTTAAAAAAAATATGACATGATCAAATTTTTAGTTTGTTCGTTAATTAAACATTTATTTTAAACGTTAATTTTAACTTTAAAATAACCAGCCAAAGGAAAGTTTTGTCATGTCATATTTTTTTTAAATTTTGAAATTGCTTCGTTCAAAATTTGAAAAATGTAGTTATCAAGTTTTGGCAAATTACCACAGATTTCTTACTTGTTTAACGAATAAACCACATTTTTATGATTTTTAAACAAACCAGCCATACATTTTCTATTAGAATTACACCTGAGCACTGAGTGCCCAAGTACACGATATATGGAAGTTTTATAGTACACGGGTCTAGGGTTAAGCTATTGGTGAGTGGAATTAGAGGCAGTTCTATCAAAAGCGTTTAGGCCCAGTACTCCAATAGTTTTGATTTTTCCTAATTTTACCTGCGGCGCATTTTTTCAAAAACAGTTCGCTTACACTGCATTGCGCTTCGCCCGCACATTTTACATACTTCGTGTGCCATTTTTATATCTCCTTGAGATTCTTTATCCTGCACAGCTTTTTTCTTTCGATTAACGACATAACTCGTTTTTTTACAAATTCTATGCCCATTAATGAGTTTTGATAGTTCTGCCTGAGTTTTTACAGAGACTCTATAAATATGAAAAATGCAAATAGAATAATTAAAAAAAATACATAACTATAAATTTTTACGACCAAAATTGAGGTAAGGTTCCGCAGGTCCTTTTTTGTCACGGCATAGAGACAACCAAGGTATGCCGTAAACTCAAATCTGACATTTCGTTGCTACGTCACTTGTGCCGATTAGTTCGTCAAGTTCAGAAGGAATTTCGTTTTGTGGATGGTTATTTCAGTTTTTGTGCGATTTAAATAAGATATTTGTAAATTAGTGGACTGATTGCATTAAATAGTGATCAATAAACATAAAAATTAATTAAAAAAAGTCGGCACAAATGACGTCACACCTGACTATCAAAAGTTTACGGCATACCTTGGTTGTCTCTATGCCGTGCTTTTTTGTATTATAAATATATGCGTAGGAAACTCTCTCCTAAACAAAAAATTTGACAAGAAATTATAAAAACAACCAAAAGAAATTTAATCAGTTCTGTAGAAATGTTCTTTTAAAATCGATTTTATCAAAAATTGTCAAATGGTGCAGGATAAAATAATTTCAAACCATCGATTTTAACATTTTTTATATTATATTTAAAATTTAAGCTACAAAAAGAAACCAAATTTTCGGTTTTTTCAATGTTACATTCTCCATTTCATTGGATTTATTGCGTTTTTTCGGCGGTAAATAACAAATATCGACTAAGAGATAAGTCTTTTTAAAAGTAATAATTCATGTTTGATTTATTAATAAAATATAGTAAATTCAAGAAGTATGGAAATTAAGTAAGTGCCTAGACTTATAAAATCAACTTCAAAAGTAAAACGTAAAGCAAAATTAAGGAAATTTAAGAGATAAAAATTGAGTAAAGATAAAAATTATTGAGAAAATCACAGAATAAAAATTAGTATAAATTATCAAATAGCTATAATGGTAATAATAAAAATATCATTAGATGTTGCTACCAAGAAAAAAGTCAGTTATTAAAAAAATAATCGGTGGATATTCATTTGGTTTTTGTTTCACCAATAATCAAAATTGTAGCTCAATATAAGACGTAAGTATAATTAAAAGTGCTTAAAAGATTTCTTCATTTTATTAGTTTTTCATTAGTAAGATATCTTAAAGAAATCATGTAGTAAAAATATTTATTTCTTTTAACATTTATACAATAGTGAAAGATAAAATTAAAACTTCATCTAATGAGAACATATCGAGAAACCTTAATATTTAGTTTTCTTCAAATAAAAACAAAATTAATCAATTGCAAAATATCCCCACCATTATGTTAGATATTTTAAGGTGCCTTTTTTCAAAGAAATCGATTTATTTATAATCTCATATATGTTGCTTTTATTGCATTAAATGTAATTCTTAACGTAAGCAAAATAAAGTTACTTTTTTTTTAAATATTGTTTTTATGAAAACTGTGGAAATTATATTTGTATAAGGACGTTTTATATAGTTTTCCAGTAATGTATAAATGTTTTTCAATAAAATGCAAAATAAACAATATTTAATATTAATATGGATCAACAAGTAAATAATGTATCCGTTGCGATTTTTATGCAGACCAAATTAACCAATTCTTAAAAAACCCTTTAACGCATGCAAAATCTCCTTCTTTCCATTACCAAACCGAAGATTTCGAGATTTAACAGCGTAAAGCATAATCTCCACACAGCCGTTTTTTCATCTGATAAAAGTATGGGATGCACTTATGCAAAGACAACTTGCACAGAAAAGAAGAAAACAATCTTCCTACAAATTTTGTCATCTTCTCCAATTCTAAAGAGTTCTAATATCCCTGACCGATTTTCGATCTGCAGATGATTCGCCTAAACAGCAGATGAACTGATTTCTGGCATCATTATCTGCAGATGCATACTGTCACAATATTCGCACACGAGACCGTCACATATAAGCAATTTCCATAAAGCAAAATGTGATTGGAGTTTGATTTGGAGTTTGATATGCCATTGGATGAACGCTGAAATTGGCATAGTTACAATCTACTGCAGTCCATCATTTCCTAAAATGTGGTAGGGAGGTTCTGGCTGCAGAAAATCTTACACAAATTACAAAAGTTTATCCCTTTCTGGTTTTCTGATTGTTTGCGTCATATAAGAAAGTCGTCTGTATGGAGATTACGCTTTAGGCAGGTTTTCAGGACCACTGAGGTTTCGATAGGTTTCACTGTATAGAATTTTCTCTCCTTTTACTGGACTGATTTCTTTCAAACTTGAAGTTTGTTACTATCCTAGAATATTCGCCAAGACGTAACTCCCCTGACTTCAAACCCCCTCCTCTACTATCTCCTGAACTGTTACAAATTTTCGGGTCGTTTTAACTTTTGGGTGACTTTTTCCGCAGACAAAACTCTTGCTCACTGAAATCAATTCCCACCCCCTTTCTGTTAAATCATTTTTTCTCCTAAACCTGAAAATAGTTTTGAATCTGATTTTTACTGTATTGGATGGGTAATGTTTTGACAAGTCTTGGATTCTTAGAAAATATACAGCACCCTGGTAGGTTGTCTCTTCAATTCCCAACTGTTTTTTATACGATTGTCATCTAGGACTTCATCAAACGCAAGCAGCATTTAGTCGTGACGACATATTTCAACTGCTAGCGTCACGATGACATATTTATATATGCTGTTTAAAGGTCAAAATAAGGTTTCAGATAATAGTTTAAAGGTTTCAGATAATATAAGACTCCCAGCTTGAAATATCTTGAAATTATAGTGTTTGGAGAAAAATGCTGTTAAAATATTATAAACATATTTTTATTAAAGCTATTTTAACACAAATCTTATAACCTAAAAAAAGTCGTATTTTAACCTATAATTTATTTGCCAAATATTTCTTTTGCCTTATTTCCTACTCTTTTCCAAAATCCTGGTCTCTCCTCATCGATTGGCTGCGCGTTCACCAATTCGCTATGGTCTATTTTAATTTCTTCAACCTGAACGAAAGTCACATTAAAACTGTTACAATTTTAAATATTTAACTTTTAACAAATAATACCTTAGCCGCATGTTCGGCGTTATTGACTGTAGAATGACGCCGATGAGTTTCTTGTCGCTGAAAGCTTCCAGATTGTGAATATGACTGCTCCGTGTATTCACGTTTTTGTCCAAGTTCAGCAAGCTGCTGTCTTACATCCTCAGTCTCTTGTCCGAAATCCTGGAATTCCTGCCTTAAATTCTCCGTTTTTTGGCCCTGCCCGACGAATCCGATTGATTCCTGTTGAACATCATCATCATATTCTTCTGACTGATGTACCAATCGGCTTCCTCCGCTGTAATAGCCGCCAGAGTAGTAGGTTCCAGAATTGTTATGCGTGCCATAATTGCCATAGCTAGTAGAATTCGATCCATAACCAGAAGATCCATAAGATCCGTAAGTATTCGATCCTTGCTGATTTCCATAAGTTCCATAACCACCCGGTTGACTGGCGTTGTACGAAGAAGAACCACCATAAGATCCATAGGGTTCATAGGGACGAGGGGTTGTGGTTGTAGCTCCATACCCGTAAGGATCATACGGTCTCTGGGTTGTTGTTTGACTACCATAGGGTGATCCAAAAGTTGAATTTGCTGCCCCATATGATCCGTATGGATTATAAGGACGCGGCGTTGTAGTTGTTGTACCATAGCCGTACGGATCATAGGGCCGTTGTGTTGTTGTTTGACTACCATACGGTGATCCAAAAGTTGAATTTGCTGCCCCATATGACCCGTATGGATTATAAGGACGCGGCGTTGTAGTTGTTGTACCATAGCCGTACGGATCATAGGGCCTTTGTGTTGTTGTTTGACTACCATACGGTGGCCCATAAGAAGTCGTATTTATTCCCCCATAAGTAGATCTGTACGGGTCATAGGGAGGTGGGGTTGTGGTGCCATAACCATAAGGGTTATACGGTCTTTGAGTTGTTGTTGATGTGGCCGGATATCCTTGATTCCCATAAGTGTTGTTGTACCCATAGACCCCAGATCCCTGTTGCGATCCGCTGCCATAGTTTCCTCCAGTGCTATTATAACGCCCATACTGGGTTCCATATGACGTCGATGTATTTGTGCCGTAATTGCCGAAATTTCCTCCCGTTCCTGGAGAATAGGTTGGACGACCACCTCCAGAGTCGTATTGCCCTTGGCCGCCATATGATCCGTACTGAGTTGAATTTCTATTATCGTATGAAGGCCCGTAAGGAGAGTAAGGTCTCTGTGTAGTAGTTGTCGTCGTTGTATAACCGTAAGGATCGCGACTACCATATGGCTGTCCATAGGATCCGTACGAAGAGTTTTGCGTATTTGCTCCATAATTTGTCCCATATGGATCATAGGGTCTCCGTGTAGTAGTGGTAGTTTGCGGGCTTCCATATGGATTGTAGTCATAAGGCCTTTGCGTAGATGTCGTAGTGTATGGACTTTGATAAGTGTAGTTATATCCTGATGATAACCCATTACTACCATAGTTGTATGGTCTCTGAGTTGTGGTCGTTGTCCCATAAGGACTTTGACCATAAGTTGTATTCCATTGAGATCCATAATCTTGTCCAGTCCTAGGTGGCCACCCTCCGGTACCAGTTTGTCCTTGCCCACTGGGATTATACGTGGTTCCATAAGAACCGTAACCACTTCCCGACGTACTATTTGTTGAGCCATAGCTTAACGCTGTTCCATTATAGCTACTACCATGCTGTCCGCCACCGTACCCGTAGCCGTATCCATAGGCACTTGCATTTTGCGTCGCCGTAGTGTACGGATTACCAGGGCTGTAAACGCCTCCAGGGTACTGGGCGCCGTAAGCTAGTTGATAATCAGCAGACGCTCCCCTTGCATACGTATAGGCTCGTTGCTCTTCGTCGTGTGATTCTTCACGGATTCCTCTGTCATTTTCATTTATGTTTTCTTCCCCTTGGCCCAGAATCATTGCATCATTGGAACCGGGCCAATTATGGGACTCAGAGGTTCTAGACGAACCGTGCGAAGATCCCGATGAAGATGAACTGTAGCTACCGCCAGAACTGTACGATCGCTGATACTCGGAACTCTCTGCGGCTTCTTCACCCCCGTAACCCGATGATGAAGAGTAAGAATTAGAACTACTGCTCCCTCCAGCATTCCCAGAATATCCTTGAGCATAGTGGTTGTCCCCCTCACCGGAACTGTGCTCGTTTCGTACAAAACTTACTGAGGCGTACGATCCCGGTTGATTTTCATATGTGCTGCTTCCAGAACTATGACTTCCCGAGGAAGATGCGCTCCCTGAAATCCCATGCTCACTTAGTGAAACATGTTCACCGGCACCAACAGCGACTGGAATTGTTGAAGTGATCGTCGTTAATTTTTTGTGATAACTGGTCTGAATGTCTCTTTCTTCCCCTGTGACGGGAACTATTTCCAATGTTCTATGCACATCGACATGCGAGTGATGATCGTGATGACCTCCATCGTGATTATGATCGTGTGGACTCCTGGTGGGGTGATTATTCCAAGGGTAGGGATATTCCGGTGCCACATCAGGTTCTTCTTCTTCGTAGTCTTCTTCGAACTGTTGCGGGGGCTGATCACCTCTGTCTTTGCTAATAATTGGCTTGGGCCGAGGTCCAGTTGCGCCCGTGGAATTCGTTCCAATAGGTTCAGACGGGGGTTCTGGGTGTGGTATGGGACGTATCGGATATGGCAGTCCTGGTTCTTCAGGTTCGGGGTGTACATGATATAAATTACCGTAGATGTCGTGAGTTTCATTGTAGTAACTCGAGTAGTTTGTCATGTGCTCGTGCCAAATTCCCAAGGATATTAGATGTTGCCGCCGACGCTCCTCTTCGCGTCTCCATTCCTCTTCGCGCTGCTGCTGAAGAGTTAAAAAACCGACTCCCCCGTCATCTGTGTGATTGCTGCCTGAATGCGAGCTACCATATTCATGGTGGTGGACGTAAATTCCTCCAGGCTGGTGATGATGTTGTTCGCTATCTTCGCGCTCATAGTCGTGCTCGTACGAACGGTTGCCATTGTGTACCACAGTAATACCCGGATAATGATGATGGTCTTCGGAATGGATCGACGACTCGTTGTATTCCGAATTATCGCCAATTCCAATATATCCAGGATGATGATGCGTGTGGTGGTGATCCTCGATTTCGTGGGAGGACGACGAACTCTCATTGTATCCCAATATATGATGGGGATATTGATGGTGATGGTGTTCGTGACGATGCCCTTCGGTTTCGTGAAGCGTTGACTGATTTAGAAGTACGTGAGGATATTGATGGTGGTGGTGTTCCTGATGGTGCTCTTCACTTTCGTGCAGGTTTGTCTGATTTAAAAGTACGTGAGGATATTGGTGGTGATGAGCATGATGGTGTCCTTCGGATTCGTGAACCGTCGACTGAGTTTGATTCAAAATTATTTGTGGAATTCGATGGTGGTGGTGGGCGTGATGGTGTCCTTCGGATTCGTGAACAGTCGACTGAGTTTGATTCAAAATTATTTGTGGAATTCGATGGTGGTGGTGGGCGTGATGGTGTCCTTCGGATTCGTGAACAGTCGACTGAGTTTGATTCAAAATTATTTGTGGATATTGATGGTGGTGTGTGTGTCGATGATCCTCTGTTTCGTGAACAGTGGACTGAGTTTGATTCAAAATTATTTGTGGATATTGATGGTGGTGTGTGTGTCGATGATCCTCTGTTTCATGGACTGTTGTCGTCTGATTCAATCCAAGATGATAATTAGGATAGTCGTAGTGATGAGAGTCGTGTCCTGTTTCATGGTAAGTATCATTGTATTGTCCGTGAACACCAACATATCCTGGCGAGTGATGAACGTGGGTGTCATTTCGTCGGCCTTCGGCGTCATCAACATAAGTGGAGTGTACAACAACAGTTCCTTGGGGCCCACTGTGTTTGTGCTCCTCAAATATGTATGTATTATTGTAGCCCTTACCACCTAAACCGTGAGCTACTATCGCTGGCCTGTAGTATATGTTAGATCCGTTGTACTCCTGCTCGCTCACATGGCTGTCACCACCAATTTGAACGTGGTACGGAGATTCGTGATGATGTTCGCTGAGTTCCGACAATTCGTATTCAGATTGTTCGTGTCCAGCAGGATAGACTCCATAATAAGGACGATCATAGTGTGAACTTTCATTATGGATTTGTTCTTGAACGGTGGTAAAACTACCAGTTCCGATCACTACAGGTTTCGGCCTAGTGCTAGACGAATGATGTTCGGTTCTGTCGTATTCCTGATGAGTTGTTGTTCCCGTCACTGGAATAGGCTGAGGATAGTAATGATGGCTGGAACTATTCTGAATGTAGGAGTGTTCGTTCTGATGTCGATTCGGTATCACAATTGGCCTATGTTGATCCCTTGTCAAGGACTCGTCTATGTATTCGCGATCGTGTGTCCTAACGGTGTATTCTGGGACGACAACGTTTGGCTGAACCTGTCTATGGTCTTCTTCATGACGATTGTATTCCCTGTGAGATCCTGTTGAACCTGTCATAACCACTGCTGGTTGTCTGTTTACCTGTCGATTATAAGATTCGTAAATCTTTTCGTCTAGCGTCGTTACTGGCTGATAGTTGGGAACACGTTCACCATCTCTCTCCATATAGTTGTAGATGCTATGTCTCGATGTGGAGGACGGACCAGGGATGACAACCGGACTATAACCTTGATTTTGATGATAGTCGTGTCTTTCTCGGGAAGAATCTCTGTGGGACGACGTAACTCCAATAGTTATGGGGACTCTTTGTTGGGAATCGTGCTTCTCCTCATGATATTCACTGGTGCTAGTGGCCGATCCTCCAGGAATCACCACCGGGCGTGGCCTCTGTTGTTCATGATGGTGGCTACTTGTAGATTTCTCAACTGTATGACTTCCAATGGGAATTGTGATTTGCACACCAGGCTGCTGCTGATCGTGTGTCTGCGAAGATTCATACTGCTGCTGAGAGAAATAAGACCCTGGATATACTGGAACTGCTCCTCCCGTCTCATGTGAATAGTGACCGCCTTCAGACTCGTGCGTGTTGCGGGTCTCGGTTACAACAATGGGAATTATCCCACCACCAGTTACCGTGCAATTCTTCTTGGCAGAACTGGAAGCAATCAATGAGTTTCCACCACCACCAATCACGGCTATTTGTGGGCCATTGACGACTCGATGCTGTTCCTGTCTGCTGCTATCTCGACTTGATGAATATCCAGGATTTGTAATTACCACCGGTCGACTGCCAGTATTTGTAGAACTGTACTCATAGTGTTGTTTATCTGAACTGAAACCTCCGCCGCCGATCTGTGCTGTAGTCTGACATGGAGCACAATCAGTAATTGCCTCTAGTCTCTCCGCCGCTTTATGCTCGAACCAGTTCGGTTGGGAAATTTGACTATAGTGCAATTTTCCACTACGCATATCTGTTATTATACTTTCAGTCATATCCTTGGCTAGTACATCCAGTTCTTCCTGCGACTTGCCAGAAATGCTCGTGTAGTCAACTAAAACCAAAAACGAGAAAAAAAAACCATAAATCGAAATCTATTTAAAGTCCCTTTGCGAAAATACTTACAACGACCTCCACGATTGAATCCGCCATTAGTAAAATACCCAGTAGTCCGGTAGCCATATCCGGGTGCCTGTACATTATACTCCCTTCGAAGTCTTTCTGCCATGTGATTCACCTCGTCCATGTGATTTTGAGCCCATTGCGAGTATTCATCGCTACTGCTGGACAAACTTCCTGAGCTACTGGCATCTCGAAGACCTGCAGTACTTCCGCCAGAATGCGTTCTCCTGGACGATTGATATCGATATTCTCTTCTTGTGTTTGTCGTTGCAAAGTTCGGTTCCGATAAAACTCCGCCAAATACTAGCGCCACGAAGAACACAACCGGAAGCATTTTTCCTATCCGATTCAACTAATTCTCTCCTTAAATCTGTTGAAAACAATATGAAAATTGATTAAATTTGAGAAAATCGCTAAATATTCGCGATGTGTTCTATTGAATTCTTATTCTTAATATAGTAAAAGATAATTCTGAGTAAATCATTATTGATAGGCAGTGAACTGGAAATTGAACTATGCCGATAAGTTTATTAAGCCATCTAAATAGTGTATGTACGAGTATTAATGATGCAACTACTCTTTGAAAGCAATTATTACATCAAAAATGATTTTTAAGCTAATTTTTGATAATTTCGAAGACAATTCATGGATTTGATAACGCCACAGTGAACAAGTGTGATTTAAAAAGTTTTGATTATGAAAATGAATTTTATGAAAGAAGTTTATCACCCTCTTTTCATGAAAAAATTTTGCGGATTCGTTCACGAAAGTTTAATAACCCTGACATTATTAAAATTTGTCAAAAAATGATTATTTTTACCCTTGACGGTGTTAATAACCGACTTTTTAAACAGACTTAGAAGTTAATGACATTGCGCTGAACGTCTTCGAAATTATCGACGTTTTTTTATGAAATGCCTATGAATTTTTTTTGAACACTTTATGGCCCTTCATATTTGAAAACGTAGTATTAAAATTTAAAGTCGTCATTTGATATACTGAAAATGATATGTCCTTCATTTGATTTGATTGGGAGGCGAAAATTTTCACACCAGACATCGTCCTTCTGAAATTTAGTTTTTTTTAATAATGTTTCCGGTTAATTAAATTCATTTCCGCATGAAATTGAATACTTATTATTTTGAGGTTACTCTAGTGTGCTGTTGGGGCCTATTTAAATTTAGTACAATTTTTCCAGAATTTCTCTTATAGAACTGATTTTTTTTTTCACTTTACCGCTTCCCCTTACTCCCCACCACTCCGGCTACTTTCCAATAGTCTTATGTTGAAACCAGGCACACAGAGGATATTCATACCAAATTCCCCGTCAATCGGTTTAGCCGTTTCCCGTGAAAGAGGAATAGACAGACAAACAGACAGACAGAGACCAACACATTTTTATATATTTGTAAGATTGGTACTATGAGATTTTTAGTTCATAGTAAATTGAAAAATCAAATCAAACTAAGGGTACACGTCCATAGTGAACCAGCTTCTCACTTTCTCGCGCACCAGCTTTCCGGCGAGATTTACGCCGCGCCGGTACTTATAATCAGCGTGATTCCAGCAGGTGATGGTCATCGTGAATCTCGCGCCTGTACTGCAGATACGATGTCACTTTCACGTCAACAACTGTCAAAACAGACTTGTAGCTGGTTACCAGCGTTAATTGATTCCGGTAAAAGCTGGTAAACGCCGGCTGATTCTTATGAAAGCGAAAAGCCGGTTCACTATGGACGCGACAATTCATACTCGGGTTAATTTTTATCCAGCGTAAACCGGCGGCTGGAAAGCGATAAAGCGAGAAGCTGGTTTTATGACCACTATGGTCGTACCCTAACCAAACAATCAAATGAATTTTGTCCCAATTATTCGGGAGGGTTTTAAAAGCCGGATTACATGAAATTCGGTACCAAAAAAGTGTCGCCGTAAAAAGAACAAATCGCGAACAGATCTTCCTAGAATTTGAACCAAATTGGTCTTCTGTGGATGTTTACTTCGGTTTTTGGATTTTAAACAAATTCTTAGTTTTAAAAAGTTCAGTTTTCCGAAAGTTTGTCGCTAATTCAATACAAACCCATACGATAACATTGAGTTGGCCAACGCTTCGCTTTCTCGTCGCAATGTAATCGCTTCGCTTTCTCGTCGCAAATTTCTTTAAAACCTTTTTGCAAACAAAACTTCTTCAATTTTCAAGAGCAAAGTAGCGGTTTAATTCGATTTTGATGTATGGAAGAGTTATGTAAAATTGTATTTTAAACACCTTTTGCATTAATATTTTTTTAGATACGAAACGCGATTTTCAAGAAATATGTACAAAACTGTTTTTTTTTTCTATATGGGGGATGGCGGGACGGGTTGACGTAAAAAAAAAACTTTATATCCAATGTTACCCCCTGGTGTAACGCAATCTCAACTTTGCAGTTTCAATAAGTTTTATTCAGCCGTTTCCGCGTGATGTGATAACAAACAAACAGTGAAAAATCGAACTGACTTTATTTTCACTCATAACTCTTGTAGACATGAGCGTCCGAACGTGTCGGCGAGCGAGGGCATGTACCCCTCCCCCCTCCCCCTTCCCTCCTCCCTGGATTTTGAAAAAATTCTTATATGGATTTTGAAAAGTTCTTTATATTCTTCAAAAAAATATTTGTTTTTATATTTCTTAATGAAAGTTAAATTACAGTGAAAGCATCGTGCGCTGCGTCGCCTCGCGTCGAAAGTTGATCATAGTGCTTTCTTACGCTAATCAGCGCACGCTACAGCGGCATGACGCGAAAGTAGGCCAACTTTTTACTTTTGACGCCAAAATTTGAATTTTTTTGAAGCAAAGTGAATTTTTTTGTCACGTCTTATTTTTTGTTCACTTTAAATTGAACTATTTTTTTGTTTTTTAAATAAAGATGTATAAACTACGAAGTGAGTAAAATTGCACAAAAAAATTCGCGAAAAACTCTTTCCGGAGACTTTGAAAACGCGTTCAGTCTGTGATTTTCAACAAAACTATATAATCACTCTATATTTATCTTGTCACAACCCTGCAGTGAGAAATCACTACATTTATACTACAAGATGAGTGTGTAAATGTAGGGACATTCAAGGAAAATATATTAGAGTGTAGTTTACTGCAAAACCCGATGCTGAGTAGTTCTCGAGGGTAAGTGCCGAAAGGCCGTCAAAGATAGGTAGGCGGTAAGATTGAATAAGCACCTTAGATCAGCGTTTTCCAAACTGGGAGGCGCGCCTCCCTAGGGAGGCGTGGACTAGTCTAAGGGGAGGCGCGAATATTAGCCAGTATTGACAAAAAAAAGTCCACGTGCAGCTAATACAATACGTAACATATAGGTACATATTAACTACTATGCTACTGATACTACCCTATGGAAGAGAGGCGCCATATGATCAAATATTTTTAAGGGAGCCGTGGTAAAATAAAGTTTGGAAACCACTGCCTTAGATTAATCCTTATGTCTGGAGCCCAATGAACGCAACGCGAACGCAGAAACTGTCACTTACAAGTTTGTTCCATAGAAATCATTTGAAGTGAGCACAGTGAACGCATTGAACGCACCTACAACGCAAAAGTTTGCAAACTTCTAACTTTGCCGCAGAATTCTGCGTTGACAGTTCATAAAGTGAGGTTGGGGAAATGTCGTTCGAGGAAAAATTGATAGCCTTACTGCAATAACATACAAATAACAAAGATAAAGACCAACAAAGCAAATTATCGCTTCAAAATTATCCATTTTTGTAATTTTGCCAATTTTATACCACTTTATATTATGTCACTTGTACTACTTCACGAGATGCCATTGGGCTCTGCCGCTGAATGTTGCGCTGCGTGACAGTTTCTGCGTTTTAGTTGCGTTCGCGTTGCGTTCATTGGGCTCCAGAGGTTAGGCTCCCCTGTAAATGTTGTCCAAATCAGGGGCTTTCGAGTTATTATCGAATAGACAGGAAGCATTTTGTAAAATAGATAAAAAAAATTCAAAATTATATAAATATATTGAAGTTAATTAACCCAACCCTGTCTGACATGAAGCTTTCTATTTCCTACCATCAATGAATCTTTTATCCTTATTTCACTAAAAATGAGAAATAAAACCGACAATATATTTATTCGATGGTTCCGAAATTGTATCTTAAAAATCAAATTCTATTCATTTGCAAGGACTAAAAACAATTTTTTTCTTTCTTGTTTTTTTCTTATCCACTTTTCAGATGTGAAGGCAAGTTCAGTTACTCATCGGTTAATCCATATTTAAAAGTTTTGTAATCCAGATCTGTGCTATTTAAATATAATAACTATAGGTCCACTAAAACATTTATTCAGATTGAATTTCACAATCGAACTACAACTTCTCAGTATTAAAATAAATATTCCTAATCCATCGAGTCACAAAGCTATTTATTTAGTCGTCAATACACTTATATTAGAGTTAATGACGTCACTTCCGTTTTTCGTTTTGCCAATCAAAATAGCTTTAAATAATTATTTATAGAAAATTTCCGTTATAAAATATTTTTGAAATTTCTTTGTTCACTCTTAATAGATAAGCGTTTCAAAAAACTGATTTACTCACTTTAATTCGCGTAATTAAAAGCTTTTTTTTTTTAATTTTTAAATAAGTAAAATCAATTGTCTTCACTTTTGACACCAGTATCAGTTTCAAATTGTTCAACACCACAAAAAAAGTTCAATATTCTTCAGCAAAGAATCTTTAAAGTCTAGGCAGCGGCGGCTAGTGGAGCGTGAATTTCCTTCTAGCTGATTCCATCTATTTAGCTGAAGTTCTACTAGAATACTAACTGAATTGCTTGAGATGTTCAGAGTCTTAAATTGATTCGATCTTCGGATTTCGGGAAGCTGCGCCTTCTTATCAGCTCAGTGCGTATTTTAATTATGGAAGATTCGTTGTCGACTACTTTTTTGCATCTTATTTCCCTTTGATCTCTTCTTTTTTTCTATACGAAAATAATCTACAATATTTCAACAAATTTCTAGACAATTAATAATTGTCATTATTATTGTTGGACTTGTATTAAGTATTTGCTGGATTTTGTAGCACACATTACAAACATGAATCAAGAAAATTTGTAATAATCGAACTGATAAGACGGATCTCATTGAAAACCGCTCAAAAACAGTCTTTGTTTAAATATTTTATAATAAATTACGTAAGAGACATTCTTAAAAATGCATGTTTAGAATTACCAAAATGTGTGAAATTTTTGTATGTTTAAGAAAAATCGTTATTATGAATATTGGAATTATTGCAATAACATCGCTTTGCTATCAACAATTTGCGTTTCGAATTAAAATATTGTTAAGGACAAATAACATTTCTATGAATTGAAAATTCTTGTGCAAAAAGTGAATTTTTTGTCTTGCAAGATTTCTTATTACATAGTGATTAAGATTTTTCTGAAGCAGTTTACGAAAATATTCTTCAGTATTTTTAGACACGCAGATTAAATTTTTTTTAATGTTATTTTAAGCAAAGAGTCTAATTGTTTGCCTGAAAATTATACTCTATATGAATAAGACACTAGGTATATTGACTGTGTATGTCTCCAGCATAATTTGTTCTCACGTGATCATGTCCTGTTGGATAAACTGGTGGACTAAAATTATTCACCAATTGAAAATTATTCATTAAACTCTCTGCGTGACTCATTTACAAATAACCCTTATTATTTGGCATGTAAATAAAGGTTTCAAAAAGATTCAAACTGGTCATAAAATCCACTTGTCTCAATTTTTAATTAAAAACTACCTTGAAGTCCCTGACATTGCTCGGGCTGGCATTCTAACCCGGTTTTGCCCAACTAAACTGGTTTACTACCTCTCATTTTCGATGAACCTATATTAGAATTGAGGCTCCAACGAACATTTATGCCAAATTTCAGTACAATCAGTTCAGCCGTTTTCACGTTAAAGAGGAAACTAATTTTATTTTGTTTTAAAATATTAGGATCATTTATCATTTTCTAGTATGATAGAGAAAAGCCATATTTTCCTGGGGATTACCGTGAAATTCTCCATAAGGGAATTTTTAGAGGCCTGGTTTCATTTGTATGACGGAGAAGAGAACGCATAGACCAATTGAATTTTGATGTATGGAAGAGTTATTTCTAAACACTTTATGTTGTTATAATTATTTCGATACCCCGATGAACTGAAAATTATTTCGTGTGCCGAAAAAAACAAAGGACTTCGCCGTGATTTTTCCGAGAAACACATTTGAAGAAAATTTCAAGTCTATAGCTCAATCCTTCCGCGAGTTTTCGTATCAACGGATAGACAGGGGGATGGCCTGAACCTTAACAGTGCGTTAATTTTTTTACGATGAATTGTTGGATGAATTACAAATATTTTTTTTCGGTTTTCTTTTCCTGATGAAAGCGAGGGGGGGAGGGGATTTGACTAAATGGGGACGACAACGAAATATCAAAATTTTATAGTAATAAAATCTTTATTTTGACGAAAACCAAGGTTAAAAGACCAATAAATGTGCGCCGCAGCCAAAATTTTTTAAACAGAGTGCGGCGCAAAGATTTAGATTCCCATACCAAAATTTACTTTATTTTTCGCGCTTTTAAATTCTATAAGTAATGGCGACCGAAATTGCGACACCAGCAATGAATACAAAAGCGCCGCAGGCTACAGATTTTGAGATACATACGCCATTTGTGGAAAATCGATATTATAACACTTAATTGAAAAATCCGGGACAAAAGTTTTGTTCCCGGGAGAACATACCTGATTCCGAGACCGTCCCGGCAAAACCGGATATAGTCACCCTAATTATAAACGGTATATTAAATCTAATATAAATACCGCTAGTTGGTTATCATACAAAGTATGTATATAAGAATACAAATAGACTACTATATCATTCGAAATGTATATTTTTATTTGAAGTTTTTCAATAACATCACATGGGGTACTGCACAACTGCCTCTTTAGCTTTTTTATGCTTTATTCTGGTTAATTGATAATTTTTACAAACTCTGTATTGAATCAAACTTAATTATTTGGTGAAAAAAAATTCTAGGAATTCGTTTTTTTTTTCGTAATTATAAGAACTTTGAGATTATTTAAAATTTTAGAATTAAGGCTTCGATTTTTTTTTTGAGAAAATTGTAAACAATTTGTATATCACTAGTATTTAGTAGAGGATTCGTTGAATACAAAATATTTTGGAAATGCACATTGGCGTATACAGGGAAGTTCGTTGTTCAAAAAAAAGGGAGACAATCACCGGTGATTTAACTGCTGCAATCGAAATATTAATAAAAAAATAATGAACAATTTTTCCTGCGATTACATCAGCTTTTGAAAATTTTGGCCACGCTTCCCGTGTCATAATCATTTACTGAACGAACCTTTTCCATTTAAAATCGTATCTTAGCCGTTAAAATCGTATCTTAGAAATGCTGTGGGGCAAGATCGTCTAACTGGGTTAGGTCTTTTTAGCATTTTTAGAGAAGTATATATAAATCCCGAGAATATTGTGGACAGACTAGCGCAGCGATGACAAAGAACAAATTTAGTTAATAGTTTTTCCCAGTTTTATCGATAATATATTATACAGCATATAATAGGGGAAGGTGGGGTATTCTGGACCGCATTTTCATTTTGGCTAAAAACTCGCAAAAAAATAACTTTTTCTGAAAATTTCAAAGCTTGAATTTGTAGTACGATAAATAACCTCTCTTTGGGTCACAGCGGTTCGGTCAAATTGTATTAAATTATACAAGTTTTATCAGTTGGCGCAAAAATGGCGTTTTTGCGATTTTGAAAAATCTCGGGGTATTGTGGACCACTTTGTAAATCGATTAAAAATGGAAAAATGTGATAGACAAACTTTTTTTTTTGATTCATATATTTATTATATAACAGACAAAGTGAAATGAAGTGAAAAATTGCAATGAAAATCAGTCCCAAACGCAATGTTCGCAAGTCCAGTAACTTGCAGTCATTCCGGAGCATCCCAAGTGAACAGCTCGGTCGCACACGTTGCAATGGATGGTATTTCGGCGGTTCATTTTTTTTGGCATATTTTTCTTACAAATTATGCAGAAATCGATGTATTCTTCCACCTCACAATAGGTTGAAGATGGTTGTTTCTTCTGTGATGTCTTCGATTTGACACGATCTTTTTGCTTTTTCGATTATGGTTTATCACCTTTTCTCTCCAATCTCTTTCGCATCATATCAGCCTTCTCACGAAGGTCATTTACATCCTCTGGCGATGTCAAAATGGCCGATTTAGAAACTAGCTTGTATACACGTCGTTGCCGGGTTAAGCTTTTTGTCTAAATTTTAGAATACGAAGAAAACCGGAAAGAACTTAAAAACTTTTTAATGGGTCTATGTTGGGGCTGGACCCACGACGCACATCTATGCCGAATTTCAGGCCAATCGGTTCAGTAGTTTCCCCGTGAAAGAGTAACATAGAGGGAAAACTAAGTTTCGAAATTACTTTACCCCCTCCCCTTACTCCCCCCACCCCTCGCGCTATGTTGGATCTAGATAGGGCTGCCATCATATCTCTTTTAAAGAGAACCTTATCTCTTTTTTTAACCCCATTCTTTTTCCTCTTTCTTTTTCCTTGCCAGTTCTCTTTAGTTCTCTTTTTTCAGAAAACTCTTGGTTCATACTATGCGTAAAAAACCAAACAGATTTTTCCACGAAAATTCCATTATGAATTAAAATGATCACGTTATTTATTGTATAGTAGTACTCTACTCTACAATTTTCTGTGTGTGGTGCGAAACTGTACATTATAATTGTAACGTAAAGCTATTTATTGTATGCGCCAGCAAGAACAGTTTCTTCTTCCACGATCAGCTGCTGTAAAAATCAAAACAAATCAAAATTGTGCGGTTAAGGAAATACCCGGTTTTGACATTTGATATTGTAGTTTTGACATTTTCAGTTTTTTTTCGATAGATACGGAAAATAACAGGCACGAAAAATTACACTTTTTTGTAATAATTCTGTGCAGTCATTCTAAGTTCTGTATTTTTCACATTCAAAAAAAGTTCTCTTTTAGTTCTCTTTTTTCATTTGGTTAATTTCCTATACAATGTCTCTTTTTTTAACCCAAAGGTTCTCTTTTCACAAATAGGGTCCATGGCAGCCCTAGATCTAGAACTACCACAGACACTCATGCCAAATTTGAAGTCAATCGGTTCAGCAGTTTTTGCGTGAAAGAGGAACAGACAGACAGACAGACAGACACCAACTCATTTGTATATATGTATTAGTATGATTGCCGAAAATCTAATGCTGTGTTTTTGCATGAAAAAACACTTATATGCATCAAATACACGAAGTTTGCTTGTCAAATGTCAAGAATTGAGTGGTCCATAATTCCCCGACAAAAGTGGTCCACAATTCCCCGAACGCTCTTTTTTACAATATGGCAGCTATTAGTAACACAATGCAAACTTCATGCAAAATTTTTTGTCAGTGTCGAATGCTTAAGGCTCCGTGAATATTATCAATATATTTACTTGAGTTGATTCTCGAAAAATGTGGTTAAATTTAAGCGAAACACAAAGTGAAAAAAAAAATTTCGAAGTATCACTTTTCTATTTGCTATCGAAGCGAGGTGATAGTGCGTATACACAAGTCGAGTACTGTTAGGAAAATTAGCTTAACATGAGGCAAACTGATTACAGTTATTTGCAGCTACCAACCACTACTAGGGGAAACAAAATGACGCTGGTCCGCAATTCCCCGTGGTCCAGAATACCCCAGTTTCCCCTACTTTAATTAGGTCGCCACAAAAAATTTTTCAAGCAAGGGTGACGTAGGTACTACAACATTAGCCGTGAGTTTGGCATCCTAGCATTTTAGAATAGTCTGATCAAAAAGGAACTATAATTAATTATCGTCAAACATAATTTATTATAGTCTAACTGGTTTAGCAAAAAAATCGTGTGTGTAGCTTTAAAAAAGATGGTATATTATTTAAACTCGATACGTGAAAACTTTCGCTTGAAGCTCATTTTGTTTAAATTTGTAGCTCATTTTGTTTTGTTTACTTCGCTTACTTCAGAGTAGATTATTCAAAAAATTTCGCCCGCGGCGCATTACGTTTTGACAGTATGTAAATTTTTAAGCTAAGTTTCAGTGCTAATATTAAAGAACTGCTACCGTTATTATTATTATATTTTTTTTTGCAATGCGGCCCGCGCTTAGTATAAGAAACTCAATACACCCATACCTCGATATACGGCCGAGATTGGTTCCCAAAATTTAGGCCGTATATCGAAACACCGGAACATTCTTTTAGGAAAGTATTGCATTTATTGATCGCAGTGCATTTCAATGTAATATTGTCCGATTTTTGACCGTTTATCGAATCAATGTGCAACGTATTTCAAAACTGAGACGCAATTCAAAAAGCGGAAGGCCGTAAAACGAGGGGCCGTTATCGAGGTATGGGTGTATATCCTTGCTGGTATTTAATGTGTCCCTTGGTGGTAATTGAGTTTGACAGCCCTGTTCGCCACTTACCACCTTTGGCTCTTATTCAAAACTCTCACCCATATGATAAATCTATAGGTACGCCCATGGAAATGAATAACCAAGAAAAAATTATCAAATGAGTAACGAATATTTTTTTTAAATCCAATAAAACAAATATATATCTTCAGAAATGTCGAATTTTACAATAAATTGTACATAATTTCAAGGAAATTGGTTAATAAAAGAATTGACTTCAAAAAGATGTTATTACCGGTTGTTTTTTTACTTTCCGAGTAGGAAAAATTAATAAGAAATTAAACTGTTTCCGAATAGAATTATGAATGCGCGCTAATCTCTACATATGGATTAAAATCCTTATAAATTGAATAAAAAAGATTCATATCCAATCGTCATATAGGAAAATCTTTACAGAGAATAAAGACCCAACTATGATAGACATAAGAGCGCCTATGTAGCTGCATATGTCATTTCCAGAATAAGAAAGTCAGTGTTATTACCCACAATAGACATGTGTCAAAGTGTTGCCACTTTCAAACCTTCGTTAAACATTCGTTAAGCAGGGTTTAGACGAAGCGAGTAACTCGCTGCAAGTAGACGTAAATACACGCGATTTGAGCTAGTGTGCGACGCTCGCATGTGTGTGAGAATACTCGCTGCTCTCTCAAAAATAATAGAAAGCCATTCTATTTTTCTAGCAAGTAAAAACCAATACATCAACATGGAACCGTGTACAAATGAGGTGGTTTTATTTGTGTGTGTTTTAATTCATTTCGTTTGCTGTTTTCGCCGGAGAAAGGTGTCATTTTTTTGTAGAATATATGCACTTAGAATTTTCTTTATTTTCCTGTTTTTAGCTGAACGCGTTTTTAATTGTCTTCAAAATCGCGTTGTATATTTTTTTGTCTATATTAACGTAACACCTAATACACTTCTTCACAGTAAACCAAACAAAGATATCTTTGCTCAGAAAATTTTAGGTTATGTTTTGTTCAGTTGTCATTCTACTTGCAACGAGTTACTCGCATCGTGTAAACGAAGCAAACTACTTGCCTCTCTTTACTCTCGCTGCGTATAAACCCTGCTTTAAGCATGAATAATTCGACACAAATGGAACTGGCATATGTAAATAGTGAACATAACCTAAAATTATAGTGTGAATTTAATAATATTGTGGCCATATTAATTTCCACTTGAGCTAAAATGAAGATTAGCTTTTATGTGGACAGCTATGCATGTCAACATTCGTTGGGAATTTGACATTTACATATGCGCTCTTATGTCTATCATAGTTGAGCCTTAAGTGTGTAGACTATGCTTCTACATAAATTTCCCGCACATCAAATTTCATCAAAGGTATAACTATAACAACCGATTGAAATTTCTTTAAAATTAAGTTAATCGCTGAAACTTTAGGTCAGTTTTTAAAACAACTTTCGTTATTTTTAATGACATTTAAAAAAACGTTGATGTTTTACCTTATTTTAATTATATTTTTTTAATTCAACAAAACTTATATAAAAATCCTAATTGAGTTGAAAAAATTTCAACCAGAAATACCGGCGCAATTAGCAAATGTGTTTTTTATTGTATTATTAATTACATTCATATATGGGGCGCTTTTTAAAAACACATAAAATTGAGTCAGATACACCATAAAAAGCTATGATATTATTATTTAATATTATTAAAAATAGCAGTACGCTCATCAGCTTCATCCATTCATGCAAATAATGTTAATGTTGTTATTTTGCCACTGGTCCGAAATTATGCTCATTTTACTATTAGTAAACGCAGCACGGCCCACCTTACGTAAAGTTCACCAAAAACGCAGATGACATGACTGATGATTCCAAGAATAAATCAACTTCTCTGCTGGCGAAAGTGAACTAAAATCGTTGGCCAGAGGTTTAAATCCAAAACAAAATTCATTAAGATGTTTAGATCCGTAACAAAAAAGTGTCATAGTTCCGAGAAGAGGAAGTTTGTCGCGTGGATTAGTCATAGAAGTTGTAAAGCAGGTGGAATGGAGATCATATCCCAATGTTATTCAAAAACTTGTTAAAATAAAATAAAAATCGATATGAAAATACTTGTTCGACTCTAATTCATATGATGCTTGTTTACCGCCAACACGTTTATTGTTATTATTATTTAGGGTGACCATATTTTTTTTGTGTCAATCCGGTACCAACTCCGGTGAAAAGCGGTAAGGAAGGGCCGCAAAGTGTGAGAAAATGTTTAATGCTTCGAAATTAATTTTGAAAGCCCCATCAAAGGGAAAAAAAATTGTTTCAGATTTTGATCTTTTTTGTTTGTTTGTTTCAGATTTTGATCTCTTTTTGTTTGTGATTATATAAAAAGTATTATGTTTAATGTTTTAAAAATACAACAAAAGTTGTGCCACAAGCAAAGCTTTGAAACAACAATATCCGACTAGTGAAACTTATTTAATGAAATGCGCCGCAGGCAAAGTTTGCACTAGAGAAAGTAATTTTAGTGAAAGCTACGCTGCAGACGAAAGTTTTTAAGTTTCGAGGGGATTTTTTTAAGTTATTAAGAAAACACAACACTAGATTGTATAATTCCGTGACAAAAGATTAGTTTCCGGGACGCCGGAATAACATATGTACTTAAATCCGGGACTGTGCCGGCCACTCCTGCATGTATGGTCACCCTATTAGTAATTCCGTGAATTAATATTATTCATTAGCAAAGGTTCAAATCTGTCAAGATTTCTGTTATGACTCTTTCGATTTAAACCTTCAAAAACTCCCATCTACATATTTATTTTCCATTTAACACTATTATCGATTAATTAAAAATCTCGATTGGGATTTCATCAAATTCAATTCCCTGGAAAAAGATGGTTTGAATTTTATTTTCCGGTCCTAGCCAAGTTCTCAAAATCATTTTTCTTTAAACCGCAAACTTAATCTTTAAGATAAACTCTACTGAAGGTCATCATTGGAAATCGCCATCAACAAATAAGCTTCTATGGTGTTCAAGTCGTCAAGAGTTTCATTTTATTTTTATGTCATAATTTGACACAATTACACACAGTTTGAGGCCGAGGTCTTGGCCATTTCATTACGATTTTGAGTTACTCTAGACATCTCAATAACTCAGCTTTTAGTTATTTGAGGCTAATATAAACAACCAATTCTGAGTAACATAAACATTATGAATGAAGTCTAAATCATCCAAAAAAATAATCGTTATAATATTCAAATTTTAGTAGACTCACGAATATAAATACCTGAAAATGGGCAAGACCTGAAGAGAAATCTAAATAGTAAATCGTTTAGTGACAATTTTTTAGGATACTTGCTTGGATTTGGTTTTTTTTTCTTATATTTGGGATCAATTTCAATTCCTCTTTATTACATGCTGCTGTTTAGGTTGGGGAAATTATTGTACTCGAAGCTTAACAGACATTAATACATAGCTCATATGATAATACTATTAATATGGCTGTTGGGCTTTTTTTTAAAATATTTTTTTTTAATTTTTTTGGAATTTTTTAATCATATTTTAGTCACAACAGCATACTTAAGTGGTTAATAATCTGATATGGGTTAAATGCATCTGATATGGGTTAAATGCATATGCAGTGAAACACTCACAATTTATCAACCGGTTCACAAAGAATTTTTTTACTGTAAACTGTTGTAAATTGTGAATTGTTGAAATAGAGTCAGAGCTATACCAAGGCAAATTGGCGCTGAGGCAATACATGTATTTAGCGCCCATTTCTTTCTCAAAAATATATCAGTTCTGATCACACAAAGCTTTGCTCTAAAATTTTTAGTTTCGGAAAAAATACGTAAAATACAATATGTTTTTCAAATATCTCGAGTATCGTCTAAGATATGTAAAAACCGTGAAAAGAAAAAAAACTGGAAATTTCATTTTCTTTGAATTTCGTTTTAAGCATGTTTTCCCAAAAGCACTTAATTTCCGAGAAATTTAAAAAAAAAATCTTCTATACAAGATACCCGTTATAACTAACGGTACTTTCCCAAAAGTTGATAGAAAAACAACGACTTTCGAAAAACTCATTTACAAAAAAATTTCAAGTCGCTAGCTCAACGCGTTCTAGTTAGTTAAGATACGTACAACGGGCAGACAGACAGATCGTCAAACCCACAGACCAGCAGACTGACAGACAGACCGTCAAACTGACAGACAGACAGACTGTCAAACCGACAGACCATCAAACTGACAGACCATCAGACTGACAGACCGACAGGCTAACAGACCGACAGGCTAACAGACAGGCAGGCAGACCGACAGACTCGCAGATCGAGAGACAGACAGACCGAGAAACCGACCGACAACTGCACGGATATCCTCATAATTTTGTCTGAAACATTTCGTACTGATCAGAAATTTTCTAAATTTTCTAGTTCTTCGGCATACAACAAAAATTACACCGCAGGCAACATTTAAAAAAAATTGCATTTTGTGTAAAAATAAAAAAAATTGCGCCGCAGGTAAAATGTTTGAATGTAGAGGGGTTACTTAAATTGCCATAATTTTCCAGAGAAGCGTATCTCAATGTTTTGTGCTTTGAAGTCCAAATTTGACGCAGCGATCCAAATTTGACGCAAATTTGACGCCAAATGTACCGAAAGGTCGCAAAAACGTCACTTCAGAAAAACGACCTTCTAGGTAGGCGTCTTTATACTAGAATGCAGCCTCAATGTCTAGTCAATTAGCTTGTTAAACTAAATATACAAGAATAATGGAAGAAAAATTTGTTCATGCTGTAAAGGCACAGGTTCGAATTTGTTGTATTCATTTGAAATTTACATTCCAGTAGTGGCAATATTTTCCGAGAAAATTTTTTCGAGTGTTTCACTTCGTAGTGAACACATAAAATCAAAGACTTTTCTAACTGTAATTAGTTTGATGTAATTTGGTCCACGTAAACATGAAAATATTTAAATAAAATTAAAATAACGACAAATATTTATTACTTTAATATTTACAATAGTTTTATACAATATTTTAATTTTAATTTAAATACAGGTAGACAAGATCACAGATGAATTTTTTGTGCGTTTCAAACTAACGAAAACACCTCATGGTGAAACAATATCATCTTCGATACCGGCATTCGCTGAACCGGTATCTTTATTTCTCTTCTTTGTAATTTCAGCAGCTTCGTCCAGAGATGCGTCCAGTTCCTCAACCAATTCGAGTGTTGAAGAGTTAACCGCTCCGACTTGCGTAACCATCGGAATTTGATGTGACAGATCACTAGTGGCCCAAAGGTACAAATCTAACGTCTTTTCAGTGCAATCAGCAATGAATCTGACAAATGGTCTGACATCACCATCATTGGCGAGTTGCAAAAAGTCGTAATACTTATGTCTGAAAAAAAATTTATAAGATTTTATTTAAAGATTTTTATTTAATGAAAATCACCTTTGCTGCTTTGGAATAATAACGGGTGGATAGCCAGCCCTCATTAAAATCGTATTCATGAGTAGTCGTGATGTTCGGCCATTACCATCTGTAAACGGATGAATGTGGACAAGTTTGTAGTGGGCAAGGGCTGCATATCTGAAAGACGGATGTTAATTTTATATCCTACTGTAGTTAATCTATCGTATTATGTATCACATGCAAAATTTTAATGTGTCTGAGTTTATATGACAATTGGTTTTAAAACGGCTCTTTAATTCTTAAGAGCATTTTCTAAAATCATGGAAATAGAAAAAATCAAAAATTCGATCCGCATCGAATAAATTGAGAAATTTATCAACGTGAAATTTCTGTGTTCAAAACTCTGGTGTACCAACAATTTAATTAGATTTTTTTAAATACTTTAGCATCTAGGAAGCGAATAAAATTACGTACTTTACTGGATGCATGGATAAAACTCTTTCAGAATTCAACCATTGCTCGAAGCGTCTCATCAAGATGGCAAGATCTCCAGGCCCAGGCGGAACATGACCACCAACATAAACTTGAGTTCGTCTAAACTCTCCCCCCTCAATTGGATCAACATGTCCCAAAACCCTCCTATGAATCTCCAGAATGTCTTTCAACGTGATATAATCGTTTCTGCAAGCAAAGTAATTAGCATAGCATCTCGAATTCCCTTCAATTTTGTTTAAAAATCTTACTTATTGACTAAACTCGCATTAATGTACTTCATTGCAGCATCCAGGCCAAGGATTTCGTTATGTTCATCAATGGATTTACCATCAATGGCCATTCGGGTCTCCAAAATAAACCGTGTCTGCGCCAAGGTCATGGAATTTCCTTCGATACCAACCGAGTGATAGATATGTTGGAAATATGCTTCCTTTTTCGCTCGTCTGAGTGCTGCATTGGAATCATTGATCCCAGAAAGGGCATCTCGTTTAGCGTCCAGATCATTCAAACGATTCTGATCGATAGTTTCCACAATGTGTGCCGTTCGTAGGCGGTTCGCTAGTGCTTCGGAGTTACTTGGATTTATCGTCAGTGCCTTAAAAAAACGCAATTATTGAAATCGAATGACGTAACAGAGTTAAATATTTAATCACCTGAAAGTACATTTGGTCCGCCAACACAACATCTCGTTGATTGTGTTCAAGATATTCCCCATATTTGATCAATACTTCTGGATGCTTTGGTGCCAATGCGAGGGCATGTTGAAATAATCTAAGTGCCTTATCGTCTTTGCCAGCTGTCCGCATATCCAGAGCCAGCTTCAGTGAACTTAGGGCTTCCTGTTCGTCTGCTGCGTGGGTGGTTTTATCATCATTCCAAACGTTTGTCTGAGAGTCTGGATTGAACAGGGAAAAATCGTCCCGAACTTGCAAATACCGTGCATCCGGGATGTGATTTATTTGTGAATTTCTCGGTGGAAAAGTTCCATGTAAAACGAAGAACAATAGAATTGAGCAAACAGCTCCCGATATAAAAATAAAAACACAACTAGTTATTTGCATTTTGCTTTTAAAATTTAACAATTTATCTAGAAACAATATCATCACGACTCGCGTAAACTCTTATCATGAGAATTTTAATGTTTCGAAATAAAAATTAAATTGCTCTATGGTCATTTTCAGAGAAATTTTATTCTTCTAGCCCGAAAACTTCGTGTCCAAAGTTTCACTGTCAAAAAAGGACGACTTTAACGCCCTCCACGGGAATTACTGGGACTATACAGATATTTCAAAAGGATGTCTTCGCGCGATGGCTTACCGTTTATTTTTCTATAACCCATTGAGTTCGGTGACGTATGCTTTCACGCAACTTTTCTAATTCAAATTATTTTTATTGGAAACAAAATTCAATAACCTTAACAATAACCTATTTACTGTATAACTTTTAGACCAAGAATATCTGTGCTTAACAATGTTTATTTTTTAAATCTATGTGCAAAATCCCGTTGTTTAAGCGAAGGAAGCTAAAATAGCTCATACATGACGTTCATTTGGGAGAATTTTGTACAGCAATTCACACAATTTACGTTTTTGCAATAATCCGATTGGCCAGCGGAAGGCTAACGTTGGCGCGAGGAATCAAATAAAATTAAAAGATCCACGTTTTGAATTCAGTAAATTTATAATACTTTCTATTAAAATAGCTGTTATCGTATCAAATTGATACAAAATAATACTAATTATTAATACCGTAATAAATTGTGGTAAAGTAGTTAAAAATATTACCGTGTATTTGGTTGTTGTTTACAAAACTTTATCAAATTATAACATTTTACGACGATAACAGCTATTTGAATACCTTTTTATACCCGTATGGTGACACCAAAGGGTATATTAACTTTGCCTTACCGTTTGTAACGCCAAGATCCCGTCATCGCACAAAAAAATGAATTACACCAGTGTGTTTAGAATGATAAAAATAATTGATTTTTGCATGTCCGCAGTGTTGTGCTGGTTTTTTACGTAAAGTAATTTACCTAGTTTTTTACGCGTAAAAAATTACGCGTAAAAAACCTCAATTTTAACGTCAAAACGTAAAAAACGTAAAAATCTGTAAAAACCTAAAACATTGATGATAAAAACTTTAAGTAGCCGTTCACTAAATATAGTAATTATTTGTAAATAAATCACCTTAGAACAATAAAAAGGTTAATAGTCTTCAGCAAACAAAGAATTCAAAAGCATTTCCTCTTGAAAGTGAAAAAGATTTTAAACTCGGAGTTCAAAAACTGTTTATATCCTACATTACGTCCGCCTACTCATTTTAACGTTAATTAATGTGAATAATGTGGAGAGATTTGTGACATATGGGCTATTTTAACCCTTTGTTGCAGTGTTGTTGTACAACAACACCTTTTCTAATTCAGTTTTTTAATATTATAACATATATTTCATGCACTTATATTGACTAAATTCATTTCGTAAGTATCCTAGGACATCAATTGTTATGAAAAAAAAGTAATATGCGCTTTTTTTATAATTACTGCATTTTATAAATAAATAAAGAGCAAAAAAGTAACTATTTTGCAGATTAAATGTAACTGTGGCAAATTTATTACAGTTAAAAAATCGGTAATTAGCTTTATAAAGGTTTTTGGGGTCGCTAATTACGAATCTGAAGTCAAAACTTCAAAATGGCGGATCCAATATGGCGGTCGAAAAAGATAAAATTACGTACTAGTTTTAAGCGTAATCTAATGAATTTTATCTTTTTTGACCGCCATATTGGATCGGCCATTTTGATTTTTGATGTTTTGACTTCAGATTCGTAATCAGCGACCCCAAAAACCCTCGGATACCAAAAACCGTGAAAATTAATCCCATAGAAATATGTATGCATGAAAGAGTTAAAGAAACATATTTGAACTAGTTCTTGCAGCAATAAGCGTAATTATAAAGTTTGCATCAAAAAATCGTTTTTAAACACAAGGAGACTCATTCCGAAGGCGTAAATTGAAACATAACTGGAAAAAGGGAAAAGAAATTCTAAAAATTGGAAAAATTCCATTCAAACAACTGTTCTAATTTGAGTTAATAGACTGTCCTACTTAGTAGTACAGTCTATTAAGTGCTGATGTCCACTCTCTATATTATAGGATCTCTAATAAAATGCTGAGAAAAACTTTAAAACAGACTGTCATACTTTGTAGGAACTGCGATGTCCCATTTTTAAGGTTTTTTGCGGCACCAAAATAGGTGCGGCACCAAAAAAGGTGCTGCACCAAAATAGGTGCGGCACCAATAAAGGTGCGGCACCAAAAAAAGGTGCGGCACCAAAAAAGGTGCGGCACCAAAAAAGGTGCGGCACCAAAATAGGTGCGACACCAAAATAGGTGCGGCACCAAAAAAGGTGCGGCACCAAAAAAGGTGCGGCACAAAAAAGGTGCGGCACCAATAAAGGTGCGGCACCAAAAAAAGGTGCGGCACCAAAAAAAGGTGCGGCACCAAAATAGGTGCGACACCAAAATAGGTGCGGCACCAAAAAAGGTGCGGCACCAAAAAAGGTGCGGCACAAAAAAGGTGCGGCACCAAAAAAGGTGCGGCACCAAAAAAAGTGCGGCACCAAAAAAGGTGAGGCACCAAAATAGGTGCGGCACCAAAAAAGGTGCGGCAAAATAGGTGCGGCACCAAAAAAAGTGCGACACCAAAAAAGGTGCGGCACCAAAATAGGTGCGGCACCAAAAAAGGTGCGGCACCAAAAAAAGTGCGGCACCAAAAAAAGGTGCAGCACCAAAAAGGTGCGGCACCAATAAAGGTGCGGCACCAAAAAAAGGTGCGGCACCAAAAAAGGTGCGGCACCAAAATAGGTGCGGCACCAAAAAAGGTGCGGCACCAAAAAAAGGTGCGGCACCAAAAAAAGTGCGGGACCAAAAAAAGTGCGGCACCAAAAAAAGTGTGGCACCAAAAAAAGTACGGCACCAAAAAAAGTGCGGCACCAAAAAAAGTGTGGCACCAAAAAAAGTACGGCACCAAAAAAAGGTGCGGCACCAAAAAAGGTGCGGCACCAAAAAAAGTGCGGCACTAAAAAAAGTGCGGCACCAAAAAAAGTGCGGCACCAAAATAGGTGCGGCACCAAAAAAAGTGCAGCACCAAAAAAAGGTGCGGCACCAAAAAAGGTGCGGCACCAAAAAAGGTACGGTGTGGAGGTGTGGAGGTGTAGGGTGCGGGGGTGCGGTGGTGCGGTGGTGTGGAGGTGCGGTGGTGCGGTGGTGCGGTGGTGCGGGGGTGCGGAGGTGTGGAGGTGTGGTGGTGCGCAGGTGTGGAGGTGCGGTGGTGTGGAGGTGTGGTGGTGCGGAGGTGCGGAGGTGCGGCGGTGTGGAGGTGTGGAGGTGTGGAGGTGTGGTGGTGCGGGGGTGCGGAGGTGTGGAGGTGTGGAGGTGTGGAGGTGTGGAGGTGTGGAGGTGCGGAGGTGCGGAGGTGCGGAGGTGCGGAGGTGCGGAGGTGTTGGGGTGCGGGGGTTCGGAGGTGTGGAGGTGTTGGGGTGCGGAGGTGTGGGGGTGCGGAGGTGCGGAGGTGTGGAGGTGTGGAGGTGCGGAGGTGTGGAGGTGCGGAGGTGCGGAGGTGCGGATGTGTGGAGGAGTTAGGGTGTGGGGTGCGGGGGTGCGGAGGTGTGGAGGTGCGGTGGGTTGGTGGTGCGGCGGTGGGGAGGTGTGGAGGTGTGGAGGTGTGGAGGTGTGGAGCTGTGGAGGTGTGGAGGTGCAGGGGTGCGGAGGTGTGGAGGTGTGGTGGTGCGGTGGTGCGGTGGTGCGGAGGTGTGGGGGTGCGGTGGTGCGGAGGTGTGGTGGTGTGGAGGTGTGGTGGTGCGGAGGTGTGGAGGTGCGGAGGTGTGGTGGTGCGGAGGTGCCTTGGTGCGGAGGTGTGGAGGTGTGGAGGTGTGGATGTGTGGAGGTGTGGAGGTGCGGAGGTGTGGTGGTGCGGGGTGCCGTGGTGCGGAGGTGTGGAGGTGTGGAGGTGTGGAGGTGTGGATGTATGGAGGTGTGGAGGTGTGGAGGTGTGGTGGTGCGGAGGTGCGGTGGTGCGGTGGTGCGGAGGTGCGGAGGTGCGGGGGTGCGGAGGTGTGGTGGTGCGGGGGTTCGGTGGTGTGGAGGTGTGGTGGTGTGGAGGTGTGGTGGTGTGGAGGTGTGGGGGTGCGGAGGTGCGGAGGTGTGGTGGTGCGGAGGTGCGGATGTGTGGAGGTGTGGAGGTGTGGAGGTGTGGTGGTGTGGAGGTGTGGAGGTGTGGGGGTGCGGAGGTGTGGAGGTGCGGAGGTGCGGAGGTGTGAAGGTGTGGAGGTGCGGGGGTGCGGAGGTGTGGAGGTGTGGAGGTGTTGTGGTGTTGTGGTGCGGAGGTGTGGAGGTGTGGAGGTGCGGAGGTGCGGAGGTGTGGAGGTGTGGTGGTGTGGAGGTGTGGATGTGTGGAGGTGTGGAGGTGTGGAGGTGTGGATGTGTGGAGGTGTGGAGGTGTGGAGGTGTGGAGGTGCGGTGGTGTGGAGGTGCGGAGGTGCGTAGGTGCGGAGGTGCGTAGGTGCGGTGGTGCGGAGGTGTAGAGGTGCGGTGGTGCGGAGGTGTGGAGGTGAGGCGGTGCGGAGGTGTGGGGTGCGGGGGTGCGGAGGTGTGGAGGTGTGGTGGTGCGGAGGTGTGGAGGTGCGGAGGTGTGGAGGTGTGGAGGTGCGGAGGTGTGGAGGTGCGGAGGTGCGGAGGTGCGGATGTGTGGAGGTTGTGGAGGTGTGGAGGTGTGGAGGTGTGGTGTTGTGGAGGTGTGGAGGTGCGGAGGTGCCGTGGTGCGGAGGTGTGGAGGTGTGGTGGTGCGCAGGTGAGGAGGTGCGGGGGTGCGGAGGTGTGGAGGTGCGGAGGTGCGGAGGTGTGGAGGTGTGGAGGTGTGGAGGTGTGGAGGTGTGGAGGTGTGGAGGTGTGGAGGTGTGGAGGTGTGGTGGTGCGGAGGTGCGGAGGTGTGGAGGTGTGGAGGTGCGGTGGTGCGGAGGTGTGGTGGTGCGGAGGTGCAGCGGTGCGTAGGTGCGGTGGTGTGGAGGTGTGGAGGTGGAGGTGCGGTGGTGCGGAGGTGTGGAGGTGCGGATGTGTGGAGGTGTGGAGGTGTGGTGGTGTGGAGGTGTGGTGGTGTGAAGGTGTGGTGGTGTGGGGGTGTGGAGGTGCGGAGGTGCGGAGGTGTGGAGGTGTGGAGGTGTGGAGGTGTGGAGGTGTGGAGGTGTGGATGTGTGGAGGTGTGGAGGTGTGGTGGTGCGGAGGTGCGGAGGTGCGGTGGTGCGGAGGTGCGGAGGTGCGGAGGTGTGGAGGTGTGTGGTGCGGAGGTGTGGGGGTGCGGTGGTGCGGAGGTGTGGAGGTGTGGAGGTGTGGAGGTGTGGAGGTGTGGAGGTGTGGTGGTGTGGAGGTGCGGTGCGGAGGTGTGGTGGTGTTGGGGTGCGGGGGTGCGGAGGTGCGGAGGTGTGGTGGTGTGAAGGTGTGGAGATGTGGAGGTGTGGAGGTGTGGAGGTGTGGAGGTGTGGATGTGTGGAGGTGTGGAGGTGTGGAGGTGTGGAGGTGTGGAGGTGTGGGGGTGGGGTGGTGCGGAGGTGCGGAGGTGCGGTGGTGTGGAGGTGCGGTGGTGCGGAGGTGTGGAGGTGTGGAGGTGCGGAGGTGTGGGGGTGCGGAGGTGCGGAGGTGTGGAGGTGCGGAGGTGCGGATTTGTGGAGGTGTGGAGGTGTGGTGGTGTGGAGGTGTGGGGGTGCGGAGGTGTGGGGGTGCGGAGGTGCGGTGGTGTGGAGGTGTGGAGGTGCGGTGGTGCGGAGGTGCCGAGGTGCGGAGGTGTGAAGGTGTGAAGGTGCGGGGGTGCGGAGGTGTGGAGGTGTGGAGGTGTTGTGGTGTTGGGGTGCGGAGGTGTGGAGGTGCGGAGGTGTGGAGGTGTGGAGGTGCGGAGGTGCGGAGGTGTGGAGGTGCGGAGGTGTGGAGGTGTGGAGGTGTGGAGGTGTGGATGTGTGGAGGTGTGGAGTTGTGGAGGTGTGGAGGTGCGGTGGTGCGGAGGTGCGGAGGTGCGGTGGTGCGGAGGTGCGGATGTGTGGAGGTGTGGAGGTGTGGAAATGTGGGGGTGCGGTGGTGTGGAGGTGTGGTGGTGTGGAGGTGTGGAGGTGCGGTGGTGCCGTGGTGCGGAGGTGTGGAGGTGTGGTGGTGCGCAGGTGTGGAGGTGCGGTGGTGCGGAGGTGTGGGGGTGCGGAGGTGCGGAGGTGCGGAGGTGTGGAAGTGTGGAGGTGTGGAGGTGTGGAGGTGTGGAGGTGTGGAGGTGTGGTGGTGCAGAGGTGCGGAGGTGCGGAGGTGTGGAGGTGTTGTGGTGCGGAGGTGTGGGGTTGCGGTGGTGCGGAGGTGTGGAGGTGTGGTGGTGCGGAGGTGTGGAGGTGCGGTTGTGCGGAGGTGCGGATGTGTGGAGGTGTGGAGGTGTGGAAATGTGGAGGTGTGGTGGTGTGGAGGTGTGGTGGTGTGGAGGTGCGGAGGTGCGGAGGTGCGGAGGTGTGGTGGTGCGCAGGTGTGGAGGTGCGGTGGTGCGGAGGTGTGGGGGTGCGGAGGTGCGGTGGTGCGGAGGTGTGGAAGTGTGGGGTGTGGAGGTGTGGAGGTGTGGAGGTGTGGAGGTGTGGTGGTGTGGAGGTGTGGAGGTGTGGAGGTGTGGAGGTGTGGAGGTGTGGTGGTGCGCAGGTGTGGAGGTGCGGTGGTGCGGAGGTGTGGTGGTGTGGAGGTGTTGTGGTGTTGTGGTGCGGAGGTGTGGAGGTGTGGAGGTGCGGAGGTGCGGAGGTGTGGAGGTGTGGTGGTGTGGAGGTGTGGATGTGTGGAGGTGTGGAGGTGTGGAGGTGTGGATGTGTGGAGGTGTGGAGGTGTGGAGGTGTGGAGGTGCGGTGGTGTGGAGGTGCGGAGGTGCGTAGGTGCGGAGGTGCGTAGGTGCGGTGGTGCGGAGGTGTGGAGGTGCGGTGGTGCGGAGGTGTGGAGGTGAGGCGGTGCGGAGGTGTGGGGTGCGGGGGTGCGGAGGTGTGGAGGTGTGGAGGTGCGGAGGTGTGGAGGTGCGGAGGTGTGGAGGTGTGGAGGTGCGGAGGTGTGGTGGTGCGGAGGTGCGGAGGTGCGGATGTGTGGAGGTTGTGGAGGTGTGGAGGTGTGGAGGTGTGGTGTTGTGGAGGTGTGGAGGTGCGGAGGTGCCGTGGTGCGGAGGTGTGGAGGTGTGGTGGTGCGCAGGTGAGGAGGTGCGGGGGTGCGGAGGTGTGGAGGTGCGGAGGTGCGGAGGTGTGGAGGTGTGGAGGTGTGGAGGTGTGGAGGTGTGGAGGTGTGGAGGTGTGGAGGTGTGGAGGTGTGGTGGTGCGGAGGTGCGGAGGTGTGGAGGTGTGGAGGTGCGGTGGTGCGGAGGTGTGGTGGTGCGGAGGTGCAGCGGTGCGTAGGTGCGGTGGTGTGGAGGTGTGGAGGTGGAGGTGCGGTGGTGCGGAGGTGTGGAGGTGCGGATGTGTGGAGGTGTGGAGGTGTGGTGGTGTGGAGGTGTGGTGGTGTGAAGGTGTGGTGGTGTGGGGGTGTGGAGGTGCGGAGGTGCGGAGGTGTGGAGGTGTGGAGGTGTGGAGGTGTGGAGGTGTGGAGGTGTGGATGTGTGGAGGTGTGGAGGTGTGGTGGTGCGGAGGTGCGGAGGTGCGGTGGTGCGGAGGTGCGGAGGTGCGGAGGTGTGGAGGTGTGTGGTGCGGAGGTGTGGGGGTGCGGTGGTGCGGAGGTGTGGAGGTGTGGAGGTGTGGAGGTGTGGAGGTGTGGAGGTGTGGTGGTGTGGAGGTGCGGTGCGGAGGTGTGGTGGTGTTGGGGTGCGGGGGTGCGGAGGTGCGGAGGTGTGGTGGTGTGAAGGTGTGGAGATGTGGAGGTGTGGAGGTGTGGAGGTGTGGAGGTGTGGATGTGTGGAGGTGTGGAGGTGTGGAGGTGTGGAGGTGTGGAGGTGTGGGGGTGGGGTGGTGCGGAGGTGCGGAGGTGCGGTGGTGTGGAGGTGCGGTGGTGCGGAGGTGTGGAGGTGTGGTGGTGCGGAGGTGTGGGGGTGCGGAGGTGCGGAGGTGTGGAGGTGCGGAGGTGCGGATTTGTGGAGGTGTGGAGGTGTGGTGGTGTGGAGGTGTGGGGGTGCGGAGGTGTGGGGGTGCGGAGGTGCGGTGGTGTGGAGGTGTGGAGGTGCGGTGGTGCGGAGGTGCCGAGGTGCGGAGGTGTGAAGGTGTGAAGGTGCGGGGGTGCGGAGGTGTGGAGGTGTGGAGGTGTTGTGGTGTTGGGGTGCGGAGGTGTGGAGGTGCGGAGGTGTGGAGGTGTGGAGGTGCGGAGGTGCGGAGGTGTGGAGGTGCGGAGGTGTGGAGGTGTGGAGGTGTGGAGGTGTGGATGTGTGGAGGTGTGGAGTTGTGGAGGTGTGGAGGTGCGGTGGTGCGGAGGTGCGGAGGTGCGGTGGTGCGGAGGTGCGGATGTGTGGAGGTGTGGAGGTGTGGAAATGTGGGGGTGCGGTGGTGTGGAGGTGTGGTGGTGTGGAGGTGTGGAGGTGCGGTGGTGCCGTGGTGCGGAGGTGTGGAGGTGTGGTGGTGCGCAGGTGTGGAGGTGCGGTGGTGCGGAGGTGTGGGGGTGCGGAGGTGCGGAGGTGCGGAGGTGTGGAAGTGTGGAGGTGTGGAGGTGTGGAGGTGTGGAGGTGTGGAGGTGTGGTGGTGCAGAGGTGCGGAGGTGCGGAGGTGTGGAGGTGTTGTGGTGCGGAGGTGTGGGGTTGCGGTGGTGCGGAGGTGTGGAGGTGTGGTGGTGCGGAGGTGTGGAGGTGCGGTTGTGCGGAGGTGCGGATGTGTGGAGGTGTGGAGGTGTGGAAATGTGGAGGTGTGGTGGTGTGGAGGTGTGGTGGTGTGGAGGTGCGGAGGTGCGGAGGTGCGGAGGTGTGGTGGTGCGCAGGTGTGGAGGTGCGGTGGTGCGGAGGTGTGGGGGTGCGGAGGTGCGGTGGTGCGGAGGTGTGGAAGTGTGGGGTGTGGAGGTGTGGAGGTGTGGAGGTGTGGAGGTGTGGTGGTGTGGAGGTGTGGAGGTGTGGAGGTGTGGAGGTGTGGAGGTGTGGTGGTGCGCAGGTGTGGAGGTGCGGTGGTGCGGAGGTGTGGTGGTGCGGTGGTGCGGAGGTGCGGCGGTGTGGAGGTGTGGAGGTGCAGAGGTGCGGAGGTGCGGAGGTGTGGAGGTGTTGTGGTGCGGAGGTGTGGGGTTGCGGTGGTGCGGTGGTGTGGAGGTGTGGTGGTGCGGAGGTGTGGAGGTGCGGTAGTGCGGAGGTGCGGATGTGTGGAGGTGTGGAGGTGTGGAAATGTGGAGGTGTGGTGGTGTGGAGGTGTGGTGGTGTGGAGGTGCGGAGGTGCGGAGGTGCGGAGGTGTGGTGGTGCGCAGGTGTGGAGGTGCGGTGGTGCGGAGGTGTGGGGGTGCGGAGGTGCGGTGGTGCGGAGGTGTGGAAGTGTGGGGTGTGGAGGTGTGGAGGTGTGGAGGTGTGGTGGTGTGGAGGTGTGGAGGTGTGGAGGTGTGGAGGTGTGGAGGTGTGGTGGTGCGCAGGTGCGGGGGTGCGGAGGTGTGGAGGTGTGGTGGTGCGGTGGTGCAGGGGTGCGGAGGTGTGGGGGTGCGGTGGTGCGGAGGTGTGGAGGTGTGGTGGTGTGGGGGTGCGGGGGTGCGGTGGTGCGGAGGTGTGGAGGTGCGGAGGTGCGGTGGTGCGGGGGTGCGGAGGTGCGGAGGTGTGGAGGTGTGGTGGTGCGCAGGTGTGGAGGTGCGGTGGTGCGGAGGTGTGGAGGTGCGGTGGTGCGGAGGTGCGGCGGTGTGGAGGTGTGGAGGTGTGGAGGTGTGGAGGTGTGGAGGTGTGGTGGTGCGGGGGTGCGGAGGTGTGGAGGTGTGGAGGTGCGGTGGTGCAGTGGTGCGGAGGTGTGGGGGTGCGGTGGTGCGGAGGTGTGGAGGTGTGGAGGTGTGGTGGTGCGGAGGTGTGGAGGTGCGGAGGTGTGGTGGTGCGGAGGTGTGGAGGTGTGGAGGTGTGGAGGTGTGGAGGTGTGGAGGTGTGGAGGTGTGGAGGTGTGGATGTGTGGAGGTGTGGAGGTGTGGAGGTGTGGAGGTGTGGAGGTGCGGAGGTGCGGAGGTGCGGAGGTGCGGAGGTGTGGAGGTGCGGAGGTGTTGGGGTGCGGGGGTTCGGAGGTGTGGAGGTGTGGTGGTGTGGAGGTGTGGAGGTGTGGAGGTGTGGTGGGGTGGAGGTGTGATGGTGCGGAGGTGCGGTGGTGCGGAGGTGTGGAGGTGTGGAGGTGTGGAGGTGTGGAGGTGTGGAGGTGTGGTGGTGTGGAGGTGCGGTGCGGAGGTGTGGTGGTGTTGGGGTGCGGGGGTGCGGAGGTGCGGAGGTGTGGTGGTGTGAAGGTGTGGAGATGTGGAGGTGTGGAGGTGTGGAGGTGTGGAGGTGTGGATGTGTGGAGGTGTGGAGGTGTGGAGGTGTGGAGGTGTGGGGGTGGGGTGGTGCGGAGGTGCGGAGGTGCGGAGGTGCGGTGGTGTGGAGGTGCGGTGGTGCGGAGGTGTGGAGGTGTGGGGGTGCGGAGGTGTTGGGGTGCGGAGGTGCGGAGGTGTGGAGGTGCGGAGGTGCGGATTTGTGGAGGTGTGGAGGTGTGGTGGTGTGGAGGTGTGGGGGTGCGGAGGTGTGGAGGTGCGGAGGTGCGGTGGTGTGGAGGTGTGGAGGTGCGGTGGTGCGGAGGTGCCGAGGTGCGGAGGTGTGAAGGTGTGAAGGTGCGGGGGTGCGGAGGTGTGGAGGTGTGGAGGTGTTGTGGTGTTGGGGTGCGGAGGTGTGGAGGTGCGGAGGTGTGGAGGTGTGGAGGTGCGGAGGTGCGGAGGTGTGGAGGTGCGGAGGTGTGGAGGTGTGGAGGTGTGGAGGTGTGGATGTGTGGAGGTGTGGAGTTGTGGAGGTGTGGAGGTGCGGTGGTGCGGAGGTGCGGAGGTGCGGTGGTGCGGAGGTGTGGAGGTGCGGTGGTGCGGAGGTGTGGAAGTGTGGCGGTGCGGAGGTGTGGGGTGCGGTGGTGCGGAGGTGTGGAGGTGTTGGGGTGCGGTGGTGTGGTGGTGTGGAGGTGCGGAGGTGTGGAGGTGCGGAGGTGCGGAGGCGCGGTTGTGTGGAGGTTGTGGAGGTGTGGAGGTTGTGGAGGTGTGGAGGTGTGGAGGTGCGGTGGTGCGGAGGTGTGGGGGTGCGGAGGTGCGGTGGTGCGGAGGTGTGGAAGTGTGGGGTGTGGAGGTGTGGAGGTGTGGAGGTGTGGAGGTGTGGTGGTGCGGTGGTGCGGAGGTGTGGAGGTGCGGAGGTGCGGAGGTGTGGAGGTGTGGAGGTGTGGAGGTGTGGAGGTGTGGAGGTGTGGAGGTGTGGAGGTGTGGAGGTGTGGTGGTGTGTGGGTGCGGGGGTGCGGAGGTGTGGAGGTGTGGAGGTGCGGTGGTGCGGCGGTGCGGAGGTGTGGAGGTGTGGAGGTGCGTAGGTGTGGAGGTGTGGAGGTGTGGTGGTGCGGAGGTGTGGAGGTGCGGAGGTGTGGAGGTGCGGAGGTGTGGAGGTGTGGAGGTGTGGAGGTGTGGATGTGTGGAGGTGTGGAGGTGTGGAGGTGCGGAGGTGTGGAGGTGCGGAGGTGCCGTGGTGTGGAGGTGTGGGGGTGCGGAGGTGCGGCGGTGCGTAGGTGCGGAGGTGTGGAGGTGTGGAGGTGCGGTGGTGCGGTGGTGCGGAGGTGTGGAGGTGCGGATGTGTGGAGGTGTGGAGGTGTGGAGGTGTGGTGGTGTGGAGGTGTGGTGGTGTGGAGGTGCCGTGGTGCGGAGGTGTGGAGGTGTGGTGGTGCGCAGGTGTGGAGGTGCGGGGGTGCGGAGGTGTGGAGGTGCGGAGGTGCGGAGGTGTGGAGGTGTGGAGGTGTGGAGGTGTGGAGGTGTGGAGGTGTGGAGGTGTGGAAATGTGGAGGTGTGGTGGTGTGGTGGTGTGGGGGTGCGGAGGTGCGGAGGTGCAGAGGTGCCGTGGTGCGGAGGTGTGGAGGTGTGGTGGTGCGCAGGTGTGGAGGTGCGGGGGTGCGGAGGTGTGGAGGTGCGGAGGTGCGGAGGTGTGGAGGTGTGGAGGTGTGGAGGTGTGGAGGTGTGGAGGTGTGGAGGTGTGGAAATGTGGAGGTGTGGTGGTGTGGAGGTGTGGTGGTGTGGAGGTGTGGAGGTGCGGAGGTGCCGTGGTGCGGAGGTGTGGAGGTGTGGTGGTGCGCAGGTGTGGAGGTGCGGTGGTGCGGAGATGTGGGGGTGCGGAGGTGCGGAGGTGCGGAGGTGTGGAAGTGTGGAGGTGTGGAGGTGTGGAGGTGTGGAGGTGTGGAGGTGTGGAGGTGTGGAGGTGTGGAGGTGTGGAGGTGTGGAGGTGCGGGGGTGCAGAGGTGTGGAGGTGTGGGGGTGCGGTGGTGCGGGGGTGCGGAGGTGTGGAGGTGCGGGGGTGCGGAGGTGTGGAGGTGTGGAGGTGTGGGGGTGCGGAGGTGTGGAGGTGCGGAGGTGTTGTGGTGCGGAGGTGTGGAGGTGTTGGGGTGTGGTGGTGTGGAGGTGTGGAGGTGCGGAGGTGCGGGGGTGCGGAGGTGTGGTGGTGCGGGGGTGCGGAGGTGTGGAGGTGTGGGGGTGCGGAGGTGTGGTGGTGCGCAGGTGTGGTGGTGCGGTGGTGCGGAGGTGTGGATGTGCGGAGGTGCGGTGGTGCGGAGGTGTGGAGGTGTGGAGGTGTGGAGGTGTGGAGGTGTTGGGGTGCGGGGGTGCGGAGGTGTGGGGGTGTGGAGGTGTGGTGGTGCGGAGGTGTGGAGGTGTGGGGGTGCGGGGGTGCGGAGGTGTGGACGTGTGGAGGTGTGGGGGTGCGGTGGTGCGGAGGTGTTGGGGTGCGGGGGTGCGGAGGTGTGGAGGTGTGGAGGTGTGGAGGTGCGGAGGTGTGGAGGTGCGGAGGTGTGGAGGTGCGGAGGTGTGGAGGTGTGGAGGTGTGGAGGTGTTGAGGTGTGGAGGTGTGGAGGTGTGGAGGTGCGGAGGTGCGGTGGTGCGGTGGTGCGTGGGTGCGGAGGTGCGGAGGTGCGGAGGTGTGGAGGTGCGGTGGTGTGGAGGTGCGGTGGTGCGGGGTGCGGAGGTGCGGAGGTGTGGTGGTGCGGAGGTGTGGAGGTGCGGTGGTGCGATGGTGCGGTGGTGCGGAGGTGTGGAGGTGCGGAGGTGTGGAGGTGTGGAGGTGTGGAGGTGTGTAGGTGCGGAGGTGTGGAGGTGTGTTGGTGCGGAGGTGCGGAGGTGTGGAGGTGGAGGTGTGGAGGTGGGGGTGTGGAGGTGGAGGTGTGGAGGTGGAGGTGTGGAGGTGGAGGTGTGGAGGTGTGGAGGTGTGGTGGTGTGGTGGTGTGGAGGTGTGGAGGTGTGGAGGTGTGGTGGTGCGGAGGTGCGGTGGTGCGGTGGTGCGGTGGTGTGGAGGTGTGGAGGTGTGGAGGTGTGGAGGTGCGGTGGTGCGGAGGTGTGGGGGTGCGGCGGTGCGGAGGTGCGGAGGTGCGGAGGTGTGGTGGTGCGGAGGTGTGTGGTGCGGGGGTGCGGGGGTGCGGAGGTGTGGAGGTGCGGAGGTGTGGTGGTGTGGAGGTGTTGGGGTGCGGAGGTGTGGAGGTGTGGAGGTGTGGAGGTGCGGAGGTGTGGAGGTGTGGAGGTGTGGAGGTGTGGAGGTGGAGGCGTGGAGGTGTGGAGGTGGCACCAAAAAAGGTGCGGCACCAAAATAGGTGCGGCACCAAAAAAGGTGCGGCACCAAAAAAAAGTTGCGGCACCAAAAAAAGTGCGGCACTAAAAAAGGTGCGGCACCAAAAAAAGTGAGGCACCAAAAAAAGTGCGGCACCAAAAAAAGATGCGGCACCAAAAAAAGTACGGCACCAAAAAAAGGTGCGGCACCAAAAAAGGTGCGGCACCAAAAAAAGGTGCGGCACCAAAAAAGGTGCGGCACCAAAAAAAGTGCGGCACCAAAAAAAGTGCGGCACCAAAAAATGTGCGGCACCAAAAAAAGGTGCGGCACCAAAAAAAGTGCGGCACCAAGAAAAGTGCGGCACCAAAAAAGGTGCGGCACCAAAAAAAGTGCGGCACCAAAAAAAGTGCGGCACCAAAAAAAGATGCGGCACCAAAAAAGGTGCGGCACCAAAAAAGGTGCGGCACCAAAAAAAGTGCGGCACCAAAAAAATTATGGCACCAAAAAAATTATGGCACCAAAGAAAGTGCGGCACCAAAGTAGGGCACCAAAGTACGGCACCAAAGTACGGCATCAAACAGTGTTGTGCCGGTTTTTTACGTAAAGTAATTTACCTAGTTTTTTACGCGTAAAAACCTCAATTTTAACGTAAAAAACGTAAAAAACTGTAAAAAACCTAAAACATTGATGATCAAAACTTTAATAAGTAGCCGTTCACTAAATATAGTAATTATTTGTAAATAAATCACCTTAGAACAATAAAAAGGTTAATAGTCTTCAGCAAACAAAGAATTCAAAAGCATTTCCTCTTGAAAGTGAAAAAGATTTTAAACTCGGAGTTCAAAAACTGTTTATATCCTACATTACGTCCGCCTACTCATTTTAACGTTAATTAATGTGAATAATGTGGAGAGATTTGTGACATATGGGCTATTTTAACCCTTTGTTGCAGTGTTGTTGTACAACAACACCTTTTCTAATTCAGTTTTTTAATATTATAACATATATTTCATGCACTTATATTGACTAAATTCATTTCGTAAGTATCCTAGGACATCAATTGTTATGAAAAAAAAGTAATATGCGCTTTTTTTTATAATTACTGCATTTTATAAATAAATAAATAGCAAAAAAGTAGCTTTTTGCAGATTAAATGAAACTGTGGCAAATCTATTACAGTTAAAAAAATCGGTAATTAGCTTTATAAAGGTTTTTGGGGTCGCTAATTACGAATCTGAAGTCAAAACTTCAAAATTCAAAATGGTGGATCCAATATGGCGGTCGAAAAAGATAAAATTACGTACTAGTTTTCAGCGTAATCTAATGAATTTTATCTTTTTTGACCGCCATATTGGATCCGCCATTTTGATTTTTGAAGTTTTGACTTCAGATTCGTAATCAGCGACCCCAAAAACCCTCGGATACCAAAAACCGTGAAAATTAATTCCATAGAAAAATGTATGCATGAAAGGGTTAAAGAAACATATTTGGACTAGTTCTTGCAGCAATAAGCGTAATTTTAAAGTTTGCATCAAAAAATCGTTTTTAAACACAAGGAGACTCATTCCGAAGGCGTAAATTGAAACAAAACTGGAAAAAGGGAAAAGAAATTCTAAAAACTGGAAAAATTCCATTCAAACAACTGTTCTAATTTGAGTTAATAGACTGTCCTACTTAGTAGTACAGTCTATTAAGTGCTGATGTCCACTCTCTATATTATAGGATCTCTAATAAAATGCTGAGAAAAACTTTAAAACAGACTGTCATACTTTGTAGGAACTGCGATGTCCCATTTTTTAGGTTTTTTACTATTTTTTACGTTTTTTACGGTTTTTTACGTTTTTTACCAGTTTTTTACGTTTTTTACGTGAAAAATGTAAAAAACTGTTTTTTACGCCGTTTTGCCCAACACTGCATGTCCGTCCGTCTGTCTGTCTGTCTGTCTGTCTGTCTGTCTGTCCGTCTGTCTGTCTGTCTGTCTGTCCGTCTGTCCGTCTGTCTGTCCGTCCGTCTGTCTGTCCGTCCGTCTGTCTGTCTGTCCGTCTCTCTGTGGCGCGGATTGCGGGCGCACGGATTGAGCTAGAGACTTGAAATTTTGCGCAGATCCGTTTTTCGTAAAATGTGAGGCTAAGGTCGTTAATGGGCAAAAATGGACCATTAGGGGGGGTATGTTTGTGAATACCCTTAATATTTCCGAGAATTGATTTAAAGTTATTAAGCTAAAGTAATATGTAGTTGCTCTAAAACTTTATATAATGGTGACAAACTGTTAGAATTTTAAAAAACTAAATAAATACGATTTGAATAAATAGATGTCTCTTTATTATCTTAATTTTCAACGTTTCAAAAACGTACTTAAAGCTAACAATAAATAAATTCATTTAAAAACTTGTTTTGTTCACAAATACATTCAAAAATTGTCTAAAAAACATTTTCTTTTGACATTTAAAAGGTTTTCCGGTGCATTGGACAGAAGTAGTACAAAAGGATTTACAATTTGATATTATAAAATTTATGAAAACTATTAAATAATCAATATTAACAATGAGAAAAATTTGTTCTAATTAAGGTTGGACGTGTTGAATATTTCTCACGATAACGACGGTAATGGCACTCAGTATGACGGTGGGTAAATCTAATTTTATAAAATTGGCGTCGCCACAGTAGGTATATTCAGCTTCCTGGAATTGTAAATCAATTATTTTAAATTATTTTAGTGCACAAAATTGTTGTTACTTCAGGATGCTCCGTATAGCATTCATCGAGCCTTCGCCGTGGCAGTTCATTTAGCTGTAATTTATGACAAGGAAACTGTTTCCCCTCATAGTTTATAACTTGTGGCGATGAGGTAATAAATCGGTAACACGTGGGATATAGGGTGTTAATGACGATCAACAGGAGATTCGATTTTGGGATGCGTTTTACGTGGAACGGCTGTGAGCAGTTCGATTGGACGGCTGTATTAAAATCCTTGCCATTAATAAACATATCCTGTTGTAAAACATAGAGATCTGATTTTTTATCACAAGGAAAGAAGATCTGCTTGTATTTAATTTCTATTGGCCGTTTAAAGTACTCGTCCTCGTCCTGATGTATTAATTTCTTTTTGTCTTTCTGAGGTGGTGGAGGTGCCATTGTCCGAGAATCGTAATCGTGATCATCTTCATCATCGTAAACTGTAAAAAAGGACTCCAATTAAATTATTTTGCTTCAAGAAATCGTCAAAAAAATTACATGGTATCCCTTCTACCCACAAACTGAGACGTGACCAATGCCACATGAGCTCCGTCAAAAGCCAATTAATTCCCAACGAAATCAATTTCAATGGCTGAAAATATAAATATTTTATGTATATTGAAAGTTAAATTTAACTCGTCTTGATTTTACATTCAAAAGGACACTCGCATCGTCGGTGTCAAGCACTTGTTTTGTACAAGTTCCCTGTAGGTCATAGACGGTCAGTTTTTTAAAAACATTCAGCTGAACTAAACCTTCCATTACTGCGCCCTCAACTTCACCAAAAAATATCCCTGTATCGTTACTTCCTTCCGATAGTAAAATGTAACCGTTGTTATCAACCACATAACATCGATACTCCTCTGAGTCACACGTTTTAGCGCATCCTTGACACTAAAATGAATTGACGGACAATATAATTGTTACTAATTACAAGGTCGTTCAATAAATAGAAAAACTGAATTTCCTAAAAGTCAAATTACTGACACCAAAGTAGTACTTATGTCAACCATGATGTCAGCGGTTGACATATGACATCGTATCACGATATATATATCAACCGTTAACGTCACGGTTAGCATGAATGCTTAAAGGGCCTTTCAATAATTTCAGTAGTAAACGTTAACAAAGTTTATTAGGATTTGTAGGACCCTCTTTAATTTCGACAATGCCGGGTTAAAAACTGCGATTTTTCTTACCATTTCCTCAGAGGTTATATTGAAAAACCGATCCAGCATAAGAGCATGCGAAAATTGAAATCCAACAACACACGCTGGGGACTCTAGACCACCATCCCTCGGGAAAATTGCATGTGATGAGGTCACTTTGAGGCCACCATCTTCAGGAGGATCAAAAGCATGTGGCACCGAATAGACAAAACTGTCGTGATCGATCGCGTGCTGAAGAATTGCACTCCTATACCAAGTTTCATCAATCGCGTATGTGTGGTAATCGCCAAACTCCCGATCTGTCTCCACTTCTACTTCACCAAAAATGAATTGCCATCGAGTTAATCCACTCATCGTAGCCACAAATCTTAAAGTTGCATTGTATTTTTCAATCAAATGCCGTTCATATTCATCGACAAATTTCCACACTCCATAACTAGTATTAGTTACCTAAAAATTATTCATTGGAAAATTTAGATTTTGTTTTTAACCAACAATAATGAATATTTTATACCTTTGCATCAAAAACTAAGAGCTCTACAAGTTCTTTATTGCAATAGTAGGCATCATCGTCCAAAGTCTTACGTCCACAGTTTACTAATGATTTTTTTATTAATAAAAATAAGTGAAATTAAATTTTGAGTTTAAAAAATTATCTTACGCTCATCTGATTCGTATGGTGATTTCAAATCAACTTCATACTGTTCAGTCCACTTCCAGTCTGGGCTGTTTAGTTTTTCCAGAAAGTGCCGCAGTTCAGCTTCTGGTGTAGGAAATTCATGTCCCTCCAAATAATGATATTTACAATATACCCTAAAATTCAGGATTTTAGTTAGAGGTAAGTTCCAATAAAAGGTTTTTCTGACAAATTAATTAAATTTATACACTTTTAGTTTGTTTCTGACCATGAAAATATCTTAACACGTTGACTGCCACCATGGAAGTGAAAAAAAAACGGGTCCCAGAGGTCAGTAAACTTTTTTATGAATTGCCTTGAAATATTTCCTTTCTTCTTCTATAAACGGAAAGTTTTGTATTCATGACGGAAACCGACTCGAGGACGGGGGCAGATAGAAAATGATCAATACGAAATCCGTTGCAGGCAAAGTTATCAGATTCACGGGTGTTCGTGCATCTGTCTATCGGTCTGTCTGTGGTACGTATCTTAAATAACTCGAGAATGCGTACCGACTTGAAATTTTTTGTAAATAATTTTTATAAAAATAGCAGTTTTCTGTCGACTTTTGTAAAAGTAACGGTGGCTATACCGGGTACCTCCCATACACTTTTTTTTTTGAAAAAATACAGCTTTTTAAAAATTTCTCGAAACCTTTGCGCTTATGGGAAAAAATTAATATAACAACATATAAAGAACTAGCTTGCATACCCGTCGTTGCCGGTTAAGTTTTTTCAAATTTTAATTATTTTTTTTGATGGCCTATGTTGAAGCTAAACTTCAGGCCAATCGGTTCAGTAGTTTCCCCGCGAAAGAGTAACATCGCGCAAAAACTTTACCCCCACCTCTTACTCCCCCCACCCCTCGCGCTACTTTTCCGTATGCCTATGTGGGAATCAGAACTACCACAGACACTCATGCCAAATTTCAAGTCAATCGGTTCAGCCGTTTTTACGTGAAAGAGGAACAGACAGACAGTCAGACAGACAGACAGACACCAACTCATTTTTATATATTAGTATGATAAAAAATGTTCTAAAATAAAAATTTCCAAATTTTCCACATTTTTCGCTTCAACGATTTTGTACGTATCTCCGACCAGTATTTATATAAAAAAAATTTGGAGAAGGAAAAGCGTATAATTTATTTCGCTGTCTTTTTAAATTAAGCAGGTATGTCGTAGTTCTGAAGCAAGCTAACATTAACTGAAAACAGTCACAATCAACTATCCTTACCAATCTGGTTGAACTTTCCAATTTTCACCCATGAAGAAATCCGAAATATTGACCTTCATGTGGCGATTCCTTTTCACTTCATCGCCAACTTTAATCCAAGTTTTCCCATAGTCCGACGGCAGAACTACGCCCAGGGAAAATGGCGTGTTAGGAAGTGGTGCAAAGAAGTAATCTTGCCTTTCTGTCGAAACTCGACGCATTTTGTCGTAGTGGTATTTTACAGGGACATTTGTTAAATTTCCCACTTTGTGATTTACGAGCGCTAACCGCAGATCCAGCAAAAGCTGCCCAGGATTACGAACTTCTGAATCATCATCGAACTGTTCCACTTCCGAAAAATCTATGCTGTTGTAGTTTTGTTTGAGCTCTCCACTTTCCTTGAATTTAAAAAAAAACATGATTTTAGTACCTAAATTCAGAAATACTAAAAAAATAAATAAAATAATAATAAAAAAACAAAAATTTATGGAAATTCTAATGTACAGACGTCTCCATATTTAGGACGTTTTTAGCCGAAGGTTTTGCCTTGTATTTGTCTTGGTATTTTGTGGTAAAAAAAATAAAGATGTAAATTCCTGATTATTGGCAACATTCAAAATGGATATAAAGCCCAAAACTTTGAAAAATTTATTTTTTTTAAATATAAATACAAAAAATTTTTGCCGTCGTATATCAAGAACGGGTACATAATATTGAGCGCCGTGCATCAAAACGTCTTATGTCGATGGGAGTAAAACATTTTCACTACTTCGTCCTTGTAAGGATAAGAGAAGGTTTTTCAAGGATAACTTAACCCATTAAGACCCAAGATGTTATATTTTTTTATCTTTTTTTTTAAATATTTAGATATATCATTTATAGGACCGTTTTGAATTGGAAACACGATTTATGTTCTGTCCCATAAAAAAGAACACTGCAATTTAGGGAAATAGGATTTCTAATTCAATTAATGTGCTTCAACAAGAAAATTACACTGTCTTTAAAATAGGACGCTGGTAATTAATTTGTTAGTTATCCCTGTCCTCAAATAATTTTCCGGAAATAATCTCATCGGAGGAATTTTGGGTTGCTTAATCCGATTCTGATGTTAAGAACAGTGTTGGGCAAAACGGCGTAAAAAACAGTTTTTTACATTTTTCACGTAAAAAACGTAAAAAACGTAAAAAACTGGTAAAAAACGTAAAAAACCGTAAAAAACGTAAAAAATAGTAAAAAACCTAAAAAATGGGACATCGCAGTTCCTACAAAGTATGACAGTCTGTTTTTCTCAGCATTTTATTAGAGATCCTATAATATAGAGAGTGGACATCAGCACTTAATAAACCGTACTACTAAGTAGGACAGTCTATTAACTCAAATTAGAACAGTTGTTTGAATGGAATTTTTCCAGTTTTTAAAATTTCTTTTCCCTTTTTCCAGTTTTGTTTCAATTTCCGCCTTCGGAATGAGTCTCCTTGTGTTTAAAAACGATTTTTTGATGCAAACTTTAAAATTACGCTTGTTGTTGCAAGAACTAGTCCAAATATGTTTCTTTAACCCTTTCATGCATACATTTTTCTATGGAATTAATTTTCATGGTTTTTGGTATCCGAGGGTTGTTGGGGTCGCTGATTACGAATCTTAAGTCAAAACTTCAAAAATCAAAATGGCGGATCCAATATGGCGGTCAAAAAAGATAAAATTCATTAGATTACGCTGAAAACTAGTACGTAATTTTATCTTTTTTGACCGCCATATTGGATCCGCCATTTTGAAATTTGAAGTTTTGACTTCAGATTCGTAATTAGCGACCCCAAAAACCTTTATAAAGCTAATTACCGATTTTTTAACTGTAATAGATTTGCCACAGTTACATTTAATCTGCAAAATAGCTACTTTTTTGCTATTTATTTATTTATAAAATGCAGTAATTATAAAAAAAAGGCGCATATTACTTTTTTTCATAACAATTGATGTCCTAGGATACTTACGAAATGAATTTAGTCAATATAAGTGCATGAAATATATGTTATAATATTAAAAAACTGAATTAGAAAAGGTGTTGTTGTACAACAACACTGCAACAAAGGGTTAAAATAGCCCATATGTCGCAAATCTCTCCACATTATTCACATTAATTAACGTTAAAATGAGTAGGCGGACGTAATGTAATGAAAGGATATAAACAGTTTTTGAACTCCGAGTTTAAAATCTTTTTCACTTGCAAGAGGAAATGCTTTTGAATTCTTTTCTGTGTTTGCTGAAGACTATTAACCTTTTTATTGTTCTAAGTTGATTTATTTACGAATAATTACTATATTTAGTGAACGGCTACTTATTAAAGTTTTTATCATCAATGTTTTAGGTTTTTTACAGTTTTTTACGTTTTTTACGTTTTTTACGTTAAAATTGAGGTTTTTTACGCGTAATTTTTTACGTGTAAAAAACTAGGTAAATTACTTTACGTAAAAAACCGGCACAACACTGGTTAAGAAGTCTATAAGGATAATAGAAGGACCTATAAGGATATTATGATTATCCTTTTCCTCAAATTTCTCGAAAAACAATCTCATCGGCGAATTTTTTGGGTCGCTGAATCCGATTCTGGAGTCAAAAAATCCGTAAGGATATCTCAAAGAAAAGAAGGATGTGTATTTTTTAAAGCTTTGTTTTAAAAAAATACACCACTTCAAGGCCTCCTGGTTCTGGGTCCTGTGCAGATCATATAGTCGAACCTGAAGAGTCCAGAAAAAAATCCAGTGGTCGAATGTTTTCAGGTTGGATTTATGCGACTTTACTTTTTAACACATTTTTAAGTAAACAATAAATTACTTACCACCGGTCTTAAATCTGGATGGATGATAATGTATCCATTATTGCTCACTATAAAGGGATAGGCGTTCACTCCCAACTAAAAAATATATTTTTTATCTCTTTTTCAGTTTTTCGTTGTTTTTTTTTTATTATTTATATACCTTGTAAGGCAACGTAAGTTTGTCGATATCTTCTAAAGGAACATCAGTTCCGGCAACCCCTAATAGTCGTGCTCTTTTCGTTGAGTTGTCAAGATCACCTCGAAGGGCTTTTTTGTCGAATGCAGGAACACCAACAGCTATCATCAGTCTTGTGGGTGTGTCATCATCTCCTTCTGTTAAGTACTAAAAATTTATAAATTTTTTGTTATTAAAGATAAAGAAAAACATGCACAGGTATTGCAATATTTGAAATTGTGTATCGAATTTACAAAGCGACATGGAACAAAATTCAAATCAAGAATTAAGTGGTTAATCACAGCGCTTTTGGGACAAGTAATAACTAATTTTGAAGACGTATTTCATATTAAACACTATCACCGAGGCAAGAAGATCTGCCAGATATAAAATTGCATTTTTCAACTGCTACGCCTTCAAAATCAGGACGACAGTATGATATACTTTTCACAACATTTTTGACCCCGTTTTTTACTAAACGATTTAAATATTATACCGTTTCATCAGCAAATGCATGAGTCCAAGTTGGGGGATGTTCCACCCCTTGTAGAACCAAAGGACAAGCGATCACATCGACATATTTCAGCACTTCTTCCTGAACCTCATCCAACGTTTGGATGTGAGAATAGTATCCCCGATTCAGACAGGCCATCCATTGGATTTCTCGAACTTTGGTCACTTCCTTACCTAGCAAATACGTAAATACTCGAACAGGAATTTTGGATGAATTTCCGTAAGGAACACGATTGTAGTCCTCGAAAACTTCAGTTTCATTGCCATTAACTCCATCCGTAACTAACATTATGGCTTGATTACAGCCAGTCGCGGATTCATTACAACGTCTTAGGACACGGTACTTGAATTAAAAATAAGAAAAGTGAAATAAAGTCTGATATAAAGTGAATGTAAATGAAATACCCTTTCTAATAACTCAAATGCCTTCTCATATGCTGCCGTAACATTGGCAAAGTCCTCGGGTTGAACATTTTTCACGGCACCATTGAATACTTCAATATTTTCCTTAGTTGCCTGCACCAGACTATCATTAAAGCAATCCACCAAAAATTCTGGCTCTTCGGCGAATTTTATTATATTCAAAAAGTCATTATTTGAGAATGTGTCCATGAGACTTCTAATCGTCAGCTGAGCCACGTAATTTCTAAAGCCGAACATGGACCCGGAATTATCTAGCAGGATGACGACATCCTTTGAGCAAGTTGCTGTTTCAATGTACCACGAACGCTTTCGGCAATCGTACGTGTCGGGATCATCTGCGCTCCACATTAAAGCTGGATAGTGTCGTAAAATACCCGTCGCCGATCCAAAATATTGCCAGGATAAAGCGGGATCCGTTCGATAATTTTGTATGAAAACTTTATCCAATTCTTCGGACCACATTAGTGCTTCTAATACTACTGCACCTAGAATTAAAAGAGTAAAAAGTTTAAAGATTTATTGTTTATTTTTTTTTTCGAAAAACATAAAATGTATTAGTGGCGATGCGTCAGAGTAGACTATCTAGTAGACAAGACAACATAGACAGGGCATGGTCAAAAAATACTAATTATTACACCCTAAAAAGTACGAATTTATTGCGTAGTAACACTAAATATTACTACTATAAAATTTTCAATAGTTTCTGTCCCTTTATGTCTTTTTTTACTTTCTTCTGCTATAGAGGGAAAGTATTGTTTTCATGACGGAAACCGACTCGAGAGCGGGGGCAGCTAGAAACTTTTTGATCAGTACGGAATACGTTTCAGGCAAAATTATGAGGATGTCTGTCGGTCTGCTGGTCTGCCGTTCTGTCGGTCGGGTTGTCTGTCTGTCTATTTATCTGTTTATCTGTTTATCTGTCCGTCTGTCTGTCGATCTTTCGATCTGTCCGTTTTACGTATCTTAAATAACTTGAGGACTTGTTGAGCTAGCGATTTGAAATTTTGTGTGAATAAGTCTTCGTAGTTTTCTGTCAACTTTTGGAAAAGTAACGTTAGCTATAACGAGTACCTCCCATAATTTTTTTTAAATAGTTTTTTGAAGATTTTTTGAAAGAACGATGCACGATTTCGCCTCCCTAAACTAACTTTTGTTATATGGCTTCAAGAGCCACCGAATTGCAAGGGGATGATGAGGGGTTAACGAACTTTCTTATGATTTTTGACAGAAGTCATGGCATCATGGCATGATTTCTGTGAGAAATCACAAGAAAGTTCCCCCTCACCATCCCCCTGCAATTCGGTGGCTCTTGAAGCCATATATGGGTGAAACTGAGACTGTGCCCTTTCCAAAAAGTACTCAACCAAAGTGAAAACTAAACGGATTCAAAAGTTAACCCAGGTCACGAAAAATGCTATTTATTGCATGGTTCTTTATGCGCTCTTGGGAAAAAAAATTAGACGACATAAAGTTTTCTACATTTTTTGCTTTAACGGATTTTAGGTATCTCTAACAGTTTTCAGATATTTGAAATAAATTAAGTTTTTTTGAAAACTTCTCGAAACTAAAGGAGCCGCTCCATTACCATGACTTTTTACGATGACAAAAAAAATGAGACACATTTATGTGAAGATGCCTTGGCGAGAAAGGGAGATAAGAATGAACTGCAAAAATTTGTCGGCAAATGCAAAAATAATTTCCCCTCTTTTGTTATGGCGATGTTATGGCGATTTTATGGCGATTTCTACTACAACCACACATTGTCCCTGTAAGTGAATAGTTTTTTTTTTCTCCTTCGCATGCATAGTCAAAAGCTTTGTTACCATGCCAATTTGAACATTATATTCATAGCATAAGGTTTGATATGATTGCTATAAAATTGTAAAACTGGAAGGGATAGCGTTTAACTTGTATTCAGTCATTCCTATTTAGATCTACATAAGTCTATCTTGCTCTAGTTTCCTGCATTTTTTTGTCATGGTAAAAAGTTATGGTAATGGAGCGGCTTTTTTGAAAAAATACATATAACCAAATTTAAACAAAATAAAATTTCCTGTATTTTTTCCTTTAATGGTATTCACGTATCTTTAACGGTTCTCGAGGTATTTGAAAAAAAATATTATTTTTACATATTCTTGCCGAAGCTAAATATTGGAGAGGAAAATTTTGTGTTGATCACAACTGATATTTTGACTAAATTCTATCTATCTTTTGACTAAGTCTACCATAACGCTTCGCCACTAAACAATTAATTTACTCACCCTTATCATAAATATTGGAAGGAACTTGAACAGAACTATGTGTTGTATTAACTGCAATATTATAAAAATGCGTATCTGGATCTAAATAAAATGTTTTATACATATTTCGATTATCCTCTAGGAATGGGTGCCCTTCGAGTGAATATGCGGTTTCATTAAATTCAGTTGGTGAATATTTACTGGAGAAATATGTAAAATTTCCCGATTCCGTTTCATTAAATTCAAAATTTTCGTAGACATTCTCAGCTTCCACTTGAATACATCTAATTGCGTCCATTTTCCGGGACAGCATTCGACCAACATTTTCCGCTATCGAAGCCATAAGGGTTGTTCCTTCCTTCAACTCAACTCGAGCATTGTACTCTTTGTATTTCTAAAATGAAATAATTTCTTTTTTTTGATTTCTTATAAAAATAAAATTGTAAATACCGCCTTAATTTCGGGCGATTTCGTCATGTGTTTTGCCAATTCCCAGAGTTCTTCTCCGAATTTATCAGCCCATCGAGCAATTCTAGAATTATGAAAATAAATTAGAAATTAAAACAAATTCATGATTTTTGCTAAAAACTTTTTTATGGATTTTTCCAATATTTTCGATTAACTGAAAAATTGTACAAGAAAAACTTTCAACATCTCGTTGATTAACTCGTTATAAATTGTTTATTTACGATTTTGCCATTTGAAAATAGGTAAATATTTGTCGGTCGCAAATTGAATTATTTTTAAACAAAAATTCTATTTTGGGGTGGTCGCGTGCTTGGAACAATATTCACATTCAACAGGTGGATTTTCTTTGATCCCTCTCTTAAATTATATTCGCGGAGTCAGTCAGTTCGACCTAGTCACGATATTTTTGAAATTACTTTCTCTGGCCAACAACGGAAACCACCTGTTTGTGTTGGCACTTAAATAAGGCTAGTGAGTAAAACGATTTTCCAAGTTATTTCCGTTGTCAACAATAAGTTTTCCACGTGGTTTTGTAAAGAGTAATTGCTTTTGCTGAAATCAGTGTAAAGTTGTTGTTCTATGTTACTCTTAAAAAACCCATTAAGAGATAAATCTTTAAAAAATCAAATCAACTAAAATATCTTAATAATAATGAAATGCGAAATTTTTGAAATGGTAGAGAATAGTAAAAACCGCACTTCGTATTTGCCCCTGGAAACATTTTCAAGTATAGGAAAATTATTAACTATCACAGTTGTGTTGTTCAAGTACAGTTTTTAAATATATTTTTTGTCTTGTCTGTTTTTCGACACACTTATATATATTTTTCCGGAAAATTTGAGGAAAATCTTTACAGGAACTTCCGTTATCCTTACAGACTTTTTAATGCTGGAATCGGATTCTGTAACCCCAAAAACCCCTAATGCGATTTTTTTTCCGGGACATACGAGGAAAAGAATAATCATGCTATCCTTAAAGGACCTTCCCTTAACCTTACAAGGACGAAGTAGTGAAAATATTGAATTGTCATCGAAGTTACGTATGTGTGCAAAATTTCAAGTCAATCAGATCATTACAAAATTTGACCCTGACAGACGAACAGACAGACAAATAGACAGACAAATAGACACATACGAATGCAAGCTAAATAAAAGCTTTCAATTATGAATTTAAATTGTTCCCTGATTTTTTGGAATTGCCTTTTTTTTGCTGTAGAAAATTTCGCGACATTTTTATTTTTCTCGTTTTGTATTCATGAAGGACATCGGCTCGAGAACGAGGCAGATAGAAAATTTCTATTATTTTTTCAATATTTTTTCCGAAACTAAATATTGCAGAGGAAAGTTTTGTGCTGATCACAACTGATATTTTCACTGTATTATTCAGAGAATTGTTTTGCATCGAGAACACGTAAGGACTGTTCCGGCATTATTGAAACCCATCTTAATGAAAAACTAGCTTAGTTGCAACCGAAAAATTGAGAAAATTGCTCTCGATTTACACATTTTTCCATGTAAAGCATCGAACCAATTGTAGGACACACAAATGAACTATACCAGGAGTTAGGGATGATAAAGGATTTTGATTTCCGCATGTCCGTCCGTCTGTCTGTCTATCTGTACGTCAGTGAACACCATAACTTCCAAAAGGATTGAACTAGAGACTTGAAATTTTGTATAGTTGCGTTTTTCGTAAATAGTTAGGCTAACTTAGGCTAACTTAACCTAGGGCTTGTCTGTCAACTACCAGGCGGGTCCACAGGTGGTGGATAGTGGAAAGCCCTGTACGATCCGTTCGCTATCAGGGTAGTTTCGAATAACCAATAAGAAGCCCCGAACCAGACAGATCTGGGATGGATCAAGGTGTCATGCGTTTCCATGCCGAGGATCAGCTTGGTTGGGGTCCCAGTAAAAATAGCCCAATCGCTAACGGAGCATCCGGATACCTGGCGCCCTCCGGATTAAACAGCCTTACTTGCGTAATGCGAATCTCTGCGCAAGTGGACCTTCTTTCTTCGCTACTCGTGGGACTAGAATGGACCTTAATAAACAAAAAAACAAAGAGACCGGAACTCTCAAAAAACCAGAAATCTTGGCCTCCAAGCCGGATTCTGGAAAGGGGAAGGGTAACCAACCCCTTACCAAAACCACTTCGGAGCGGCTGGACCCTAAGGCTTCGAGCTCGGGGTTCCTAGCACCCTCCAGACTCGCTGAACGCGGAAAAAACGAACAGCGGACAGCCAAATCTTCTTCGAAGAGAATGGGCCCTAAGGCTTCGAGCCCGGGGCACCTTCCGCCCTCTAAAATCGCTTATCGCGAAAAAAAGGTAGCTCTCAGGATCATTGACCGTGTAGGTGAGACCCCTGAGGACCGGCTAAACGAGAGGCAAAAGGCTTCACTTGCCTGGGCAAGGGGTGTTGTTGAGGAGAAAGTAGGGGACTCGTCTTCCAATGTGGGGCAAAATCTGTTTAGAGTATTATTTTACCCAAGCTGCTCCATAGGAACTACACGGAGAAAAATGTTGTTTCTTAATTTAAGAAACATGTTGCTAAACCCATAAAAGTGGCTCAACATTTTCAGTTACTAGTATTTAGTAACATTTTTCTTGAATACAGTAACGGATTTTATGGATCACACCACCTGTTACTTAAATCAAGAAACTTGAGATTTTTACCAAAATCATATTTTTCTGTGTCAACATCATCTCGTTCCGTTACTGAAATCAAGACACTTTTGTCTTGAATTTAGTAACATTTTCTGTTTAAATCACCAACCGGTATTTAGTAACATTTTTCTCGAATTAAGAAACATTTTTGCACCGTGAAATTTTCGGTTACTAGAATTAAGAAACATGTTTCTTAATTTCAGCTGCTTTATAAAAAACGGTTACTAAAATTAAGAAACATGTTTCTTAAATTGAGCTGATTTTAAAAAATCGGTTACTTAAATTAAGAAACATGTTTCTTAATTCCCACCGCTCGTTAAAAATCGGTTACTAGAATCAAGAAAATATTGTTTTAAATTTAGTAACGACAATCAATAAAATTTTCGGTTACTAGAATCAAGAAAATATTTTCTAAATATTTATCTTCTTTTATAATTCGCATATAAACAGCAGAATAGACATATAAAAGGAAAAATAATCGAACTGAAATTAACTAATATTTAGTAAATATTAGTTGATTTTTTTGGCCATAAACCGTGCAATCGGCTTTGAGGTTTTCGGGAGAAATCCTCGAACCGATACCATAGTTTAACTAGTTAGGAAACCTAGGAATTTTTACGTGTACCTATGTTGGAGTAAAGATAACCGATATACTCGTGGATGCGGTTTTTCTTTCTTTCCTATGTGTAAATTACCAATTTAAGTAACCGATTTTGATAAAGCAGCTGAAATTAAGAAACATGTTTCTTGATTTCAGTAACCGATTTTTAAAGAGCGGTCGAAATTAAGAAACATGTTTCTCAATTTAAGTAACCGATTTCTATAATCAGTTTAAAATGAAGTAACATTTTCTCCATATAAGTAACCGAAATGTGACTAGATTTAAGAAAAATGTTGGACGGTGCCATAAGCTTCCTAGGTTTTCTTGATTCTAGAAAATATTTTTTTCCGTGTACAAACTGCCTGATGAGAGCAGTGTATTTCAAGCTGATCTTTATGCCATAAGAGCGGCTGCAAGCTTGATAATGACGAGAGAACTACCCAGAACAAGGGTTTCAATCTACGCCGACAGTCAGGCAGCGATCAAGGCACTGGATTCATCGACGATCAAGTCAAAGACCGTGTCTAATTGCCGCAGAGCACTTAATCAACTCGGCCTCCGACATGCCGTTAGACTTTGCTGGGTCCCCGGGCACAGCAACATATATGGCAATGAGAGAGTCGACGAACTGGCAAAATTAGGAACCGAAATGGCTATGGAGAGCGCGGACCGCTCGGTCGAAGGACCTCCGTAAGGCTACTCACAGGCTTAATCACGGGGCACTGCTCCCTTGGCGCTATGGCCAGAAGGTAATGCGCGGCCGCAAATGATTTTTGCCGCAGTTGTGGTGACGAGGAGGAGCCGGAGACCGTGAAACACTTACTTTGTGAGTGTCCAGCCCTGCAAGCACGCCGATATGGGACGCTTGGCGCCAGATTTTATAGTAGCCTGACGGAGCTTGGCAACCACCCACTCGAGGATATCCTGAGCTTCGTCAACAAGTCGGGCTGGTTTAAATAGGATCAGCTAGTTTGATGAAAGGTCTTATGAGTACTGAAGACATCACAATGGGCCTGTAGGCCTCCGAGTGTAGCCCAGGCGTGAGCACAGGCCTGGGCGCGCGCGGTCTTCTTAACCTAACCTAAACTACCCAAATTCCAAGCAATTTCGGGGGAGTCAAACCACTTTGTACCAGGGATGGGAGAAGAAATTGTAACGTTATACATTTCGTTACGTAACGTAATTCAAATTTTGTGTCGTTACGTTATTTTGTTTTGTAACGATAAAAAAATTTATTTCGTTACGTTAAAACATTCTTATTTCCAATAAAAAAAACCAAAATTTAAAAAAAATCAAAACTAAAATTAAAAGAAAAAAAACTCGTAAAAAAGTTTTATTTAAAAAAAATACGCTGCCCAACAAAATTGACATTTTTTGTGTTGCCAAATATATTGAATTTTAGGATATTTTGTCGTCGCTGATTCTGAATCTGGTTTTGTCTTAGCCAGAATCATTCTACTTCTGGATATACGAAACAGAAAATATTTTCTATAAAATGAAAATATGATTAAAAACATCAACCTAATATTTTTAATGACATTTTATGCAAGTGGTCGCTCTGTGGAGTAATGAACTTTTGTAGAAAATTTCACAAAAAAATAAGGCAATAAATGAATAACGAAAAAACGCGAAAAATTTTTCTGGTTTTCGTTATTATAAAAAATTAAACTTCTATAATACTTTAACGCAATTTTGAAGAAAAATCCGGGAAATCATTTCGTTATTTCGTTACGTTACGATAACATTTCCCACCCAAGCTTTGTACGACAAGAAAATTCCCCAATTGTGACTGAATTCAACTCACTTTTAGATAATGTTTTTAATTAATTGGGTTAACATGCCTAAAAATAGTAACTTTGTGTTAAAATGTACAAAAATAACAATAATAACTTATAGTAAATCTATTAAAAATGTTGTTTATTATGTTGTTGAGAAAAGAGACAATTGATGAGAGATGAAGAGGATTTTTGGAAAATTAGCTTTCCGACCAAAACAGAGTACAAGTGCTATGGAATTTCCACGTCAGAGCACATGTTAGACTTTTGTTTACAAGCAAAACCGACACGTGATGATATATCAAAAGAGAGGAATCAAGGAAAATTGGGAAATTCGACATTGTGAGAGAAGTACTCTCAATGGGAGTGATTCCGATCTAAAAATAGCCGGATGAAGAAACAAATATGTCTGCCGAAAAATTAAGGCCACATCATCTGTCAAATGGTTGAAAATTTTATGGAATTTTGTTTAAAACTAGATTTAAATCAATCCAAAAATCAATTAATATTTACTCATCGTCCTCGGCTGTCGCTTTAACGCCATTCTGTGCCACGAAAATGTTGGAAAACACTGCAACCGTAAGAAATAGAAGGCAACTTTGTGAAAGGAGCTTCTCGCTAAGAAAAATCATTTTTCTAGCATATTTTTGGCACTTTTAACACTTGCACATAGCTTATATTTGATTGATTTTGTACACTTTTCACCTGCGTATCACTAATTTCCAAATCTACGTTCGAAATACAACATTTACGGAATAAAATCAACGAACGTGCATGGAATTTCTTTCCGTCGCGAGGGATCCCTAAATGAAAACTACCGAATTTTCTTCACTAGCTGGGTTCATTAGAATTGACTGTGGGGAAAATTATCTTATGTTGTGCCGCTATTTTTAGGTTAGTTTTATTTTTGGGGCACCGGACTATCCGAACTTGTGCGACTCGTATATCGAACGAAACAATCGTCTTTTATTCAAGAACTATATATGAAACTCTTGTCAAAAATCACGTGCGTTTGTAAATTTTGCTAATCGGGAGATCCGTGTTTTCGGAAAATTCAATTGAAAACTTTGCTGGACCGTGCCCCAAAAACTTAATTTCGGGGCAATTGAATGACGAGTTCAATGTGACACGCCTGATACATAAAGTGGTTTGTGTCAAAAAGGACTTTTTCCATGGAAATTGATTTTATGTTGTCATACCGAATTTTAAATGCGCATGATTAAGGACACCCCTAGCATATAAATTGGGAGAGAGATTACCGGAAAATGTTTCATGTTCTTCGAGACTCTTTAAAGTGAAAACGTCTGTCGTAAATGGAAATTCTCTTTTTATTTTTATTTCCAATCATGATGAAATTCAAATTTGACTGTTATTGGCAGAATATTTTAGAATAAAAGGGGTGAAAATTGGTCTATTCCAATTATATTGATATTCTCAAGAAAAGTTTTTTTTTATGTAATGTATTTTTTAACATTTCGTAAAATTTCAAGTAGGTAACCTTTTTTTATAAATCAGTGTAACTTTTTTATGGATAGCCTAGCGTGATTTATTTTATGGACAAATTGGTGTGATTTATTTTATAGACAGCCCTATATTTAAGTTAAACTTTTAGTAAAATTTACGGTAAAATATTAATATTGAGGTTTTGGGGCCCACCAAAATTAACGATTTCTTAGAAAGTGATCAAGGGCACCTTGATTACCAGAATAAATGGGTCAAAGTGTCAGATTTTTCAGGCTTCCAGCAAACAGAAACGACGTAATTACAGGTAGAGGTAAGCTATATTTAAATATAAATTTTCTCAATAGACCAATAATTTGACAAATGTTTTGAAAGTAGCATTTTTTTATGATTTTAAAATTAATAGCTAATTAGGTGCCAATCCCTAGATCCGTACTCGTAAATATAAAAGTTTTGCATAGATGCGTATTCAATAAACAGTGAGTATTGACTGTAAAATGGGAAAAATTTTCTTACTCCTTCCTCCCTCGCGGGTAAAAATTGCTGTTTTTCGTCGTGGTGCAGGCGACAAAGCTATGGAAGGAAACGAGTTGTCCGAGACTGCCGAGACACAATATTTTTATTGGTATGTTTTTTTTTAATTCAAAAGTGGTAATGCTAACTTGATGACACAAAGAATCATCATAATAAAAAAACTAAACCGTTTAAATCAAGGGTTGGATTTTCTTAAACTACATAAAAAGCAAAAAACAAATATTTGCAGACTAGTATGTTTGGAGTTTCTTCTCGACTTTTTTTTATAAAACAAAAAAAAATTAATTTTTCTTGATACTTATATTATTTAGCACTTATAATATATTATAATATTTAGCACTTCGTGATGGGATTGATTTAAAGAGTATTTTTAAAATAAATCTAGCTTAATTTTAATCTGGATTCCCATTTTCAAAAACAGGGTGATTTTACGTCCCGGATTTAAGCATGTTGCTTAGGTGTCCCGGAAACTAAGCTTTTGTCCCAGATTATTCAAATTAAGGTTACAATTTATCAAACGGTATAAAAAATTAACATTGGTTGCGCAAAACCAAATCTACTTCAGCTGGAGTTTGCGATAAACTATATTTATTTGGATGTGAAAACATCCGCAAAAATAATATAATTTTGTTCTTTTTGCAGACCTTATAAGCCGAGAAATTCCAAAAGGATATATTTATTTACGACTGCGGCGTATTTTTTCAAATAATTTGCACCTGAAGCGCACGTATTTCCAAAGTTTTAGACTGCGTTGTTTTTTATTTTTATTTTTGTGTTTTCGCAATTTCAGTTGCAATTACTCATTGAACGTAAAGATCGCGAAAATTGAGTTCATTTTCGATTGGTACTGTCAAGTTTATTTTAGCTGTTTAGTTGAATCATTGTGCCGCATTTTGCTTCAAAAATTTTGCCTGCGCGAACTTTTTTTTTATGGTTTTTGACCTTTGATCTTTTTGGTTTTCGTGCCTAAGTTGCGCTTTATTTTGTGCCTAAGTTGTTGTTTGTTTTCAATCATCCTTCCTTACGCCCCCTCCCCCCTCTCTATACTGGTCATGTCACGAATTGACCGAAATTAAACATGGCCACCATAAAAACCCAAAAATTAGGGAACAGCCTGAGAAAAAGAACATAACAAAAGCTATAATTGCCAATCTGGCAATTATTGAAAACCCGTATGGTGATTTAATTGAACGGCGTATCAAAATTTCATTTGAATTCAAATTTTCTAATAAGATTTTTTTAAAACTTGTTCCAATCGGATTTTGATGTATGGGAGTTTTATATAGAATAATATTCTAAATAACTTTTGTTCTTGCACTTTTTTGATAACATGTACCGTTTTTGATATATTCGCAAAAACCGTTTTCGTTCGTATGGGGGGTACCCCCCCTAATGGTCCATTTTTGCCCATTAACGAACTTAGCCTCGCATTTTACGAAAAACGAATCTGCGCAAAATTTCAAGTCTCTAGCTCAATCCGTGCGCCCGCAATCCGCGCCACAGACAGACAGACAGACAGACAGACAGACGGACAGACAGACAGACAGACAGACGGACAGACAGACAGACAGACGGACAGACGGACAGACGGACGGACATGCAAAATTCAATTTTTTTTATCATTCTAAACACACTGGTGTAATTCATTTTTTTGTGTGATGGCGGGATCTTGGCGTTACAAACGGTAAGGCAAAGTTAATATACCCTTTGGTTTCACCATACGGGTATAAACACTAAACTTGTATTCCAAGTGTACATCAGAAAAAGCTGTAAATATGATTTCCCTGGACGAAAGTTGACTAGTTATACTTCGATACCACTATTTGTAAGTGAATTATAAAAGAGCACAATAAAAACGACGAAAAACAACAACAGCTTTCTGACTCGTCACAAAGTTACCGATTCGCAACCATGAATTTCTAACCGGTCACAATTTAACGAATTTGCAACCGGTTTCATTGTGCCCGGACACAAAGTAACCGATTTGTAACGGTTTTTTGCAAAATGCTACACTGTAACTAATTTACAACAAGTTATTTTGTGTAATCGGTTACAAAGTAACTATGTTTCAACGGCTTATTCGTGACCGGTTATTAAGTAACCAATTTGTAACCGGTTTCCTTGTGATCGGTCATAAAGTAACTGATTTGAAACTTTTTTATGACCGGTTACAAAGCCATCAATCTGAAACCGGTTTCATTGTGACCGGTCACAAAGCAACCGTCGGATAACGGTCATATTGTAACCTGAGTTTTCAAAAAATGGTCTCATAGTAACCTGGGTTCCAAATGGTTGCTTGGGATGCTTTATTTAAATAACATAATATTTATACATTGAGTGTTTCTTCAAAATCTTTCATAGTTCTGTGTCATCATTGCTTTTCTAACGCCTCGAGATTTGAACTAAATATTTGCCGAGCTTTTTACAACATTTTTATTATTTTACAATATTTTACATGTTTAATTCATTTGATTGAATTCTAATTCATTAATTTAGTAAACATTCAGATAACGCTAATATCATAATAATGATTTCATAATAACTACTACATTTTTTTTTTCAAAACTGTTAAATAACACAAGAAATTGTGATTATCTGATTAAAATGAGATTTTCTGCAACATATTAAGTTGAAGTAAAAACCAATAATATTCATAAAATACGTAATTTGCAAAATTCAAATAAAACGTAATTTATATTTTTTTTTTTGCTGACATGATATTTAATCAAAATAAGTTTTTTTTTTGTGAGACGTAGTTTCATGTGGTGTAATTTTTCAGAACTCCTAATTACAAATAACTCTAATAAATCTAAGATAGTCGAAAAAAATGTATTAACCCTGAAACTTGATGTTTAAAGTCAACAATGTCATTAGCAAATGTTATGTTAGACACGCAATTGTCATTTCGATTCATTATTATGCTTGGGTTAAGCTCAGATTGAATGCAATTCAAGAAGATCTTAAGAAGATCACTTCCAAATACCGCCAGCTACCCAATTAACATTACCAATCAGAAGCGGTGAGAATAAATAGTTTTGTGATAATTAAAATTTGTTTGTATTAAAGTGCCGACATTTTACTATCATCAGTCATACTGATTGGCTCAATATTGGGAAAAATAAAAATGTATTAAATTTTAATTATTGCAATTAGTAAAAAAAAACATGCGATTTCAGTTCCAGATCATGTGATATTAAATTTTCAATTTTGATGAAGAGCAGATAAAATCCTGAATTCACACGAAAAATTGTTAAATTACTTGCTTTAAATAATGGATTTTTCAATTGATTTTTAATTGCTTAAAACGATCAGTCAACCGATCAAATTACTCTATTGATATCATGTATGACATCTTTCTGAGCCAGTAGTTATGAACACAAATTCTTTAACATTATTTTTCTGTTCAATTTGATCACAAAATTATGCGGATATTTTAAATTCGGTAAATTATTGTTTTTAAATTCAACATTATGTAACTCATGGTGGGGTGGTTTTGAGTAACTTTGAGTAACAGATGGGGTGGTTTTGTGAACTCGTTGATAAAATGCGAAAAGAACGTTACATCACCAAATGTTTAATTGGAAAAAAAATTAATTAAAATTCAAAAACCTGGAAACGTTTTTGCTATTACGGCTACTTTAACTTTTTAGCGGATGTTTTTTAAAATCGGACCATTTCATCCCCCTCCCTCATACAAACCGTGTTGAAAAATTTATAAATTCAAAATGTATTTTGAGTATGAGTTTACATTACTTATCTACACATCAAAATCCAGTTGGACCACTCTTCCCCCCCCCCCCCCCCCCTCTCCCACACAAACGGATTTTTTTCATAAACATTTGGTCTGTCCTCATGTAGAATATTTGACGAGTGGTCATTGGCAATTGTAGCTTTCTTATGTTTTTGACAAAAAAAAATTACCTGCGGCGCCAAATTAAGCTAGACGTATTTTATGGATAGCCCCTAAGATATTTTTTTTAAATAATCTATCAAAATATTTTAGTTCTATATTAATTTTTATAGAAGTATAATTTTTACCATTTTTAAATATTTGGAAAAAACGACATAAAAATTGAAAATTCATAAACAATAGAGTATAAATCATGGACTCCATTAGACTTTTTTCCAGAATGGATTTAAATCCAATCACGAAAAAGTCTAATGGAGACTCAAAAAATCTTGCATCATGATTTTTAAATCTCCTTACTGTCATGATTTTTTCGGCTACCGAAAAGTAGGATTTTTTTGACATTTGTTCAGTTCAGAACAAGAACAGTGGCGAAAACCAATTTTTGTTTCCGCGTTGACATTTCTAAGCACGCTATGGAGGCACAATAAATATGAAACATAACAAAAGCTATAATTGCCAATCTGGCAATTATTGAAAACCCGTATGGTGATATTCGTATCAAAATTCCACTTTGAACTCAAACTTTCCAATAAGATTTTTTTAAATTTATTCCAATCGGATTTTGATGTATGGGAGTTTTATGTAGAATCATATCCTAAATAACTTTTGTTCTTGCACTTTTTTTTTTTGATAAGATGCACCGTTTTTGAGATATTCGCGAAAAACGATTTCGTTCGTATGGGGGTACCCCCTAATGGTCCATTTTTGCTCATGAACGAACTTAGCCTCGCATTTTACGAAAAACGAATCTGCGCAAAATTTCAAGTCCGTAGCTCAATCCGTGCGCCCGCAATCCGCGCCACAGACAGGCAGACAGACAGACGGACAGACGGACAGACGGACGGACGGTCAGACGGACGGACGGTCGGACAGGCGGACGGACATGCAAAAATTAATTATTTTTATCATTCTAAAGACACTGGTGTAATTCATGTTTGTGTGAGATGACGGAATCTTGGCGTTACAAACGGGAAGGCAAAGTTAATACACCCTTTTGGTTTTACCATACGGGTATAAAAATCATGACTGAAAATGACCACGCACTGATTTCACTATTCACCAAAATATGGAGTGAGGGAAAAACTCATGATTTTTAAAAGTCCAATGGAGTCGTGGGGTTAAACCCGATCCTGATATTGGTGACTTTTCTAATTTTCCAATTTTTGGCAAAATCCATCGTAAAAACGTTTTAATTCTCGGAAATGTTGTGACAGAAATATTTCACTAAACATAAATGACGACATTAAGGGAAAACAACATCAGCAAAATAGAACCTTCACCACGCTTTCGATCACTCGATGCGAATGACGAACATTGCTGCTAACTTGGCAATTTCAGGCCTTCTGAGAATTATAAAATAGCATAAATTGAGTTTCTATTTACTTTCCAGCCATAGCGATAAGAAGAAAATTCTTACGAGCAGTCAACCATTGATAAGAAATTACAAACGAGAATTTGAAGAATCATAGACTTATTAATAACGTTTCCCTCTCAATAAAAAAAATCGTCACATGCCAACTGGTAGTAAATTGACAGAACAAGTCTGGGTGTTAGACTGAGTAATTTTCGAGACGAATAGTATTAGAAACCCTACAATATCAACATAAATTCATTCGATTGACTGCATTTGCGATTATTTCATCATTTCTTCAAATACATTTTTTTTAATGTGCCTAGAATTGTTAAGCGATGCATCTGCAAATCGCAAAATATCACCTTTCCAGGTGAATCGACTATGAAGTATTTTGGAAAAACGAGGAGATAGTGTGAAAGTAGAAAAATAATTTTTTAACGCTTTCACTTCCAGTGTTCTCTCCAGAGCACATACTAAAATTGTCAGGCACGTAAAGTTATAGTTGTGAAATATGTTTTTTTGTGTACTATGAAAAAAAAATTTGTTCTAGGGGCTGAAAGGGTTAAACTTGTATATTATTCTGGTATTTGATGAGTTATCACAGTGTAAAATATTTCGGGAAATTTAATACCTTCATTCATAATTTCTACAAAATCAATTATTGCAAATATGCGTAAATGTTTTGGATTTTTACCGACTTTTTGTATATCAAAATAATTTGACAAATTCTGTCTTCACAGGACATTTTAATGGCAGGGCATGAAAGAAATTTCAATTTCTGTCTAATCGAGATGAGGTTTGATATGTAATTCTAATATCCTTCGTAAGTTGTTGACCAGTAGGTCGATCTATAAATATTTTACAGTAGGCCGACCTATAAATTTCTTTTTTTTTAAAAAAACCCCAAAAAAATCGTTTTATTTTCTTTTTACATTTTCTTTTGCTTGATTTAATCAATATTTTTGTTGTCATGGTCTATTAAGAATATAGTACCAGGAAAACTGAGCCATGCTCGGCCACCTCAAAGTCGTTCTTTTACTGAAATTTTGGAGAGGTGGGATCTATCGATCTAGATAGGTCTCACCTCTGTTAGAAAAACTCACAGCCAAATCCACCTAACGGTGAGACGATACCTTTCTTACATAATTAAACTTCATATCATGAACTAGCTTGCATACCCGTCGTTGCCGGGTTAGGTTTTTTCAATTGGAGCTAAACTTCAGGCCAATCGGTTCGGTAGTTTCCGCGCGAAACGGTAACATAGAGGAAGAGCTAAGTTTCACTTTATTTTTTATTGGGTCTATGTTGGGGTTGGACCTCCGACGAACATCTATGCCAAATTTCAGGCCAATCGGTTCAGTAGTTTCCCGCGAAAGAGTAACATAGCGCAAAAACTCGGTTTTGAAATCACTTTACCCCCTCACCTTACACCCCCCACCGCTCGCACTACTTTTCCGTGTGCCTATGTTGGAACCAGAACTACCACAGCCACTCATGCCAAATTTCAAGTCAATCGGTTCAGCCGTTTTTGCGTGAAATAGGAACAGACAGACAGACACCAACTCATTTTTATATATTAGTATGATGATATACTTGGGTATAATGTTGATTTTTTTTATATAAAAACATCAGGTTTGTAGTGGAAAAGTCAGGTTTGTAGTGGAAAAATCGAAAGCCCTTAGCCCCCTTAGTAATACTGTAAAATTTCATTAAGATCTGACCATCCAATTCGAAGATACCAGGCGAGGGGAATTTTCTCAGAGGTGAGACCTATCTAGATCGATTCCTTGTCCCCGAAAATACTTAACCTCCAAGTTTCGTGAAAATCGTTAGGCGGGTTTTCGAGGTTGTTGTGCAGACAGACATTCCTCGTATTTATAGGATTATGTCACACATTCTATTACTTACTTACATAAAAACGTTCGTTTTACCTGAAGAAGCATAAAAAAAAACAATTCATTCATTTCATCCACTCCAATCTCACGCCGAATGAATGAAACTAGTGTCGTTAATGTGAAAAATCCAGTCATGTCTATGGGAAAATTCCCATTGACCACTAATGTCAAATTCCCAAGGCACTGATTGAGAAATCGAATCGAATTATTAATCGATTTATTATTATTTTAAATTATTGAGGCCACCTACCCCGTCGCATCTAAGACTCAGCTGAACTAAGTCACTTTTCTGCATATTTTATCATACCCGGTAATATATTGATGGTATCTATGGGCGATTGCCGACTAACGATTGTTATCTCTCAGATTCACGAGTAATATCTATCCGTCATTATTCTTGAATTGACATCTTATTGCCTTGGCACATGCAAAAGTCTTTAATTGAATTGATTAAGCCAATTATGGAGTCAGAGAAAGTTGATTTCGGTTCGCACTTTTGCGTGGGGTGGACCATATAAATATGTCTCTTTATGTGTATGTCTCAATCATATTGATTCAGACCGGGTGAATTTTATCACTTATCTAATATTCTTCATTCTCATATACGTCAAAGAACGTTGAGCCATTGAGTAAAATAAAATTAATGTCGCCTGACCTTTTTTGTTGTCAAATTCCAGCAAATTGCAGCTGCCGTTGCACGCAATTTACCCTAAAATCGAAGCATTTTGGGCATCGTTTGAAAGGAAAGATATTACTCGTTACAGTCAAAAGGACAAAGGATACAAAAGGAGCCCAGTTGACCATCAAACCATTTGACGAAGATTTATTAACATTTTTAGATTAGGTTTGTGTATTTTTTTATTTTGCTGCACATCTCGTCTGCACATATAGTCGCTTGATTGTTTTGACGTATACGCCATTTACGACAGCTGAGATATTCGCATTTAAAGACTGAATGAATTTATGACAAATCTGGGTGATAGAATTTTTTTTTCTTGGTTTTCTTGAAAACTAGTTTTGTTAATAAATTTTAGTAAGACAGATCCTTTACAATTTAGTCAATAGGGACATTTTTTATTGCCACAATAACCGATCTAATGAGTCTTAGATATGCCTAAAACTATGTAATGGTTGAAATTCTACCAAAAAATAAAAAAAAAAAATCTAACCTGCAAGTTTTCTGGAAAACCGGCAAATAAATTTTGAAATTTTCATGAAATTTATTTGTAAAAACAACACCTATCAAACGATTTGTTGTAGATGATCTTTAATCCTCGTCTCCATTAGACATAAATTGGAATTTTTCTCATCGCCTCCCATAGACATTATAGACATATAGACACTTATAGACATATTTTTTCCATGCATTTTTGCCCAAGATATCAAAAAAATTCTGACAAATGCTGCCTCCACGGGACATTTCAATGGCAAGCCATGGAAAAAAATTCAATTTATGTCTAATCGAGACAAGGTTTTATATCAAAATGTCATAAAATTGTGTAAAATTTTTGAAAAAAAAAACTGGCAAAAAAATTTCCTGCAAAATTTTTTACAACACAGGAAAATTTTACGAAAAATCCTTTTCCCACTAACTGATTTTAATACATGTCAAATTTAATTAATTTGCTTAAAAACTGGTAGCGTTACAGCCGGAAATCTTGGATGTTTTCAAAAATCTGCCTTTTTTTCAATAGCTTACCATGCAAACATTAACCCTTTGTGGACCACGAAGTGAACAACAATAAATCAATAACCATGACTTTTTTTCGTTGAAAATGGTTCCAGAAAGCATTTTAAAAAAAGGCTTTAAGTTGGTGGTACTTAAAAGTACCGACTGTCAACAAAGGGTTAAGTGGGCAGATACACAATGTTTATATAAAACAAATCATTCAGGTGATGTCCATAAAACACATTCTGATTCTGAAGTGATGTGAAGTTTCATTACAAAAATTGCGTAAAAGCGAGACGTGAGGAGGGTCCAGAAAGCTTAAAATTAGCGTAACGTATTTTGGGGACGGCCCGTCAGCCATCCAAAAAAAATCCTTTAGGAAGTAAATGGAAGAATTAAGGAAAATTCGAAGAATAACAATTTGTTTTGCGAAATTAGAACAGCAGCTAATCGATTGAATTTCATTACTACATTTGGGCTTCGTTTACACTTGCGATTTTTTCTTGAATATCTCCGGGAATTTTATTCAGAATTAATCCCGCGATGTTTTTATCTATCGGAGAAAAAATTCGACGAAAGTTGTCAAAATTTGTATTTATTCCAGCGGCTTTACATGAAAAAAATTCGAGTTCGGGCGTCTTTCAAAAATAAAGTTCGGGATTTTGTGTTGTAGTGTAAAGGTGCCGCTTCGCATGAGAGTAAATGCCGGTGAGAACCTCTCGATAGCAGCTACTCGCAAATAGACACGTCTATGAGAGTCGCTCGCAGAAACTCGCAACAACTCGCGAGCTAGTTTCTGCGAGCTGTCAAAAGTGATTCTACTCTCTAGTTGACAGGTCTCCACTGAACTCTCGGAGAGTAGCTCGCCAGATACGAACGGCGTTTGAATTTCGCTAGTAGCTCTCGATAACGCTAGAAGCTCGATTTCGCTAGTAGCGATAGAAAAATCGCCGAAATTAACTCTCAAATGGACAACCTCCTGCGAGTAACTCTCGAGAGTTTTTGAGAGTTACTCACGTATTTATTCTCATGTGGAGCGACACCTTAAGCGATTGTGAAACGTAAATTTAGTGACTTAAAATAAAATGCACAAAAGAAAATGTCAGATGTAAATGGGGCCTTAATAACGTTTTTTAATCCAATGCAAAAAACTAAAAAAAAATCAAAGTCACTTCCGGACTCCATACAAAAGGAGTATGAGTTCACGTGGAATTGCCAATAAAAATCCAATTTAAACTAAAATCTCGAACCCTAATTTTTTTTACTTTAGAAATTTAAAAATTCTGCACTTTTTGCTATCGTTTTTGGTTGAAAGCAACTTTTGTTGTGTTTATTTTCGTTAAAAATTTATCAAAAGCTTTATTGAGCTTTCAAATGTTTAAAGGTAACGATTTTCAAACGATTTATTTGGTTTGCTGTGTATATCACCTAACTGCACAAATACAAACGAATATTGACCAGGACCTCGGTGCATGCATCGAAGGACTTCGATTTTATCCTTCGCATCGCATGACATGTGTGAACTTCGGCATGACTCTGTTATCCCGGACCAGCCGAACAGCCGCCGAAGGCCGACCGGCTTTCCGAAAAAAAAAACTTCCCCTTCGACGTCAAGGAAATGCGAAATGGCTATATAGGCGTTGAGTAGCCGGCAAGTAGTCGATCGACTTGGCTACCAATTTTCCATAATATAACCTTTCGTTGCTACAAATTGATTACCATTAGTGGTTCGTTAGTATATGTGGCGGGTTCTTCAATCGCGCGACCAGAACTATTTGAATTCAGAGCGAAAGCACACGCGCATTAATCGCGAAATTCGCACACCGAGCTATATTACTCTCCACCATCCTCGGTTTCGAACTCGAATCAACGTTAAATTTCTCACCAAAAAAAATCAAACGACAGACGAGTTTTGCTTCGGCTGAAGCCAACATTTCGGTTCATTCGACTAAATAAGCTCTGTGTGCACGGAGATAGTGTGTGGTTGGTGGCTTTCGGTTTTCTTAGCCCAAATAAAACTCCCAGTATTTCGGAAAAGATCCAACAAAACGCTCCCGGTGGCGAAACACACTATTTACCACCCATTCGACGCGGTTCACACGGGAAATTTTTAATTTGTTTAATCGGGAAAACGCTTCGATACAATTGTCGATAAAATTCGATGAAATCACTGTGAGTGAAAAGGCGTAAATTATATCGGCCTATCATACTAGATTCCAGGGAAAATCATTAAAAAAAAAAAAAAAATAAGAAAAAAAAATCGTGCAAAACTTGCAAAATCAATACGAATTAATACAATGTTAGCTTTTTAAGCCGCTTCGATCTCATATTATTGTCCAGCTACAATCGATTCACGAAATCTATTTAATTATAGATTGAAAAAGTGCAGTGATTGATCGTTTTTGTGATACTGAAAAAAAAAATTTTTTTTTTGAATAAAAAAAATTTCACAACAGGAGTGGATTAACACAAAAAACTAGTGCGTATCGCAAAAATCACACCAAGAAACCGTTGTAACTGAAAAATAATTTTTGAAAAATTAATTAATATCCATCTGTAAGATTTTATGTGTAAGATTTTATCCTGCGGAATCTTTCGAAATCTTGGTAAGTAGATGATGAACATAATACATTTAAATGGGAAACCACGTATCCTTTTTTGCCTTGTTATCTGCTTCTTTATATTTTTAAAAGATACAAATATTTATACATCTATGGTTGATTTCGGGAGCAATGAGAAAAAAAAATGAGAGAAAAGAATATAAGAATAACTGGGATTCACCTAACCTTCATGCTTGTTTAACTTCCTCCACCTTTTCAAAACATAATCATCATCGTGATCCTTGCCGCGTCCCTTGCTGCGCTCCTCCCACACCATTAGAATCTACGATTTCCTGGAAATACAAACATAACCGACAGCCGACACCGATGAATTCGGTTCAGGTCCGTGCTGCTCAACTCGGCTCGGATCACTTCGGCATCGGCTCAGCATCATCCTTGCCTACCCCCGCCGTCGCCATACTCCGCAAAAAAAGCAGCATCAACCCCGATTCGTTAGCTGGGGATGCTGGGAATGCTGGACAGATGAGTGGGTGGGTGGCGTTGGGTGGCCCAAGTACACCTCGCAACCTTGGGACTATGTCAATGTCTAACAGTATAAGTTGGCGCTTATTTGCTTCTGCGTGCGGTGTGCCAATGTGTGTGTGGTGCATTAAAAGTTTTCCTTCGTGCCCCATATATTTTTTATGTTGTACCCACAGTGGAAAATGAAATGTTGCAAAGACGGAAAATATCGGTCGAAAAAGAAATGCTGAAAAAAAATAATCCCGTACGAGAAGATGAAATCAAACAACAATAAAAAAAATATAGGGGGTTTGCGATTTTTTTCTTCTTCTAGAATTTCACTCGAGTAAATTGTGGCATACTCGCCTTTCGAAATGGGTGGGGTATACAGACATCACCCATACTGCCGATTGCATCAATACCCAGCGAAAATTCTACCACTTTTCTGATGCTTTCATTTAAGTAGGTATTTATTTATTTATTTTAAAAAACAGCGTTTGTACGATGGAGTTTTCGTTAAATATTTTCTGGACATTTTCTTTCTTCAAATAACAAAGTTAAAGCCAATTTTGTTTTTATCAGTGAATTTCTTAAACCGTCAGAGAATTTAGGCGTATTTTGCGAATTTCATATTAAAAAGATTTATTTTAATCTCTGAAAGTTTTTTTTTTTTGCTCCAAAAAAAACATCTGAATTTATATTCTACAAGGTTGTAATTTTTGATCATCGCATTTTTAAAAATATTTTAAATAATTGTAAAAACATTTCCTCTCCACAAAATGACCACAGCATGCTTTTATCGTTTTTTCTTGCTTAAAAATTCCCTTTTATACTTGACACTATTCCAGGATTTTACTAAATTCTCTGGATGCCCGCACCGATTTCCACCACACAAATTAAAGTTTTTGGTGTACATCAAAGTTGACTACAAAATCTTGTTTTCAGATTATGTACATATTTTAGTTCAAGTTGAAAATTGGAAAATTTAGCACATTTTCATCGTCTTGTAGGATGAAATTTTCAAATGTCAGAAACTTTTTTTTTTGTGTCTTGTTGAACTCGAGAAACTTTCGTCTATAGAATGACAATTTTTTTTCCCTGAAGTTAAAAGTTTTTCATTATTTTAAACTTGTGTAATTAACAGAATTTATGTTTTATTTACTAAAAGCTTGTTTAATTTAGAAAACAGATAGTTTAATTAATTATTTTATTATTCTGCTGTAAGATTCATATAATATTCACTGTTTAAATTTTGTTTTTCCGTAATAGTAAGATTTATTTTTGTCACATTAGTCGAAATTATATCTAAAAATAAGCACGAAATTATATTTAAAAATAAACTCTTATTTAGATCAATTATTTAGATAAACAACATTAACTTATTTAGATAAACAACATTAAAAGCTATCATTAATCAAAGTGGAGAATTACAAAAAGTTAATTTTTTGATCCTGGGTGATGCACAAAAAATTGTGACGTTTAAGGCAATTCTACCGTTTTTTTAGTTCAAATCCAACCTTTTGAATATCAAATTGACTATTTTGCAAAACAAATTAGCCAATTAAATTCGTCTAAAAAAATAAATAGGGGGACAAACTTGGTTTCTGAGATGATTTTCGGGCTGTGATTGAAATGGTTAAAAATATTCCTAATTTATAAAATGTCTGTATTTGTACAATTTTGGTAAACCTTCACAAAAATTCAATTCATTACAAAGAGTTTTTTCTAGACGAATTTGACTTGTAAACTGGCGAATTTGACTTGTAAACTGGCGAATTTGACTTGTAAACTGGCGAATTTGACTTGTAAACTGGCGAATTTGACTTGTATGCTGAATTAGATATCGTAGGTTAAAAGTGAAAATGTGCTAAGTCCATTTGGTATAATATTCCAGAAGAGCAATGAAAACCTTGTTAAATCGTTTTAATTCTCCTTCAATAACACTGACTTTTCTTTAAATTAGATTCTGCTTTCTTTAAATGAAAATTAAAATGATTTAACAAAGTTTTTTATTGCTCTTCTGTCAAATTTGGTATAATGGACTTAGCACAATTTTACTTTTAGTCGACGATATGAAAAAAGGTAGAATTTGGACTAAAAAATCGAATAACAAAAATATTTTAAAGCCTAATTATAACAGGTTTTGGTAGGAAATTGTTTCGGTTGGTGGCTTTCGAATTTCTTGGCCCAAATAAAACTCCCAGTATTTCGGAAAAGATCCAATAAAATGCTCCCAGTGACGAAACACACTATTTACCACCCATTCAACGCGGTCCACACCGAAATTTTTTATTTTTTTATTTTTTTTATCGAAAAATTGCTTTGAAAATTGCTTTGAAAATTGCTTTGAAAAATTTGTCGATAAAATTCGAAGAAAAAACTGTGAGTGAAAATGCATAAATTTTTTTAGAATATTTTTTAATAATCAATAATGAAAAAAGTTATTCTTAAAGAATTTGCCTTTATGCTGTCTAGCATTCCTGTTGTAAAGTTTGATGCTGTAGGACGACAAGGAGGACCTTTTTGAAATTTTAAATATTTTATTTAAATATTTTATAGAAAAAACTACAGTCATTCGACTTTTATAGTGTAAATATGACGAATTTGGGAATTCTATTACCGTTTTTTTTTATACCCGTATGGTGAAACCAAATGGTATATTAAATTTGCTTTACCGTTTGTAACGCCAAGATCCCGTCATCACACACAAAAATTAATTACACCAGTGTGTTTAGAATGATAAAAAAAATTGAATTTTGCATGTCCGTCCATCCGTCTGTCCGTCCGTCCGTCTGTCTTTATGCGGCGGTCACCGCTGGCTTTAGTCGCGCTGGCAAGTCGCAAAACAGTGGTTTGACATTTGAATCTGGGAGATTTTTTTAATAATAAACGTAACACACAAATTTAAATAAATAAACGTAAAATAACCAATAATAATAACACTTTACTACTTATCAGATTTTTCAGAAACCATGTGACAGGGTCACGTGATCCCTAGTAGCGCTGGCAAAGTAGAACGGTCTCTACTTCACTAGCGCTACTAAAATTATCACGCTGCTGCTGGTAGTAGCAGCGCACTTGGGTTCACACGGCGGTGTTGAAACGGCTGCTAACAGCCAAACAGCCACTAGCGCTGGCAAAACAGCATCGTGTGACCGCCGCATTAGCGCGGATTGCGAGCGCACGGATTGAGCTACAGACTTGAAATTTTACGCAGATTCGTTTTTCGTAAAATGCAAGGCTAAGTTCGTTAATGGGCAAAAATGGACCATTAAAAACGAACGAAAATGTTTTTTGCGATTATCTCAAAAACGGTACATCTTATCAAAAAAGTTCAAGAACAAAAGTTATTTAGGATATGATTCTACACAAAACTCCCATACATCAAAATCCGATTGGAAAGAATTTTAAAAAATCTTGTTGGATAGTTTGACTTCAAAGTGGAATTTTGATACAACTGTTCGCTGTTCACTTAAACTTCGAACAATGCCATATCACCATACGGGTTTTCAATAATTCCCAGATTGGCAATTATAGTTTTTGTTATGTTTTTATTCTGGAGAAAAATTAATTTTTAAAACTTGATATTCAATGTTCTAAGTATGTATGTTTAATCAATATTAAAGCGATTTCGTTAAAACTTTAGAAGAATCTTTTAGTATCAAGAGGGAAGGTATTAGGCTATATATATGACAAAAATTCCCCCTCCTTCTTACCATTCCTCGGTACGTCTTGTACAGCAAACAAAAAACAATATTTTTTCAAATATCTCGAGAACTGTTAAACATACGTAAAAACATGGGAGCTATACAAGTAGCTAAAGTCACATTTCCGAAAGTTGATAGAAAACTACGATTTTCGTAAAACTCATTAAAAAAAATTCAAATCGCTAGCTCAACGCGTTCTTGAGGTATGTAAGATGCACGGAAACCGTCATAACTTTGGCTGAAACGGATTTCGTACTGAACAGAAAGGTTCCGTTCTCGAGTACAATGAATACAATACTTTCCCCTTTATAGCAGAGCAAGGTAAAAAAAATGACAAAAGATTTTGGTTTCCGCATATCCGTCCGCCTGTCTGTCCGTGAACACCATAACTTACGAAAGGATTAAGCTAGAGACTTGAAAGTTTTTACGTTTCTCGTAAATAGCAAGGCTAATTGAATGGGCAAAATCGGATCATTCCTTCCCCCTTGAAATTTTTGGAAAATTTTCGGAACGCTAGTATGAAACAGAATGAAGTAGTCTCGGTAGAAAAAATATTTAATACAACACGGAAAGAAATAATTTTTAATGCAGTCATAAAATAATAATTAGTGCAAACATATTTTGTTTCAAAAAAATATAATGCCTTTGCCACAACCAATGTTTGGTTTGCCCCAAACAAAATTCGTTCAACATGAATGGATTGTATATGTGTAATGTATATATATGTGTGTGTTTGGGGGGAATTTAGGGGAATAAACATAATTATATTCATTTAAAGAGATGTTGTTTGGCGCAAACAAAATTTTGGTTGTGGCAAAAACTTTATATTTATCTCAAACAAAATATGTTTACACTTAATTATAGAATGACGACTGCATTAAACATTTTTTTTCTATGCACATTTCTTTGGTAACCATTTGAAGACCATAATAACAAGCGCAAATAAACATATTTTATAACTAGAAGCAATCCTACGATTAGGTAAAGTTCTTAATTAAAAGTTTTGAGTACCCATACAGGAAAAAAATATCGTTTTCTGAATGTTTTTTTTATAAATAGAACTGACCAAAGCAATTTTTTTATGAAAATTAGGACAACATATCCATATGTCTTATTTATCGTGATTATATTTTTGTGACAGATCTTAGACGTCACAAACACGTCATTGCGCAATACTCAATTCAGTTACACGCTTCTTTTTTGTTTGTTTTACTTTTTTAACGGTTTAAGACTGGTATTAAACTTCATTTACGCGTGGTATAATTACTTTACTCGGATTTAATGTCTATTTTTAATCGACTCGGGCGCGTGATTTGAAAAATTTTGACTTTCTTTGTATACCCATAGTCTGACTGAAAAAAAAACATAGAACTATACAAACATCTCAAAACCCCTTCCTACTAGACATTATTTAATTGGTATTTAGATACAATGAACGTAAATCTAATTAAGAAACAAAATAGAATAGGTACAAGTGTACGGAAGGACTTAGTACCAATTACTATTAGTACTATAATAAAATATTTTATGATATTATGATGTCTCTAACGTATCATCGGATATGACAAGCTTTTATGCAGCCAAAACTTTATGATGACATTTGCGAGAATTTGAAATTATTTAACTCGTAATATCTCCTGTATAAATTAGGTCTATTCACCCATCTTAAGGTAGTGTGGGTTCACCAATGAATTTAATAGTTAACTACTCACGCTTATGGAAATGTTATTAATTTTTATAGATATTTTATAGAAATTTTAACCACATGTGATAGCATTCGACAACTTTATTACTGGGGCGTGACTTTCAACTTTTTTTTAAGTATTTTCTGTTGCCAATTGGTTTTTAATTTAAAATAAATGTTTAACACAAACATTTTCGTAGTCAAAATTTTATTTCAGTTGAGAAATTTTGGATCAGAAAGTAAGTATGTTGCATTATTTTTGTGGGTGTATGCACAGTTCCTCCTAATACGTCAGGCACGTTTTCGCCCTCTGAGGATTTGTTAAGGTACACTCAGAGAAAAAATTTGAGGCGTTAAAAGCTAGAGTGGACCAAGCCACATAATCGAGTTTTTAAAGCTTTTCCACTTTTGTACTATTATTAACTGTAAATTTTTGGAAAAAAAAATTTCTGTGGACTTTATTACTCAATGTTGAAATGTTCTTTTGTGCAACCCAACATTTTTATCTAAAAACTCACTCGCAATAGTGATTCAAACACAAAAAAATTCACGATTTCGACATGTGGGTTGGTCCACTCTAGCTTTAAACGCCTGATTTATCATATGGATAAAACCATTATTAAATCAACAAAATTTTTATCCTATATCAGCCAACAAAAAAATCTTGTTAAATTAACACAGGGAAATTTATTCCTCGGTAAATATGAATGAAATCATTGTTAAATTAATAAAATTTTTGTTAAAATCACAACGAAATCGTCAATTGGAACAAATATTTTTGGTGGGAAATCTTTGTTCAACAAAAAAATTGTTAATTTGACAAAAATAAATTTACAAATGATGTTTTGTCAAATCAATAAAACAATTGTGAAGTTAATAATACCTAATTTGTCGAAATGACAACTGTTTTTCATCAATTTAACAGTACGAAATCTATTTCACCAAAATTATGAGGATGCCTGTCTGTCGGTCTGTCTATCTGTCGGTATGTCTGTCTGTCTGTCGGTCTGTCTATCTGTCGGTCTGTCTGTCGGTTTATCGGCCTATTTCACGTTTCCTAAATAAAATCGTAGTTTTTATACCCGTATGGTGAAACCAAAGGGTATATTAACTTTGCCTTACCGATTGTAACGCCAAGATCCCGTCATCACACACAAAAATGAATTACACCAGTGTGTTTAGAATGATAAAAAAAATTGAATTTTGCATGTCCGTCCGTCCGTCTGTATGTCCGTTTGTATGTCCGTCTGTATGTCCGTCTGTTCGTCTGTCTGTCCGTCTGTGGCGCGAATTGTGGGGGCACGGATTGAGCTAGAGACTTGAAATTTTACGCAGATATGTTTTTCGTAAAATGCAAGGCTTCGGTAATGGAGGGGGGGGGGGGGGGGGGTAAATCAACTGTGATGTCAATGTTTGTGGCCCGAGTGTAAATCAGGAAATGCTGTGAGTGTGATTTCGCTGGTTCAAAGTTGGCTACTTATACTTCGATACCACAAATACGATAAAACCAACGAAAAAGAAAAACACTGGTCACAAAGTAACCGATTTGAAACGGTATTTTTGTGACAGGTTGCAAAGCAATCGTCGCATAAACAGATTTGCCACCGTCACTTGGCGTCCAGGGTCACATTTTTACCAGAGTTGCAAATGGCTTGAGATAGAATTTACTAAAAAACAATTGTTAAAAAAACAAGTTTTCTAATTTTAAACACTTTCAAAATGCACTAAAAAGTACAAAACAAGTTGTCCCACTAATGTTTTATGGTTGCAAGAGAAATTTTCCTACTTTTTTAACATCAGAATCGGATTCAGCGACCCAAAAAAAACTGGGGCTACAAAACAACTTAATATAAAGTGTATCAAAAATGGTCGAATTGTTGTAAAAATATCTATTTTCAAAATTGAAATTATTTATATGTAGTTTCACTTGCTAATGCTGGTACTCTGAAAGCACATTAAGTTATGAAATATATTTGGGACTAGTTACGTAAAAATAATATCACAAATAATTAAAATACGTAAGTTAAAAAAAATTGACTCATCTGTTTTTTACGAAAATCTTTTGTTCAGCGCGTATGCACCTCATTAATACTTAAAATGTACTTAATGAAATTTTTTTAGTGTACATTAATTGTCACACACTTATATTTGACATTATACGAGCTTAGGTCATAAATGTAAAAAAAAGAAACTTTTGGCTAAGCGACTTATTTCTTCCGTCTTCCTTCACCTTGAACAGTAATTGGTGGTCAACTGAAATTTCGTTTCTGTGGCAGATGTAATTTGAATTACTGTAGCTTTTTTTAAAAAAAATAATTACATCTGAATTTTGTAATTTCTTCTGCATATTTTTTACTTTCTTCTACGGAGTATAATAAAGTATTGTATTCATGAAAAATTTCGACCTCTTAATTTTGCCTAAAAAACATTTCCCGATCACTCCTGAGTCGATTGGAGTCATATTTAAAAAATGTCTTTCTGTCTGTCAGTCTGTCTGTCAGCCTGTCAGTCTGTCAGTCTGTCAGTCTGTGTACAAGATTTCTCAAAAACTAATAGAGCTAGCGGCATGAAATTTTATAGGCATGTTGGGGCATGAAATGGGACGATCCTATCAACTTTTGGTGGAAATCCGTTAACCGGAAGTATCCAAAATGGCGGTTTTTCAAAAATCGCAATTTCGTTTTTCTCGATTTACTCCCAAACTACGCGTTTTTTAGTGGCCTTAAGTATGACAAAACTTGGAGAAAATAAAATTTCCTACACTTTTGTCTTTAGCTGTAACTCGATATCTCAACCTGTTATCGAGATAAACCGTTATTTCCAAAAAAAAAACAGTTTTTTGCGATTATCTCGAAAACTAACGGGTTTTTGCTGACTGAATGTATGAATGAATTAATGAGAATGGCATTCTGCACAATTTTGTTTCTTACCGTTATCCGTTATCTTTTACCGTTATTGAGATATTTTCGATAATATGTAAAAAATCATATGTTTGCGAATAATTTGCAAACTAACGGTTTTTCGACAAATCAGTTAAAAGAATAATTAAAGATGTTAACATTTTCTACATTTTTGCCATTTACCGTAAATTGATATCTTTTACAGTTCTCAAGTTATCTCAAATTTTGTACGTTTTTGATATTTTTGAATAAACCAAGAATTTATTGGGAGGTCGTCTTAGGTTGACAACGCGACAGGGCTGTAGCGTAAATTGCACAGGGTCGTAGATTTTGTAGAAGAAAGTTTTGTGTTGACCACAACTGATTTTTTTCTTTTTAAACGATAGTTTAGTTTTTACTTTCTCAAATATGGAAAACTAATTGCTTTCATCCGCTTAAAAACATTTAACGTATCATTTCACCTAGGCTAATTAACTACAATAATTTGGGTGATATAAAATGACGTCAAGATGATCATTAATTTTTTTCTTCGCGTTAAAGAAATAATTTAATTTATGCTGCTACAATGGCACCAGTCGATAAAAAGCCAACGCGTTTAAAGGTTCATAGCTTGTTTAAACAGTTGCCAATAATGCAAATAAAATAACTTTAAAAATCTCTTGACCTTCTCATTTGAAATTTTCAATTAGAATTATAAATTATCTATAAGATCTTTTCATCTAAATCTAATTTTAATTGAAGAAAAAACAAAAACAAATTACTTGAACTTGAATCACCCAAAAATTCATAACATATTTTGGCGTTATTTAGATTAAATTAACAACAGTTTAAACTTAATTTCTACACCAAAGATGTATTTATTATTTTTTAAGAGATTAATTGCAAAATTATAATAGCCGTGTTTTTCATTGATTTATCGCTTTGAGTCAAAATAAAAAATTCATATAAAAAATTGTTTTGCTGTAACACGTTTTTTTTTTAATTTCTTGATAATTATGCTCACTTCGATGTCACGTCATTTAATGCAACGTTTTCGGTCTGATAACGACGCACGTTTTATTAACAGCTGAGAAAAGCTTTTTCGACGTAAACCATTAAAAAAATCGCAAAGAAAATTACGTTGAGAGTTGTTATAGATTTTGGAAGTTAAAGCTTTTTGTAGCAGTTTGTGGTTTGAAGAAAGCGTGAGAATTGTTTTACAAGTGCACGAAAGACGATTTTGAAACGTCAAGAAAGTATTAAAGTTTTATTTCAAGATTTTTTTTTTGTTAATAATATTAAAAAGCAAACAAATTTCATTAAACAAATTTGAATCTACCAGAGCATCATTGATGAAATGTTTTTCACATTTCTTACATGTGGTTAAAATATCGGTTGTGATCAACAGAAAAGTTTCCTTTGCGATATTTAGTTTCGGAAAGAATATAGAGATACGTAAAAGCGATTAATCAAAAAATGTAGAAAATTTTATATCCCTTAAATTTTGCCATGTTCATTTTTTACTAAAAGCGCATAATTTTCGAAAAATTTTCAAAAAAAGAATTGCGTTTTTTCAAAAAAAAAAAAAATATAGCTAGCGTCCCAAAGTTGATAGAACACTACGATTTCCGTAAAACTCATTTATAAAATATTTTAAGTCGCTAGGTCAACGCGTTGTCGAGTTATTTAAGATACGTTAACGAACGTCTGACATACAGACACACTGACAGACAGAAAGACAAACAGACAGAAAAACAAAGACAGACTGACAGACCGACAGACCGACAGACCGACAGACCGACATACCGACTGACTGACAAATCGACAGACTGGCAGACCGACAGACCGACAGACCGACAGACCGACCGACCAACAGACCGACAGACCGACAGACCGACCGACCAACAGACCGACAGACCGACAGACCGACAGACCGACAGACCGACAGACTGACAGACCGACAGACCGACAGACCGACAGGCCGACAGACCGACAGACCGACAGGCCGACAGACCGACAGACCGACAGACCGACAGGCCGACAGACCGAAAGACCAACAGACCGACAGACCGACAGACCGACCGACCGACCGACCTACAGACCGACAGACCGACAGACCGAAAGACCGACAGACCGACAGACCGACAGACAGATTCACGGACATCCTCATAATTTTAGCTAAAATAGATTTCGTACTGTTCAGAATGTTTCTATGTGCCATCATTCTTGAATTGGTCTCCATCATGCATACAATACTTTTCTTCTATAGCAGCTATTGTTCTATAACAATAAAAAAATAACCCATGTTGAATTTCTGGTTTCTACCTTACTTTGTTCTCGGGTTTTTGAGTATTTAGAATAGTCAATTTAAATATACTACCCAATGATGAAATATAAGGGCTTTAATTAAGTAAGAAAGGTAGGTATAATCTCACCGCTGGATGGATTATTCTGTGTGGCTATTTTTTGTTTTATTGCGAAAATTAAAAAAAAATCAATTGGGAGTTCAAACATTAATGTCCTTTGGAAAAATGAACTTTAGTTATGAAATTACCAAATTTTTGCGGAAGTGGTTGATTAAATGGCAAGTGTCAAGCCGGAAATGCGATTCATGTGTCCAGTTTAAATTTCCTGGTTGTAAAAGACTAACCCTATTGGTAGGTGGCCCGTTGTTGTTGCACAGTGTTTTTGCGGTGCTGGGGATAGCAGTTGGTTTTTCGTATTAATTTTAAATAAGTTAACAGCACGATCAAGTACAATTTTTAGTGATAATCCGCTAACCGGAAGTGACCAAGATGGTGACTTTTAATGTCGTGTTTGTGATTTACTTTGACATCACGAAAATCCAAATAACTGCCTAACAATTTCATCATATTATAATGCAAGCCTGAATGTAAAATATAACAAAAGCTATAATTGCCAATCTGCTATAATTGCCAACGTTTTCGTTCGTATGGGGGGTACCCCCTGTAATGGTCCATTTTTGCCCATGAACGCCACAAAAAACGAATTAAAAACGTAAAATTTCAAGTCTCTAGCTCAATCCGTGCGCCCGCAATCCGCGTCACAGACAGACAGACGGACGGACGTGCAAAATTCAATTTTTTTTATCATTCTAAACACACTGGTGTAATTAATTTTTGTGTGTGATGACGGGATCTTAGCGTCACAAACGGTAAGGCAAAGTTAATATACCCGAGAAACAATTTTTTCCAAATTCTTGTTTTCAAGAATTTTCTACAATACTTGTTCGGGTTAATTTAATTAAAGAACGCACTAACAACGTTTTTGAATAAAGTGGTCAATATTAGGAGGTCCTATTTTAGTTAGTACTTAAAAGTCTCCGAGTATTTTTAATCGACCGGGTTGTTTATTAATCTTCACACTTCAATTTTGATTTTCCAAACGTTGCAGGAAATATATAAGACAGTCACTTTTTAATGGCCACGATATTGTGCTCTAACTTTCTTTGAGCACTGAATAAAATTTGAAAGCTTTAATTGAAATTTTCATTACATTCGTTGGATAATCTTTTAATCCCACCAAAGTAAGTTTGCCTTTTCGTTCTTCATAATTATTAAATTAATGAAATTTGTCTATAATTAAGATTAACCTAATAACTAAGTACCGGAAATTTGCAAAATCCAATTAGTACGCGAAAAAAAACACTCTGAATAGATTTATTTAAGAAGATTATAATCAATCAATACACCACAATTGAGTACTTTGAAATAAACTGCTTTAAATTTTGGATGAAAAAAAAACCTGCCCATTTCCCGATAAGAGCTATAAAAATGTTTCGAAAAGTCTGATTTCTCGAGAAAATTTTCCACAAAATTATTGCCATTAGAAGCGTAGTACGTCGGGAAACGCAAGAGGCGAATTATTGAAAGAAACCAAATAATGTTTTTCATCTTATCCCATATTTTCCAGAAAAATCTTTTGCTACTGAGAATTTCCACAGAAATGAAAATATCGTAGAACTGTAATCGCAATCTCCACCCACACGCACTTCTTCCACTGAATTCGGAATTTGCTGTCTATAATAAATGAACAAATCGTACAGCCAGACTCTCGGGCAAACGTAGAAAGGACCTAGGCTATTTCACTGCCATGGGAACATAATTTTTCCTCTGAATCATTTTTCTCAGGGATCCCAAGATTTTTCAATGTGACGTCAAGTGCTGTGACGAATTCGCTACAACTCCTTGCGTGATGAATAAAAAAGAAGGGAAAAATCCAGAAAAAGAACTTTTGCTATTAAAATTGAAGGAAAGATTTCTTCTAAATTAATTGAAAATCTAGAAAAAAAACTTCAAATTATAATTGAAAAGTTTCCCAGAAGGCTTTCACATACGAGAGTTGTACTCATAAAATGTCCGCCTAAAATGTTAATACTTAAATATTTTTTTTCTTATTTCAATTTTAAAAGTGAAACTCATTTGAGAATTTTTCCATTGTTCAAGTGAGATACTCTGACCTTTCCGTTCATCACCGCGATGACTTACAAATGCCATATGTGATAAATTTTGATAAGATTCTTGCATATATGGTGTGCGAGCGATGTGTAATTAAACTAATGCCCATAAATTTAATTACTTTTCTTAGAATGTCTTTTTTTTCTGATGTGGAGTCCCGTATGACAATGGATTTCAGAGACACAATAGTTTAAAAAGTTCACTTAACTACAAAATAGATTAAATCAAGTATATCTTCGCGAACTTCTTTCAAACGGGAGGAATTCATTTTTTTTTCTATGATGAAAATTCTTAGAAAATGAAGGATAAGAAAATTTGATCTCATTTACCATGATTTCGTGTCATAAGATTCCCATCTTCTATAGAAATTTTTGCCATCTTCTTCCAATAGATTTTTCAATCTAATGAAGATTGAGAATTATTGGTTTTGACTTTCATTGATGCGAATCCCATCAATTGTGACATCTGTTCCCTCAAGGTCTCCACAAAATGTCGATATTGGTACCCTGGTTATGGAAAATATTATAAACTTTCAAAATCAATTTGATAAATTGTACATTGGCCTAAATTCTAATATAAGCTCAAGTCACTTGATTGATATAGACTAAAGGTGAATGACGTCGATTATTTTTGGACTCTGATGTACAGTACCGCATTTAGACATCTATACTTGTCTGTTGGTTACCTTTGCCTTTAATTTTCATTCTTCCTTGGTAGTCAATTTTAGATATCAGAATATTAGATAAGGTCACGAATTCCATTATTAATAGACGCGGATGAATCTGTCAAGTTTTTCGATTATTTTTATCTTTCTCTTGAGATAAGCTAAATTCGATATACTTAAATCACATTTAACCAAAAATAACAATTCTCGAATCCACATTTTTGCAAAAATTTATCCTTGATAAAAATTGAATTCGAATTTGAAAACTAAGGCACTGAATAAAAAGGTTAAAAGGTTAAACGGAAAAAATAAGAACATATTTAAATAGAAATGTTTATAAATAAATTTAAGTGACTCTGACATGTTCAAAAATAAACTTCCTTTTCGATTCGATAATATAAATAATATTGTAAAAAAATTCATACTAATGGGGAAAAAATCATGCAGAAATTGAAATGAAAAGAAACCCCTTTTCAACGACTTCATTAGTGCCAATTAAGGAGACACAATTTTTGTGGGAATATAAAACTATTTCGAGTAGACAGATTTCGAAATAAATGGAATTCATGTTTTTTAACATTTATTCCAAAGTTATAAATATAAAAAAATTGTGAACCTTTAATTAAAAAATATGTTTAAAATGGTTTTATTTACAAAAAATGTACTAAAAAGAAAAACATAAGTTTTTGAGTGCTGTGCATTACAAATAAAAGTGGGATAAATATTTATTTTATTTTATTTTTTATGCTTTCATTACACAGCACCCAAAAACTTCTTTTTCCGTTTTTAGTATATTTTTTTCAAAATTAAAGATTTTTTTCTTTGAATTTTTATTTTGTCTTATACTTTTTAGTAATTTTGTATTGGATTAGTATGACTAAAAATCCAAAATGACGTCTGTCTGTCGCCACGCTTGCTAATATTTTTTAGTCATCGAATGTATATCCTTGATGCCTTTGAGATATTTATACGGCCTTTTGACTCCAGAATCGGATTTAACGATCCCAAAAATCTCCATATGAGGTTTTTTCTAGATAATCGCGTTGTCCTGACAGGACCTTCCGTTATCCTTACAGACTTCTTAACGTCAGAATCGGATTCTGCGACCCATGAATGAGATTTTTTACGAAAAATTTGGGAAAAAGAATAATCACGTTATCCTTACAGGGCTTTCCTTTATTACCTTTGGCCTTACAAGGACGAAGTGGAAAAATATTGTGTTGTCATCGGACTTTCGTTTATGTGCAAAATTCGAAGTCAATCGGAGTGGAAGTGGGTCAAAATTAGATTGCAAGTTTTGACCCTGACAGACAAATAGGCAGACAAACAAACAAATACGAAGGCAAGCTAAATAAAAGCTTTTAAAAAATTCCTTTAACCCTTTATGGACCAGGAAGTGAACAACAATAAATCAATAACCATGACTTTTTTTCGTTGAAAATGGTTCCAGAAAGCATTTAAAAAAAAAACATGAACTAATTTTGTGGAGGGGAGGTATTTACGCCTCTGGTATATAGAAGTATATAGAAATATATAGAATGTTGATACTATTTAATAAGCAAAAAATATAAAGATTTAAAGTTGGTGGTACTTAAAAGTACCGATGGTCAACAAAGGTGGATTGGCATAAGTCGAATTTAATTTTCGACGAAGAAAAAATAATTAAAACAATTTTTTAATGAAAAAAATGCTGATTTTATTTTCAAAGGCGACTGTTCGCCACTAAAGTTAAACAACGAATAATAGTAAAAACTCACAAATTTTTGAGTATTAAAAAACTTAGCCTATTTTATGATTTCAAAATTCTTAAAATTATTTTAGCAAGTAACATATCGGCCTCTCTTGAAAGATTATATTATTCTTTCAATATTATAATAAATACATTATTACATACTATGATTAAATAAAATGAATACAAGTTACGAATGTTTTAAATAGTAGCTTATATGAATCTGGATTCAAGTTAAAAGTTTTCAATAGTGGACTGTATAAAATTTAAATTAAAGTTTGAAATAACAATAAAAAAATAAAACAAAACAAACATGTAGTTTTTAAACCAACTCAAAAAATCTTAATAATCAATTGGCAGTTTACAAATTTTTGTTATACCACGTTTAAAAATTCCATTTTTGGTTTTTACATTAACAACTCTGACTTTACCGTCGGGACCATTAAAAATATCTATAACAATACCCATTAGCCATTGCGTGGATGGTAAATTATCATCACAAACTAATACTAAATCATTTAATTTTAAATTAGGATTCTCAGTTTTCCATTTTTGTTTTTGTTGTGAAGTATTACCATATTCTTTGAAAAACCATTTCCAATAACTTTGTACTACTTGAGTAACGCGTTGCCAATGCGATAAACGATTTGTTGCACATTTCTCTAATGATGGTTCTACTGGTAGTGTAATTTGATTACCACATAGAAAATGTGAAGCGGTTAATGGTTGAGGATAAAAATTTATTTCGAAAGATTTTACTATTTTACTCAATAATCGAGACATAAGAAGCGCGACACATAATTCCAGTCTTGGGAGTGAAGTTGATTTTATTGGTGCAACCCTTGACTTTGCGCAAACTAATTCTACATATAACTGTCCCAAACTATTAATACTTCTAATATAAAAACAAGTACCATATGCAGGTTCAGAAGCATCTGCATAACAATGAAGCTCAATTTGTACTGAATTTTCAGCAATAATTTTTCTATTTATCCTAAGATCATCAAGAGATGATAATTTTGATTGAAAAATATTCCATTTTTCTAAAATTTGAGAAGGTACAACGTCATCCCAATTTGATTTAATTTTCCATAATTTTTGTACAATTATTTTTGCTGTAACTACTACAGGTGCAATTAATCCTAAAGGATCATATAATTTTGCCACTTGTGACCAAATTTCTCTTTTAGTGATTAAATCAGATTGCGTTTTTATTTCTGGGTATACTATTAAAAACATATCAGTATTTGGCTGCCAGGTGATTCCTAACGGCTTTATACAATTTAAACCTGAGAATTCTTCTGAATTTAAATTTTCTCGATCTTCGACAGGAATAGAATCTAACAATGGCTCATAATTTGTACACCACTTTTTTAATTCAAAACCTGCACTTGGCAACAAATTTTTTAATTGATTGATTGAATCAATAGCAGTATGTAAATCATTATTACCCGAAATACAATCATCAACATAAAAATCGCGTTGAGCAATTATTGATGCTAAAGGAAACTGTTCTGTTCCATCGATTCCAATTTGTTTAAGAGTTTTTGTGGCCAAATAAGGTGCAGATGCTGTGCCAAAAGTCACAGTATTCAATTCAAAAACGTCTAATTGATCATTTTTATTTTCTCTCCAAAATATGCGTTGAAGTGATCTTTGAGATGATTCCAACTTAATTTGCCGATACATTTTACAAATATCCGCGGTAAAAACATATTGATAACGACGAAATCTTAAAATGATATCAAAAATTGTTTGTTGTACCGTTGGTCCTATCATCATTACCTCATTTAATGAAATATTAGTAGTTGATTTTGCCGATGCATCAAATACAACACGAACCTTTGTAGTTGTGCTATTGGGTTTAAAAACCGCATGATGAGGTAAATAGAAAGAAGTCAAATCAGAAGAATCATTTGATTCATCGATTTTATCCATATGATGCAATGAAGTATATTCATTTATTACTTTTGAATATTCAATCTTAAGTTCAGGGTTCGATTCCAGTTTTTTTTCGAGATAAAGAAAACGTTTCAAAGCCTGACTTCTGGAATCTCCAATTTTTGACAGTGTGTCTTTTAGAGGTAACGACACTACATATCTACCTGATTCATCGCGATAAGTAGTTCGTGCATAAAATTCCTCACAAATAAATTCTTCGTTTGATAAAATTGGGTTTGTATTTACTGGATCTAGATCAAATAATTTCTTCAATGCATTTTGTAAGTTATCACTAGGTTCCAACTTCTGTTGGAGTATCGAAAAATTTAAAGATTGCGTTTCAAGTTTTCCAACAGCAATAAACCCGAAATTAGTATCAATAAGAGTTGGTAAATGCTTACCAAGCGAAATTTGTTTTGAACGTAAGACATTAAAAAATATATCAGATCCTAATAATACATCTATTGGTCTTTGTATATTAAACATTGGATCCGCTAATGCAATATTTTTGGGAATATCCCACCTGGAAACATTGAAAGGAAATTCAGGTACAAGACTTGCAATAATTGGTACGACCAACAAAGTTACGTCTTGCCGAAAATCGTGGATTTTCGATTTAACTGATGTCATAATTTTATAGTCAATAACAGTTGAATTTTCATTTAATCCAACAATTCTTTGTTGATAAGAATCAATTCCTTGGATATTTAATTTTTGTGCTAATGAAGCTGAAATAAATGAAGCTTGACTTCCTGAATCTAGAAGTGCTCTACATTCATGAAATTTTCCCTTATGGTCTCTTATCAAAATTATAGCAGTAGGTAACAGCACTTGCGTTTGATTTTGATTATTGAAAACATAAAAATTATGTTTAATGCTATTTTCTGACAAACCCTTAGATGTTGACGGTTGTTGTTCAACATCTTGAATAGACTTTATATTTGACGTATCAGTTGCGCTAGCAGATTTATCAGACTTATCAGATGGACCATGATGAAGTAAAGTATGATGCGGATATTTGCAAATCTTACAATGAATTGATTTACAATCTTTTGTATTATGGTTTGACGATTTTAAGCAATTTATGCACAAATGAAATTCTTTTGCTTTCTCATATCTTTGATGAGAAGAAAGTAATAAAAAACTTGGACAATCAAAAATGTAATGTTCATCTTTGTTGCAAAGAGTACACTGACTTTTTTTAATTGGCTTTTTATTTGAATTGTAATAAGATGAATTCAATTTTGCTTTAAATGGTTCTGTGTTAATAAAAGAATGTGATTTCTTTTGAGAATTATTTCCTACACTATCCTTTTGAACACCTTGTTGATGTTTATTCGACTCTAATGCTTCTAAAACGCGACATTTTTTCTTCAAAAATTCAATCAATTGAAACCATGATGGAAGATTATTTGTTTCTAAACCTTCTTCCCAATCTTTTTTAAGTGAAGTATTTAATTTTTTCAAAATTATATTTATTAATAATTGTTCACTTAAACTATCTATATTTTGATTAGACATTTTTAAAGACGAAATATTTGATTCACAAGAATTAACCAATTTCCGCAAATCTTTAACAGAATTTGTAAAAACATTGGGAACAGACAAAATTTGATCAATATGATAATTAACTATTTTTCTTTTATTATCAAACATCTCTACTAATATTTTCCATGCAGTTATGTATCCTTCATCTGAAAAAGTGATATTTCCCAAAATTGTTTTGGTTTCCTCATTAAGCGCGTTTAATAAATAAGTAAATTTAATTACACCACTCAAACGAGAATCATTATGAATTAATGCAACAAAAGTATTTTTAAAAACGACCCATTCACCAGGATTTCCATTAAAGTTTGGAATAGAAATACTTGGCAATTTTGGCCTTTGATGAAGATCACTTAAATTCGCTAAAGGTAAAGATTCTTGGTTAGAAATCGATAAATCGATTGAGACTTCAATTTTCGAAATTAATTTAGATTTAATGTTAATCACTTCATCACAAAAGTCTTGTAATTCAATGCATGCTTCATCAATTTTTCTTTTATTTTCAAAAGAGACAACAACATCCATTAAATTTTCGTAAACTTGTTGCAAATTACTGAGCATATCAATACGTATTTGAATATCCGTTTTAGGAACATCCGTTAAATCCTCAAATTGATTTAAATAATTTTTTAAATGATTTAGTTTAATTTTAGATACATTAAACTTGTGTTCGAACTGCATTTCGAGTGTTTTATAATTCTCTTCAGATATCTGATCCAAGAGATGCGAATTATTTGGCGTCGACTGTTTAGCCGATTTTCCCGATTTTTTCGATGGCATTTTTAAATGAATTTTTAAACTTGAATCGAGATTTCGAATAAATGTTTACAAGATTATTACAAAAACAAAATGTTAACTCTAAACTGTACTAATAGATATTTAAATATTCAATAAAATACTTCTCGAACACTCTGTAGTGTCGCTCCTATGGAGTTTTCCGACTCCAAAGTATGAAGACAGTGGAAAATTCTTGAAAAATGGTTTCTCGAACACTCTGTAGTGTCGCTCCTATTGAGTTTTCTGACTTCAAAGTATAAATGACGATGGGAAATTCTTGAAAAATGGTCTGCAAAATTCTAAAACTAGATGTTGAATATGATGAAACTCAGTCTTGAATCAAATAAAATATTTAAATCTGCTTGAATCTTCGCACGGCGAAATATTCTTGCAATCGTGGACAACAATTCTTGATTATTGCTGCAATGCTGTTTAAAATTTCTTCGCTTGGCGAATTATTTCTGCAATCATGAATCACAATTTCCAGCAAATTCCATCCAATGGTAAACGATATTAAAAAATGTTCGTAATCGTGGATTACAGTTCAATCCAATGCCGTTCAAAAATGAAAACGTTTCAAAAAATCCGGCTCGAAGGACCAAAATGGATTGGCATAAGTCGAATTTAATTTTCGACGAAGAAAAAATAATTAAAACAATTTTTTAATGAAAAAAATGCTGATTTTATTTTCAAAGGCGACTGTTCGCCACTAAAGTTAAACAACGAATAATAGTAAAAACTCACAAATTTTTGAGTATTAAAAAACTTAGCCTATTTTATGATTTCAAAATTCTTAAAATTATTTTAGCAAGTAACAAAAGGGTTAAGGTGAAAGTCCCTTTATCAGTGGTGTTTGGTCCAAAAAAACATTAGATTCACAAGAGCATTTTAAAATTTTGACAAACTCTTAGGGATCCCACATTTGTGTACTCAGATGAGCTGCAGGTTAGTGTTGATATCCGTCCTTTTTCACATGACACCATTTTTGAAGAGCACCCGGGGACCATGGGAAAGGTTTTTCGCATGTGTTTACTTTCTAAAATCAAACCATCAAGATACTTAAAACACGGAGTGTGTGTGTGACGCCTTCAATTTAAAAATACATTTGACCTCGAAATGTCAAAATGTTTGCCTGTGGTTCATTTCTTCGAGAAGTTCTCTGGTAAGTGTTTTTCTTAAAAACGGTTCGCCTGCGGCGCATTTATTTATGTTTGTTTTCGTTGGCGAAGTATGGTTTGCTTCAAAAAAATGCTGCATAAAATTGCGTCACCCAAAGAGAGAGAAAAAGGAATGACAGATGTGTACTCATGACGGAGACAGGCTCTAGAACGGGGGTGGATGGAAACTTTCTGATCAGTACGAAGTCCGTTTCAGGTAAAATTATTAGGGTGCCCGTGCCTCTGTGTGTCGATCGGTCGGTGTGTCTGTCTCTCAGTCTGTCTGTCTCTCGGTCAGTCGACCTGTCGGTCCATCGATCTGTCCATTTTACGTATCTTAAATAACTCGAGAACGCGTTGATCTAACGACTTGAACTTTTTTGTAATTAAGTTTTACGAAAATCGTAATTTCCTGTTGACTTTCGGAAAAGTGATGTCCCGGATTAATTGGGAGAGTCCTAGATTAGCCGGGAGAGTCTCGGATTTAGACATGTTACCCCGTCGTGCTTTTGTCCCGAATTATTAATTTCAGTGTTAATAGTTTCATAAAACCGAGCGTTTAAAAACATTTCGCTTGGAGATTGCCATAAATTATATTTTTCTCACCTGCGTAGTATTTTTTCATCACAAAACAAATCAAAAGCACTTATAGCACAAAATTTTCTACCGCGGCGCATTTCTCTTTATCCATATTTCCACAATTTCAGTTGTATTTACATATGAAATGTGAAAAATTGAGTTAATTTTCGGTTGAAACTGTGTAGCTCCTGATTTTATTGCAGCTCCACATTCTTTTCACAAAAAAATCGCTTCCGGAGCAAATTATTTAATTTTTATATGTAAAATTTGTTATTGCGTTGTTGGTCCGTTTTCGGTACCCTTCCTTCCTCCACCATGCGGACCAGGTCTGTTACTAATGCTGGGTTTACACGAATGACAGATAATGACAATCTGTCATAAAAGAATGGACAAGTTCATTCTTTTATGAGAGATTGTCATTTTTCTGACAAAAATAATGACAAAAAAAAAAAAATATTTACACGATGATGACAATTTATGACAAAAAAAAAATGACAAATTTGTCATTCGTGTAAACGCAGCATTACAATTTTTTATATGACGAAAAGAATTCTGGGGAAAATTTCTAAAAAGAATTTTTAATCTTTAAAAAGAAACTCGTTAAGAAGCTCGATAAAAAAGAAGCTTGCATTTTGACATTGTAGATCATGTAGCTTCGAAAAACCGCTGTCAAGACACAATTTTTTAAGACAAGTTAGTTTTGCGTTTATCAAAAATTCATTTAGAATTTTCTCGGAAAACCTGTGTGCTAGAATTTTTGTTTCTATTATATTTTTGTTTGTAAAACCCCAAATCTTGCATTTATTCAAGTAAATCTGAAATTTCAAGTAGATCTCAGACCCATTGTTTTGTTCGGTAATAAGAAAAAACTACCCCTATCTATTGAAATCCATTTCCCGGTTCGCCCTAATTGATTTGAGGATGTATTACAATACATTATAAAAATATTAATCCTGGCGCACCTTAAATTATCTCCAAACTGTTGGTATCTGCTAGTGTCGCTTACTCGAGTTAATTTTAATTCTTGGAGGTTAATTTCATATCTCTCTACTCAACTATACATACTGTACATATTGTACTGTTGAGTGAAAAACTTTTAATTAGTTAGAGTATAACAAGAAAATTTTAAGTGCTTTCTTCAGGAAAAATAAACAACAAAAACATAAGAAGAAATCCATTTTCTTCATGTTGTGCTGGAAAAACTTTTTTTACATGCAAGTCTTTTAAATAAGATTACGCCTGTTTCATGCCAGCGGAAAAAGCACGTAATTTAAAAAAAAAAGTTTACATGGTATGAGCTTAAAACTACTTTAATAAACTTCACATGCCATGGAAAAATTTGTAAAACTAAAACATTTTTTTTCTGTTACATAAAGTTTTCCGGCCGAAGACCAATAAATTGTTGTCCCGTCGAAAATGACAAAATGAAACACATCAAAAACTAGATCATAGTGAAGATTTTACATTTATTTAAATATATTTCAGTTTTATGGTTGTTGTTTCAGATGTTACGCTCACTAAACACGGTAAATGACAAAAGTTTGATATAAATAAAACCAACAAAGATTGGCAATTTCTTGAACATTATTTTCTTAGTTGTTTTCAAAATAAATTTTTGCTATGTTGAAAGAAGAGGACAACAACTAATTCACAATGTTGCTTGTAAAAGGTGAAGGACAAACGATTTCCTTATCACATCAAAGGATATCGAATCACAAGAACACCTCCTTTGAAGTTTATTAAAAATCTTTCAAAGCTTCTATATTTTCAAAGAATATCGAACTAACTCTAACACAAGTCCAAACGCCTTTCATCAGGGTGACCATATTTATTTTGTGTCAATCCCGAACAAGATGAGCGGGAGAGGGGTTGAGGGTGATAAAGGATGAATGAAAGAGAACGATACATTTTGTACACAAAAAATCCAAAAAATAACAATAATAGTTGTGATCAACACAAAACTTTCCTCTGCAATATTTTGTTGCGGAAAAATTATGTTAAAACTAACTTTTTTTCAAATGAGAACCGTGAAAGATTCGCAAAAACCGTTAAAGGAAAAAATTGAGGAAATTTTATTTCCTTTGAATCTGATTATATGCGTTTTTTCAGCACAGCGCATAGTTTTCGAGAGATTTGAAAATAAACTGATTTTTTTTCCAAATATCTTGAGAACCGTTAGAGATACAAAAAACCCTTAATGGAGAAGATGTAGAAAATTTTATATCCTTTAAATGTTCTAATAACCATTTTTTCCCAAAAGCCCAAAGGTTTCACGAAATTTTTAAAAAACCGTGTATCTTCAAAACTAATGTATGGGAGGTATCCGTTAAAGATACCGTTACTTTTCCAAAAGTTGACAGAAAACTAGGATTTTCGTAGAATTCATTTATAAAAAAATTCAAGTCGCTAGCTCAACGCGTTTTCGAGTTATTTAAGATACGTAAAACTGACAGACCGACAGACAAGTGCACGGGCATCCTCATAACTTTTCCTGAAACGGATTTCGCACTGATCAGCAAGTCAGATTTCTTTTTAAAGATCTACCTCCGTTCTCGAGTCAGTCTCCGCCATCAATACAGTATTTTGTTTCTCTAGAAAAGGAAAGTAACAAGAAAAGCAAAGGAAAGTAACATTTATGAAGGAGTATGAAGGAGAGGAGAATTACTGATTCTATTGGATTTGAATGTAGGCAAAAGTTATATAAAATTAAATTCCAAACACATCTTGCCTTTATCTTCTTCGATGTGACTAATCGTTTTCAAGAAAATTTCAAATTTTTTTTAAATTTGTCAGAGAGAAAGGGAGAGAGAGAGGTAAAGAATGATCCGATTTTGCCCATTCAAGAACTTAGTCTTGCTATTTACGAGAAATGTAAAAAATTTCAAGTCTCTAGCTCAATCCTTTCGTAAGTTATGGTGTTCCCGGACCAACGAACAGACAGACAGATGGACGGACATGCGGAAATCAAAATCTTTTGTCACTCCAAACACTCTGGTGTAATTCATTTTTGTCTCCCATAATTGGTTTGATGCGTTACAAAATGGTACACAAAATCTGATATATTTCTATATGATTCTCATAGGGAGTATGAAAACATTTGTCCCGACTGGTTGACCTACTCATCGGCGTCCAGCCCAAACCTATGGCGCTATAAATCTGAAATTTTCTCAGCATGTTCTATCCGTCATGTAAACGCCTACTAAAGCCTAATTCAGACTTAAGGCCAAAATACAATTGGCCCGACATAACATTTACGACGGCAGATTACAATGTCGCCCCCCCCCCCCCCCATATTCAATTGCGCACACTCTGTTGTTCTAATCATTATTTTTTTTCTCATTTGATTTTAACACTGGGACGGTGAGACACACATAACATTTTTTGTACCCAATTATCATACAAATTAGGAATGTGAATGTAAGCAACACAGCATACGAACTATATTTCCTAATACTTTCAAAAATCAAAATCTTTAAGTGACGAAATTTCGATTTTATGACATCCCTATAAGATTTCATTTTGAATCAACCACTAAATTTTGTTTGCGAGCTGACCGACAAAAGTTAAATTCGATTCAACTTTTTACGGCTGCAAAGTTGGTCGGATTGATTGTATATATCTAGAAACATAGAGTCCTATGAGTTTAAAATCTAAAATGTCACCGTAAATGTTGTGTTGGGCCAATTGTATTTTGGCCTTAAAGATTGCGATTACGATTACGATTGAGCTTCCTCGACCAATGAGGTTAAAGCTTTCATGTCTCTATCGTTAAAAGCTTTGATCTCATTGGTCGAGAAGCCTCAATCGTAATCGCAATCGCTAGTCTGAATTGGGCTCAAGGGTGGGTTTTTCGAAATTCCACCACCAAGGTGGTAAAGGAGTGGTGGGTTGTGGTTGGTGCTTTGAAGCATTGTTTTTGTCATAAGGCCTTCCAGTTAGGGGGCTCAGAAATCTCTGTCGCGGGTTTTCGAGTCGCTGATCACGAATCTGGTGTTAGAATTTCAAAATTCGAAACAAATGTCCTGTAAGAATGACGCAAATATCCTTTTTTCCCATTTTTCGACAGAAAAAACCCTGCATTAAGGGATTGTTTTCATGGGTCCCTGATCTCAAATCTTTTGTTAAAATTTCAATATCATAGACAGGCCGATTTTTTTTTTTTTTTTTTTGAAAAAATAAATTTTAGAGTTATTTCTCGGTTTTTTTGGTTCAAATATAACTTGTATGGAAGTATGAAAATAGGAATTTAAAATTTTTCTTTTACAATGGAAGAGGTTGTTGTGTCTCTCGAAAAGGAATATAATGTTTTGTTATTTTTTAGAAGTTTCAGTTCTAGGATTGTCATAAATACCTTTAACCCTGGACCCGTGTACTGGGCACTGAGTGCCCAGAACGATTTGCGAACCGAAATTAACCATATTTTTAATAAAGAATATGATGAAATGCAATATATTTCTGAAAAATACTGAAATTTAGTTGTGGAAGCTGTCAAAAAAAAAGCGTAATATCGTGTACTTGGGCACTCAGTGCCCAAGTCAGTACATTTTGTATGAATTTTGTTTTTATTTTGATTACAGCTTTGGGTTTTTCCCCTTTTATGATTTTTCTTGTATGCAGATATTATATTGTATTGTTATATTATTTATATTATAATATTTATATTGTATTGTTGTCATGTATTGCATTTTCTTTCGTGGAGTACATGATTTGTTGGAGAAATCGAGTACCAGATTCGCGAGCTTACAAGGTGGTCTATATTCTCAGTCGATTTTTGCAAATTATATTTTCCCATTGTATTTCTACTTGTTTAACGAATAAACCAATTTTTATGGTTTTTAAACAAACCAGCCATACATTTTCTATTGGAATTGCATCTGGGCACTGAGTGCCCAAGTACACGATAAATGGAAGTTTTATAGTACACGGGTCCAGGGTTAAGAACAAAAATCTGAAAATAGAAATTTCCCGGAATTTTATTGAATAGAGAAGACTAATTAAGTGTAAAAATAAATCCTTCAATAATGGTAAAATAAAAAGCCCCTTATAAACGCTGAAAATAGCGTTTTGTTTACTACTTAATTTTTAGTATGGCAAAATAGAAAACCATTCAAGTGAATAAAATAAATTCCTGAAGACATGCAACAAAACAATTTTGATTATGCTTTTCATGGACGAACTAAATATGGAAAATTTATATTAAAAAACTATCCTTGGCGTAGACATCCTCAGATTCCATCCTTGTCTATCCGCTCATTTTGGACAACCCGACAACAACAACAACAACAACAAAAAGCATTGTAAAATTTTCCTGTAGCTGTGTTCCTGCCAGCAAAATGATTGATCATGAAAACGGAAATTTTATCATAGTTCAGAATTTGTGCGCAGCAAAGGCAGTGAAATGCAATTTTTCTATAACAAATGTTATTTCCTGTACCATTTTTTTTTTAAATGTGAACTACTCTTGAATTTTTCATATTTTTATTTTATACTTTTTACTTACAATGTCACGATTTGCGATATCAAAACAGTCTTCACTTGCCATCCAACGGAAAACGACTGCTACGAAAACAGACACATAGGTAACATATGTATACTTACCTTAAAAATTTTATTTTCTTCGTATTTCTCCGTAGAAATATGAATAAATTGTTAGATATCTGTGTCGATACCTTACGGGGGTTTCAATAGAATCAAATTTTTAGAGTCCTGGCGCTTTATCGTCCCACCGACATCTACTTTATTCAAAAATTTTCTGTTTGCTGTTTGACTTAAAATGATAGATGAATAAATATTCCTGAAGCATCGGCAAACAATAGATAATTTTTTTTTATGAAATTACATAATTTATGTATGTTTCGGAATGAGTGTGCGGTTTCAGAGGTGGTTTAGCATCTGCTGTTACATATTTTCACAGGGATTAAGGGAAAAAGAATATCGTGAAATTTGCATATGATAAATTGTTATTAATATAAGCTTATGATACTTTGGCCTTTTTCTCAAATATTTTCATTGATAAATGCAGTATGTTATTGATTAGCAAGCTTCCAATTTATCAAAAAATTCCCACAGGTTTTATTTCTGATTTTTTTTTTGTTTGGTTCATCGGTTCATTAGCCTTATTTTACGGAAATTTTAGTACAATTAGCCCCGTAAAGAGGGCCGGTTATTAGACTTTTCTTGGTATAGGCGAGATAGTAGCAGAAATTTGTCACCCATAATTATATTGAAACCCTAGATGAAAAAAAAATGAATGAAAAGAACAGAAAAAACATGTAAGTGAAAATAAGCGAGACAAATGTCGTATTGTTTATTTTTAGCGCACTTAAAAAGCTTGTTTTTTTATATATATTTATTTTGTTTTATTATTTTTGAGTGATTTTTTAAAGCTCTTTCATTTAAGGCCTCACACGATGAGTACTCCTTTAGTCCGATTTGGACCAAATGGCGTTTGTCATCCGCCATTTTAGTTTTTTTTTGTGTTCATCTATTTTTTTATATATATTATATTATTTATTTACTAGAATTAAGCTCCGACCTATGACAAGTAACTGCAATCTTGATAGGAATTCCAGAAGGCCACAAGCGATTGTTGATTCGACGACTTTTCAAGTTGTTCGCTTCGCGTAGAGCCCTAATAATAGTATACATAAATATATTATTATTAAATATCTAAAATAAATAATGATAAAAACCGTGTCAAAATTTCTCCAACAGTTCAGGAGATAGCAGGAGAGGGGTTAACAGGCAAAGGGAGGTGTTAGTGTGCGATAGCGCGATATTACACACAGCAACTTTCGGGCTTATTTAAGCCGGCAACTTTTGGGCTTAATAAGCCAATGTGCTTACACTTGTGGCTTAAATAAGCCAATCCTGTTTGCATATGATACACAAGTTTACATGGGTGTGTGTGGACTCAAACCATTGAAATTGCTGCTGCTCATATACTTCCCAAGATCTTTACCTGCTGACGGTCAGAACGAAAATGATTTCTGCCTACTACTTTTCCCAAACCGGTTCACAAGCTTTGCATGTATGCAGATTGTCGATAAGCCATGATTTCGAGTGGCAACTTTTCCCTCCTCAGTCGTTTCTCCCAAAAATCGGCTTAAGTAAGCCCGAAAGTTGCCGTGTGTAATATCGCGCATAAATTTCCTTAAGGGACAATTTGTTCAATAAAGCAAACCGCGTAGAAATTCCCCACCTATTCAAGATATTGCCAGAGAGAGGTTTTCAGGCAAAAGAAGGGGTAGATTTGATTAAGCAAAAACTTGGCGCAAATCACGGGATAGCACAAACTAACAAACAAATAAGTTGACAATTAAACTAACAAACAAACTCACAAACAAACTAACAAGTAAATTAACAAACAAAGAAACTAACAAGTGAAACCAAATCTTGTAAAAATGTGTTTTCTTCTAAAAAAATGAAATAGGGTGACGGGTCTAGTAATTGACACTAGTGTATAAAATTGAAAAAAACTAAAAAACTAAAAGCGGTAAACCCGAAAGACTTTACTGACGGTACAAAACTTTGTACCCATATTGACATGCAAAAACTTGGAATAATTTTAACGGATCCAGTTCGAGAGCGATTTTCTTATTGAATTAAGTAATTAAACGGCGCGGTGTTTCTGTGACATGCCAAATAGCATTTTAGGCAGCAAATATGATGTTTATCCCCATAGTTCGTCACCATGCAGATCACGGCGATAAGCAATTTATGTAGAAAACACGTCCTTAGTCGTGCGTATGAGACGCGCAACGACACACATAGTGGGGAACACTTTTCTGCGGTTTGCTACGTCGCAATTATAACGACAGGGACGTAATTAGTTGCCTCATGCGCGAGCGTCATCTGACGGCATTATATCACACAATTACACAAATCATCGAGCGGGTTTTCTTTCTGCCTCGAATGCTTGCTAGTAAACAGAGATGAACAAATAAAAACGTAAGCAGAAGACGAACGAGAAAAATCTAATGGCGACAAATTAATGGAAACTTTTGTGGAGTGTTATTTTATAATGGACTTTTCTTCCGGTTGCATGTCGTGATTTTAATTGCCATTAAAATTTTTCGACAATATTGGATCTGAAATTTAAACAGATTTTAATGGGCCATCGAATTATTTTGTTTTTAATCAAAAATTTCTTTAATTTTATTTTATCGGTAAAATTTTTTTTTCTTTTGCAATGAAATTTTGATGCCAATAAAATTATGCTGTTTCAAAAATGTATGCTATCCACTTTTTATGCAATATCCTTCAGTCATTCGCCTGAAATAAGAAATTTAATTCTCGAAACGAAATCGTTTCCATCAAATGTCAGTGAGAAATATGGCGGCTGAAGGCATCAATTTTTTTTGGTGTTTCTCAGACGGGGAGCTTTAATGAAACTTTAGTGGTAGCAGTTTCGTCACTTTTTCCATCACACGCTTCTTCAAAATTAAACTGACGTTCAGGCTCCACAGCCAATCACTATTTCGGCCCGAAAACCATCAAATGCTGCTCTATCGCCGCAGGATTTTCATGAAGCGAATGTTGCCCCAAAGATCGTGCTCGTCACTTCTTTCGCTTCTTTTACGCGGATGTGAATTATAGGTGTAAATTTTTAATCCCGATTGTGTAAATTTCTACTCTTTCAAGTCGCAAAGAACAAATCTCATGTTCCCGTACTTTTCGATGCTGTTTGGGATATTTCCGAGTTCTGGAGTTTAATGATGTTCTTGGCTTGTAAGTTAGACTTCCCTGAACTAAACGATGAGGTTTTACTTTTAGTGGGGTGTATTAATTATTAGGCTAACGTTTCAGCAAAAATCTTATGTACAAAATTTTAAAGCGACCCTCCTCCTCCACGTATCTAGTTTTTAAATTTGAAACTATGCAAGCGATTTTTGAATATATATTCTTATTAGTGAGGGGTATGTTTTAGGCCATGCGTCAACATAATGTTCCCCATATTTTTTTATCCCCTCGCCTTCCATCACCTGATCCGTTAATGCAATTGCCGTTAATGGTTTTTGCCATTTAATAGATCATTCCTCAAGCAAAGTCTTGCCCAAATAATATCAACCCCACCCTTGCTTGTTAACAAAATTACCATAAACATGGCTTTCAGAAATAACAAATCGAGTACATTTTTCTTAAAATGCCTAAAAATAAGAATTTTTTAGTTTTATTAACTTAACAATAACTTTAAATTATAAAAAAGTTCGATTATATAGGTACCAGAAACACTATTTTTACGATTGTGTCAATTACTGGCACACCGATCAATTACTCAAAATTCTTGGACTGTTTTTCGGTGGACTATAATATTTTTAACGATGCCTGAATATTGGTTGATTTCTGCCTCTTATAAAAACCTGATAATAAAGGGTCTTTCAACAAGGACATAACAATTTTGTATTTTAATAAAAACGCACCTTAAAACTTTTTTTATGATCTGGCAATGCTAAAACGTCAGTCAAGGTTTACATTTTTATCATGGTGAAGTTCACGAACGAGCAACGTTTGGAAATTATTAAAACTTACTACCGAAATTCTGAGTCGGTGGTCGCAATCGTGTAATCTCGAGAAATGGTCCGGTCGAATGGCCACCTCGCTCATGCGATTTAACGCCGTTGGATTTCCTTTTATGGGGTTATGTTAAGTCGTTGGTTTATGCCACAGATATCGTACTACTAGATCGCGGCATTCGAACAATTCCATAGCAAACATATGGGACAGCGTGACTATGGTTGTCTCATTTTTTCTTCGAACTTTAGTGATGTCAGATGTTCGAATCAACAAACTCAATAACACTTGAATTATATGTTTTACGTCGAACTCATAAGACATACACAGGTTGCAAACATTTTTTAGGGAATTGCATATTAATGTATGTGGCAGCTCTGAATATTAACATGAATAATCGGTATAGGGATTGAATAATATTCCGTCGGGGACCTGCATAAGCATTTTTTTCCAGAATTTAAATTTCCCAGAATTTACTAGCTTTGTCCCTTTTTTTCATCATAGCTTTTTGACGTTTCAGTGGCCCATTTGAGATAGCAAATGGCTTGATCTAGTCTAATAGTACGATATCTGTGGTTTATGCCAACAAGCCAACAACGTTAGAGGAGCTCAGAAACAATATCGAACGCGAAATTGCCAACGTTCCGGCCCATATATGTGGAAGAGTGGTGGAAAATTGGCTCCAAAGAATCAATCAGCCAACGTGCTCGCGGTGGCCATATGAACGACATCGAATTTCATACTTAAATGTAACATGTATTAAAAAATTAATAACATGTCCACTACACCTGGAAAAACACAAAAAAACCAAAAAAATCAAAAAATAAATATTTTATTTAATTTTTATATTATTAACATTACTCTTAACTATATTATTTTCTTGGTGATTTTAAATTTGATATTTTATATGCACTTAAGAACGAAACAATTTTTCACTGTCTTAAATATGGTATAGTGAAATTTATCAAAAGAGTAATTATTTTGTTGCGAAGAACTAGAAAAATCTGACGAGATTTGTCTTTGGTCAAAATTCATTATGATTCTCAGAGATATTCTGTGTATTTCGTTTGTAAGATTAATGCATAGTATTACTAAGGTAATATTTCTTATGTCCAATGCATTTCTACACTCGTATGATAAATTTTGATCATCATCACATCAATGTAATTGTGAAGACGGGCGAATTTCTAAGACTATACGAGTACATTAATTGTAAAGATGCTATCGTAATTTATTTTTCGGTTCTATTGTCCAAAACTAATTGGCTGTAAGTCCCAAGATAAGAGAAAATCAATAAAAAAATGCCTTAAGAAGCATAGTTAATGGTAAGATTATAGTATTTGCAATATACTCGTAATTCCACCCCCATCGCTTAGCAACAAATTTCGTTGAATTGCAAACGGAAATTCCCACGTATCACAAAACTTTCCGAGCATTGTATGACATTTATACGATGTCGCAGAGGAAAATGCAAGCAATTTTGCAATTAAGCTTTTGCTATTTTGACATCAATACCGTCGAATTTCGCTCAGTTTTGTAATAAACGTTTTACATTGTGGCACACGTACGGCTCCAGGGCCATTAAATATCGTACAAGGATGAATGCCAACCATGAATACAAATCGCTCGACAATAAATTTTCACGCAAACTCACTTTTTTTTAAGAAGTTTCCTCCTATCACGTATTTCACCTGCAATTTGTTATCAGTCTCACACCGAGACGCGCCACCGAGCCCAACCGAGACTTTGCCTTTAAATGTAGGTGTTTTTTTTTCAAGTAAAACTTTGCAAAAAAAGGAAAAATTTTCAGTTATGTAAGCAAGACTGGGCCGATTTGAATTCAAGAAAATTTAAGAACTTGCCTGAAAATGTTTACAATTTTCCCCAATTTCCGTGCATTGAACGAAATTTCGCTTGCGATTGCATTTTGAGATAACCGAAGGATGTTCCTTTGTACTTGCATTTATTGCATATAACTAGGGAATATTGCATATGCTGTGGCGTCACAAAAAATAATGAAACGGATCTATCTAATGTATTTAGGTCTTTTAAAAGGATATTCAAGGATTTTCTGGAAATAACATGAATTTCATTTAGCTCGAAGGAGATTTTCTCAACTGTATGGGGATAAAATCAAAGTAAATGGAGATCATAGCTGTCTACTAGGCAGGGGATAAGGGAAATTTGCAATTCAAGTGAAATTTCGATCGAATGAGTTTCAAAAGTTATTACCATAACTTTCTAATATGGTTATGATGGGATGGAAAAGGGCTTTGTTCTCTTGTATAAAGCTTAAAATATGGAATACTAGAGGAAAAATTGAAAAGCATAACAAATGAAAATTTTCGCCTAGAAACAAGCATTCCATAGATAGATAAGCTCTTCGATATTTTCAGCACTGGTGATGGGAAATTGGCCATGATAAAAACTTTCACTGTTAATTATCGTCAAGGATAAAGTTTACCCTCATGTATTTTAACCATATCGATATACACATATATATATATATATATATATATATATTTTTCTCTGGTCAAGAATAACTCGCCTAAGGTAGTTTTTCTCATAAATTAGCCGACATCCTCATCAATTTTCCAGTGGGTAATTTTTAGTGATGTATCACCATCAGTTAAATGTGATGCATATTCGTATGTATAAGAAATATTGCCATATGCATAATCCCATATTCCCAATTATGCTTTGCAGTCACATACGACAAGCAAATGACCTTTGCTGACCAAAATTCCGCGAAAATTTTCCACAACGACGATGAAACATTAATTTTGATAATATTTCTTCCAGCTAAAAACTGAGCTACTAAACTTATATATACATATCGTTGGTGTACATTTCGGATTCATATATGGGCAGCCAGGGACCTTATATAATCCATTTGTTCAATAAAAGGACCAAACGCCACTCACGTGCTCAGCCATTTGTTTAAACAGTGGCCTTCGAGCCATGCTGTTAGTTGGACGGGGAAATCAAGTCGGTACCGTGAAACCATAATATGTGGTCAACCTTAGAACTCATTGTTGACTAAAATTTTCCAGAGATCACGAAAATTGTTTGACTTTACAACAAATGTGGTTGTTTTGAATACCGGTTCGTGATACATTGATCACGAACGTGTTTAATATAAAACCCCTGGCGCGTTGAGGTTTAAGCTCTACTGTGTCGAGTAAAACCATGAATCCAGGTTGACAGAGCAATTTTTTGCCTTGCTATATAATTTTCCCATAAAATATACAGGAGTTCACGAGCAGTTCTCAGAGTTGTCCATACAAAAAAATATTTAACGATGTTTATTAATTCTCCCCATATACCCCTTTCCTATTTCCCTATCGCCTCTATCCCTACCCCTCCCATTCCTCACTACTCTCCCTTCCCCTTCTTCTTTTCATTCCTCCTTCCCATCCCTTCCCCACCCAAAACCCCTAGAAATTCTAATACGGATTTTATAATACAGAACATTCTAATACAGAACATTCTAATACAGATTGCTAATTGACAATGAACGTGATCATTTATTCACGAAAATTATCGAAAAAATGAGTCGTTTTGGAGAAAATACGCAAAATTCCTTTTCCATTTTCAAGAGGATAGGAATTTTTTTCCAAGCCGAAAAAAAATGTGACAAGTAAGGTGTTTTTTTGTTCGTCCGTTAAAACCTTAAAAAACCATTTTAAAAAACCATTTTAAAAAAACGGACAAAAGAAAAATTTGACCACGTCACATTTTTCTGCAATTTCAAAACTGCACCGCTTAAATATTTTAAAATACGATTATCGAGTTTTGGTAAATTACCACAGAATTGTAGCTTGGTTCGAATGTCGTTAAGGATGGCCCATAGCACCTCTGCAAAAACATCTTTCTATGAAATTTAAAGTATTTCTATGCGCGTTTGCTCATTCTGATGTGTTTTATATAGAGTTTTATACACTAATATGATTTATCATCAAACAGAAGGTGTAATTATGTAACAAAGTAATATCATTGTACAAAATAAATCGACAACCGGAATTAGGTATTTTTTTTAGTTTCACTGTCACTTCATTTTCGGTAAAGTATCCAAGATATACGAGTAGTTAAAAAATAAAACCAAATATGAATGTGCATAGCAAACATGCCAGAAGCTCATTAAAAATTAAATAAATATAAATTATTAATAAAATTGTCTTCTCTGGATTTGCCTCCCGTTTATCTACGAGCCTAAAGCTAAACTTGGTAATGTTTCCACTCACATTGATAAGTGCCATTAAGTCGAAAGAAGAATTCACAGGATAATGTTTTGCTGGAACATTCGTCAGAGTGCCAGAAACGACTATCAAAAATGTCGTCTGTTCGGGTGAAATGGTAGAAAATAAAACTTTTATTGCGATAAAAAGTAATGTTTATTATTATTTTTATATTCCTCTATCTCTGAAAAATCGATTTTTATATGCTCGTATCTAGCAGTTTTCAATGATAAATCAACTAGGACCGGTGATGGGCGCCACCATGGCAAACATCAACATCTGTAATATCTCGTTTTCAATGCCACAAAAACAAATATATACCTATATCGTGTTGCTCGTTATTTTCCATAAGTATATTTTTCATATCAACTTTTATTTGAAACCGGATAAGAAGGGGTAAAAGAGCAGAAAGGATACAAAAAACTTGTTTGTGGTTTCATTGAAATTTAATTCGATGTCCTTTATGATGGATTTCATTGGCAGTTCATAAATAAATCAAATTAATCAATATTAAACGCTTATTGCCACAATGTTGTAGGCATTTTAGGTCATCTGCCTATCATTCAACAGAGTTTTTGACATTTCAGTGAACTTAAGTAACGTTCACACAAATTGAACCTGTCTGCCAATTGTTTGGAATTGCCACTGACTTATGGATGGCTTTTCCAATATTATTAAAGATAAATGACACCTGGGGGAAAATGAAACGGAATAGCTAGAAATAGAAAGTTATCAATTTTCTGAAAAGTTTTTTGATAAATCCATAGTCAGGCAATGCGAAATCCACGGGGATGTTTTCCATGTACGAACAACCCTCGAAATTTAAAATAGTTTAGAATATTTTTTTCACCTCCATTGTGTCTCTATTTAAGAAAATTCGCCTGCGGCGTATTTTTTTTTGTGAGATTTATTTTACAGACCGATAGACCGATAGACCGATAGACCAATAGACAGGTGCATTGATATCCTCATAATTGTGCTTGAAACGGATTTCGTACTGATCAGAAGGTTTCTATCGGCCTGCTTCAGAAATACAATACTTTCCCTCTATAGAAGAAGGAGAAAGTAAAAACACCACAAAAAATGACCGAAATTTTCACTTATTTTGGAAAATTGTTAGGAAATAAAAAAATTCGTAGTTTGCTTGTTTCGTACTTTCGATTTATATCGAGATATCATCATACTAATATATAAAAATGAGTTGGTGTCTGTCTGTCTGTCTGTTCCTCTTTCACGCAAAAACGGCTGAACCGATTGACTTGAAATTTTTAATGAGTGTCTGTGGTAGTTCTGGTTCCAACATAGGCATACGGAAAAGTCCCGCGAGGGGTGGGGGAAGTAAGGGGAGGGGGTAAAGTGATCTCGAAACTTAACATAGCTCTTCCTCTATGTTACCATTTCGCCCACCCTAGGCATAATATAAATATTAGCACACTAGTCATTGGAATAAATAGTTTTGCCCCCTCTGGCTTATTCTTATTTCGTTATTTTTTGAATTTATGGCGGACTTAACTTATATCAGCACTTATTGATACTCCGCAAAAAGCCTAAAATCCACTTTTCCATGCTGTAGAACCACCACAAAAACCCCCTTTACCGATTTTCCCCCAAATTTTGATATACCTTAATATTTTTAGCAGGAAGCTCTGTTTAAAAATCGGGTAGCTGAAATTAATTAAAGTATATTTAAGTTAAAAGCATTGAACGAAGATTCTTTTCATTGCAATATTTTTACACTTTAATTTTCAGATTTCAATGTATTTTTGCCATTCAAAATATTTACTGCTGCTCCAGCAGAATTGTTGAAAATTCAATTTAAATGCAACTAATTGCGTTTCAGCAAATTTTCATCGATCCCAAAAACCAGTAAATTTACACATTTAACAGAAATTGAATAAAGCATCACCTCAAACGTATCCTTTATTAACAAATATTCCTCTTCACACACACATAAACACACAAACATGCCAACATAAATATTTATGAGAACCATTAGTTTCAGATGAATTCCTTTATTATTCCAACAAACGAAGTTACGGCAATCGCAGCAACGCACCGCAGGATTTTAGTGGAAATGCATATGCAATATGTACTCGAATTTAATGATTTTTACCCAAAATGTAGTTTAGTTATGAAATTTTCCCATAACGTGACATTAATACGAATGATATTAATTAAACATTAGAAAAGCTTTATTTGTTAATTAGCGATTGCGAAATGTGTAAAATCAAAGCTTCGAATTGGATTTTTCATCATACTCGAATGGATTTTGCAAAAATTTCGCTTGCGGCGCATTTTTCCCTTTTGTTAGAAATTTTGTAATCATTTCCACTTTCATTATACTCTTTTTACTTTTATTTAAATATAGGAAAGGTATTAATATCACTTGAAAAATCGAAATCAGAAGGGAGCCTGAACGTTTCCGATATACACATATACCCACCAACTCAGTTTGATGAATCCGCAACATATCAGTGTGTGTAACCAAAATTTGTAAAATGACTTTCTACCAGAAAATCTCAACCGATTTTGATGCGGTTTTTTTGCATGTGAAAGCTGTTATCGTCCCATAAAACCTTCATTGAATGCGATTTTGAAAAATTTTAAGCACGCAAAAACTCGGCTTTTGAAAATGAAAATTTCGTCGACAGAATTAAGCCCATTGACTCCAATTTGATTATGGGAAAAATACGTAGAATAAAATTCTGAACACTTTTTGTCAAAATAAATTCTTTGAAAAAAATGAACCGTTTTCGAGATAATTGCAAAAATCTTTTTATTTGTATGAGGTGGGGGAAAGGAGTGGTTTAGCTTTTGATAAAAGCCTATTGTGTGTTTTTTACTCTATCAGTTCTCGAGTTTTCAAATCTTTAAAAGTGCAAGAACATAGTATATTACGCAATAAGGGGCGAAAGACAACGATTTCACAAGTGTGAAGTTAGCTGCACGAGCGAAGCCCTGACTTCAGCAAAAGTAAATATTGAAAAGAAACAAAACAACTATGTATATTCTATAAATTCGGTTTATTACTAAGAAATGTTGGTCAAAACAGATTTTAATTTTTAAATTTCTCTCCTCTGAAATAAAAAATCAACATAACAAAAAATGGAAATCGGCAATGCTCAACTAAATCACACTTCGCTCGTGCAGCTAACTTCACACTCGTTCAGTTTTATTCACAAATTTTCGGTTAGAAGCATATATGGCTGTACTGCTTACTCTAGTGTTTTCTGCTTATGAAGTTTGTCTTCTGTATTCTGTGGTATTCTGTGGTACGAGAAACACGTCGCGAAAACACACTTTCGGTCAGCTGATCGCACTTTCGCCCCTAGGGCCGAATACGCAACTTTCGGCCCGCTACGAAGGCATCGAAAGGCATATTTTCGATGCATGTGTTATGAAAAAGTTATTTAGGATATGATTATACATAAAACTCCCATACATCAAAATCCGATTGGAATAAATTTTAAAAAATCTTATTCAAAAGTTTGCCTTCAAAGTGATATTTTGATACAACTGTTCGCCGTTTACTTAAACTTCGAACAATGCTATTTCACTATACGGGTTTTCAAAAATTGCCAGATTGACAATTATAGCTTTTGTTATGTTTAAATTTTCATTATGACAAAATTGAGCATCGATGCAAATGAGGAAAATTGAAAAAAAAAACTTTTTTCTCCAAATCTTCATTTACGTAGCTCTAGTATTACATAAACATTAAATGTGCAAGATTTCATTCAAAGCCACCGAGCAGTCTTTGAGAGAGCGGTACCTACTTTTCACCTATTAGGAAAGAGCTTACGGTCGTTACGCCATTAAACCATCGAATCACTTACAATGAAATTTTCATATAGATTCGTATCGCCAACACTTTTTCGTATATATTATTGAATTTTCCAAAAAAATATTTTTCGTACAAAAAAAAAAGTGGAATTTATTTCCAAAGCGGATACCGTAGCTAAAGTTCCACCTACACACACACAAAATGCACAATTTCCGGACAAATTGGTCACCACCTTAATGTCCAATTTATGCGGAAATTAACTAAAAATTAAAAAAAAAATCCCCATCACGTGCTTCATTTTCCGTGAAATTATCAGCGATGCGACGACGCCTACGCGTGGTGGAGATTCTGCGGAAAATCTTCCGCATCTCGGACACGTTTACATCGCGTGTAAATGCCGCCCTTGCTCCAAATTCTATTCGACCACCACCCACGAAATATTTTCACGTTCATTATGTGAGTGATATCGACTTTATGCCACTTGAACGAAATATACTCGACTCTAGTATTGAAGTACCGACCGCAAAAACCAATAACCAATACACAGCCAGCAAAATCCCACGATATAATGAAATTTTATTGGTCAGATTGATGGAGTTTTATGTGTTACCAGCCAGAAGCCACCCTTTCTGCCCTTATTTTTCTCACATGATTCGACCGTAGAAAACTTTTCGTCATTGTATTGTTTTTTTTGTTGTTGTTCAGAGCGGGCAGTGATATTGGATCAGTTTCGATTTTTGACTTTTAACACAATCCAATCCGAAAAACGGCAAGTCAGCCTTCGACGAAAAAAGATGATGGCTTCATGGCAAAGTGTTTCACTCATCCCCATTTGTTTTTTTTTTCACCCGTTCAGATACACCGAATGTGGCCAAGCCACCATCTCACAATGACTTTAGCTTTAGATTTTCTATTTTTCTGTTCATGGCTTGTGGAATCATTGAATCTAGTGCAGAATTTCGTATAGATCTGGATATGGTTGCAGTTAAGTTAAGCGGAAGTGGTGCGGATCACTGGAACGAGGTTATATAGTTCAATTGTCGGTATGTTGAGCTCCATTACGTTTATTGAACGAAATTGACTGTCGTATACTGTCGGTATATCATCTTAAATGATTGGTTTTGTCAAATAAAATATTATCATGCTTTGAAATTCTAAAATGATTAAAAATGGAAACTCTTACTTTTTTTTGTGGTGAATTTTATATTTAGTACTTCTTTTATTGTTGTTAAATTCTTTAAATTGAAACCAATTTTATTAAGATTGTGCCGGAATCTTCTACAAAGTTGTATTTATTCCTGCTTACCAGAAAACGTCGAACCATAACAATGAGTATAAAAATATTAGTTTTGTGTGATCAACACAAAACTTTCCTCTGCAATATATAGTTTCGGAAAAAATATATAAAAAATCATGTTTTTTTCAAATACGAGTATCTTGAGAACCGTTAAAGATATGTAAAAATCGTTTAAGGAAAAAATGCAGGAAATTTCATTTCCTTTGAATCTGGTTATATGCATTTTTTGACCACAGCGCATAGTTTTCGAGAGATTTAAAAATAAACTGATTTTTTTCCAATATCTTGAGAACCGTTAAAGATACATAAGACAATTAACCATTTGTGGACCAGGATGTGAACAACAATACATACCCACGACTTTTTTTTCGTTGAAAATGGTTCCAGGAAGGTATAATGCTTGACATGAACTAATTTTATAGAAGGGTGGTATTTCTGTGAAAAATCACGAGAAAGTTCGTTAACCCCTCACTATCCCCCTGCAATTCGGTGGCTCTTGAAACCATATATGGATAAAACTGAAGACTGTGCCCTTTCCAAAACGTACTCAACTAGTCTGTTTAGGGGGGCAAAATCCTGCATCGTTCTTCAATAAAAATTCACTTGCGGAGGATTTCATTAAAAGAATCTGCAATATTGGGATGTTTGTTTCTACACTCAGAAAAATGTCCAGGTCAACTTTTTGTCAGGTTAACTCTGACCTTACAGAGGTGTCTGTAAGCCAGCTAGCGGTCAGAGTTAACCTATCTAAGGTCAACTCGTGCAGCTCCCAATGCCCTACTTCACCTGCTGGTGGCTTAATTTCAGAATTTCTCCAACCCTCAGTTTTATTTGCCCACATGCAGGCGAACGCGCGCCTGCCCGAGGCCAATTACGCCGTATGTAGGTCGTCGAGTTAGCCTCCATTTTTCTGAGTGTAAATACTTTGCTTGTGGCGCAATTTTTATTGTTATTGCTTTTTAAAAATATAAAACACCCATTCGTACAATCACAAAAAACAAACAAAACTAGAAGCAAGTCCTTTCCCTCTGATCGGGCTTTCAAAAATTTCACGATTAATTTCAAAGTATTGAAAATTTCCCCACATTTCGTCGTTCTACCCCAGCGGTCCTCCGGTAATCTGTCCCGGATTTACGCAAGAAAAACTGTGGTGACCTTATATTTAGAGTATTTCGCGATTGCTCCCTGGTAATTGTAGCTTTTTTCTGCATTGAAAATAAAACGGTGTAAACAAAACTCCTTGGAAATCAATGAACTTGTTGAGAATCCCAGTTGATTTTGAAGTTTATTTTGAGAAAAAAAACGACCTTTTCACCTGAATATAATTTTTTAGAAACTAATGGCGTTTTCGACTGGCATGCTCTTTTTGCTCTGAAGTTGCTCTAAATTTGCTCACTCTGAGATCTTGTGTTCGACTGAGATTTTTTGATCGCTCGAAAAAGAGTTACGTGTTCGAGTGACGCAAGTACTCCGTATGCGAGCACTAAAAGAGCATTTTTCGAGCAATTTTGTGATCTGCCTAATGTAGTCAGATTTGAGTTGCTCTTTTGAGGTTAAGGCTAACAAAATCGTGTGGAATCGTAAATGGAAGATATTTATGATTTTGATTTCTTGGATTCTTCTTCATCTAGTGAAGAAGAATTTCATTTGGTCAGAAATATATTAGTGCAGTGTCAACTTAAGGGGAATATATCAAAATTAATTTTAATTTGTTTTATGCTTCTTCTTGTTCTTTGAGAAATGCTCGACTCCCAAGCAGAGGTGCTCGAAATCTACTCGAGATCTGCTCGAAATACCTTGCTCTAAACTGGGGTAGAGCGTGCTCTGAATCTGCCCTGAATCTGCCAGTCGAAAACGTCATAAGTCATTCTTTGGCTGAAAAATTTAGAGTTTTCGGCTTTAATAGAATGCATTTAGGATTTAGTAAAATGTTACAAAAAGTTTCAATAAAAACTCTCTGGACACCACAAACGTTATAACAGTTCAATTACAAAAAAGCCACAACAAATTCGATATTTCGAAACTACACCAGTATTATACATACTAAAATCACCATACGGATATAACAAATCGAATTAAACTTTTTTTTAAAATGTCCCCAAACTAGGTTAACCGTGCGAATCCTTGGTAAAACTGTCTGTTCCCCGAACAAAATTCAAATTTAATTTCCAAAAAAAGGAAATTCAATTAAAAGCAGTTCGGCCGTATATATTGTATTTCCCCAGATGCCATTCATTATTCCAAAATGGGATGGAGATTTTCTGGAATGAGTTAATTGGATAACTGCATTTAAGGAAGGCTGACTAAACATTAGTAAATCTTCTCTCATTTATCTTTTCTCCATCTAAACTGCAGAAAATTTCTGGAAAAAGCCTGAAGGACCAAAGAATAAAGTTTTCCAGTTTAAATTGATTAGACTCAATATGATTATTTTCAATTATAACTTCCTTCGTATGCATCAGCTAAATAGTAATTGTGGTTGTGGTGGTTGGAAAAATTGCACATTCATATGCAATAATCCGTAAATGGTTTCACAATCAATTGATCCCATTTATCCCTGCGAAAATGGTTCATTATGGAAACCACTCTAAAACCAGGCATTCCATTTATCCTAAAAGAGATGATGGTTAACCCCGCAAGGTCAATTTGATTTAATTTTGATTCAATTTTCAAACCAACCATTATTGTAAAGCTTATGCTTTAAGTGTCTACGATGGCGCGACATTAATTGATAAATCTAATTTACTTTTTTACTTTCGATGTTGAAGTTTATATCAATTTATCAATTCGTCAAATTCACTGATGATTTAAATTAATTTTTTGATTCAATAGCATTTTGTTTGAACTTTTAATTAAATGGTATGGATGTTCTTATGAAATTAGATTTACTAGAAGGTCGTTTGAAACCCAAATCTGAAAAGAATTTCTATTTTTTAATTATTGCTGCATTTTTTTAGAACAAAAAAATTCTGTACGTATTTACTTTCATTTAAGATTCACTTATTTTTTTATTTTTTTTAAATTTTTTTGGTTTTAGCACCGAAAGGTAAAAAATAGAATTATTTTCGCATATAATGATTTACCGAAATATTATTTTTTTTTTTAAATTTTGAACTGGAGTATCTTCAGTTTACTTCCTCGTCATTTAGGCCCGCCGTACACTTGAGCTAAGTTAGCTCAGCTATGTGCCTGTTTAGAACTTAACGTGGTGTGTTTCGTCATGTATCAAAATGAAGATAATATGAACCGCTAAACGTCTACGTCTAAACAGGCACATAGCTGAGCTAAATTAGCTCAAGTGTACGGCGGGCCTAATAGCTGAGCTAACTTAGCTCAAGTGTACGGCGGGCCTAACGCTTTTATATCTTCATTTATGTACCTATTGACCGACTTTTTGACTTAATAATATTGTTTTAGAATACAGTAAAATTGTTTTTTATCATATAATTGAATGATTTATGAGTAAAACACATCTAATTTATTAATTTTTTCCAATATTGTGGGTTGAGTATTTTTTTGACGTGTACTCTCGCTTTAATGCAATTTATTTCAAATCTGGCCGATAGAATTTCTTTTTAATATTCTCAAAAAATTGTTTTTTTTAATAGACTTTTAGTACGCAAAAATTTAAGTCTTAGCCTTCTAAAGGTGATGAACAGATTGTGATCGGTCACAATGTCAGAATAAGGGCATAAAATGCCTGTTAAATGCAGTGATAAGAGGAGAGGCGATTTACAGAGGAAAAGGTGGTTTTAATGTTTTGTGAGCGAAAACTTGTCTTGCCGGATACTTTTCCCAGTAGTAAAAATTGTATCGAGATCCATTCGGTTGTTTAAGAGATAGCAGAAGAGGGGGTTAGAGATGCAAAGAATATTATGAATTTGCATAGGTGTACAAAAGCCCTCGTGTGAATTTTCATCTAATCCAGTCGAGTCCTTAACGCGCAATTTCATTAAATAATTTCGAAATCAGATAAAAAAATTAAAAGAACAGTTGTGGGGAATAGATAAAATAGTATACATAGCATGTTACCCAACCAAATATCTGAGCCTCTTTAACCCTTCTATTATGTTCAAAAAATAGACACAAATAGAATGTTTGGGGTCATAAAATGCACCACGTGAATTTCCCCGTATAATGCATACAAAATAATCATAAATTACAATTTAAGCCTGAGTTACACGAGACGTCGACGAGAGTCGCGAGACAAACAATCCCATAACCTAACAAATTTTTTTGAAAGTAAAAGATAAGAGTTCAGAAAGTAAAGAAAATATTATTATATGCTGCTATGGATAATTTCTGCATTTTGATAAAATTGCCAATTTTTCACCAAAAGAGACCAACTCAAACACAATTAACCTAACCAAACAATTCAACTGTCATTCGATGTCGTCGCGACAAAAGTTCAATTTTTCAAACTTTGGTGGCGTTGTGGTGTCGCTGTCGTGGCAATGTAATCAATTCAATACAAAAGCATACGTTGAAAATTACTTTGACAACTCCGACGACTCTCGTCGACGTCTCGTGTCGCCTTGTCGTCGAATTGTAACTCAGGCTTTACCCCCGTCGCACACTTCAACTAAGCTATGTGAGCGAGGCTAGCTATAGTTACATAGCTTAGCTGGGTCACAGAACTATATACATAGAACGCTCAATATAAGTCATTTTTTAGCAGTTCAGTGGAGTAAAAAAATTGGGCCAAAGGGAGACAAATATATATAAAATCTGAGTAGTTGTCACTTTTCCACTGTAAATAAGTTACTCGAACTGTCATATAATTTGACGGTTTTCATAACCTAAGTGAATTGAACTGTCATCATATGACAGAACATGATTCGATTTCGTTTTGAAATTAAATTCAAAATAGTTTGCAGTCAATATTAAAAGTGATTATAAAATTTATTTGTGTGAATTAAATTCTGTCGCGTCATCATGCCACGGCCTAAGAAAGGCTTATCAAAATGTACTGTCGGAAGTTGTGGAAATACTGAAGAAGATGTGGTGACAATGTTTCAGTGATTCGTTTTTTTAATTTTTCAATTTAATTATTGGAAATTTCAGCAAATTGCTGCGAAATTTAAATATGATTTTATTACTGAATTAATGGGAATAAATATTTGCGTAGAATGTTTATTTCAAGTAATTACGCAGACATTTTATTTAATCAAATATAAACTAATTTTGACACGAAGGACGGTTTCGGCTATTTAACTTTGTCATTTTTTTTACATTAGTTCATTTGATTTTGATATGACTGGGTTGCTAAGATTAAAAGAAATCCTTGAGTAAACATTTTTAGGAGAAATTGGGCACAAGAATGAACTGAGAAGAAAAAATATTCAGTATATTAATTTGATTAAGTTTTGTGTTTATCCACATCTTGGTAACAAAATCACTTGAGTGGAAGTCGGTCAAAAAGGGGGTAGAAAAATCCTAACTCTCAATTAATATATAGAATTAAAACAACAAAAATTTCTAATGCGATGGAAATTTTGGATTTATCGCCGGAAAAAATTCAAATCTTAGCGCCTTAGGTAGCTATACATTTCAATTTCAGTTCAGTGAATGAAAGTCACATGAAATGTCATTGAAACGAAATATAGCCGGACAGAGAAAGCAATAATTTTTGACTTACTTTTAATGCTAGGCTTTATATGGCCATGAGCGTTCTATGTATATAGTTCTGTGAGCTGGGTTAGCTCACCTCGTTGCACACTTGAGCTAAGCTACGCGGCGATATTTTCGGTAAATATTTTCACGTTTTCCATTTGGACTGGCACTTACAATTGGCACTTACACATTTATGTCCACAAAATACTACACTTTCACAAACACCGATTTCTACACTGTATAACGCCGAAAATATGTATATGTGAGTGTCAGCTATGCCAGCGAAATCGTTCGCGTAGTTGAGGTCTAACTACGCAAGCGAGCTTAGCCCGCGTCGCCCATGACTACGCGATGTAGTTTCATAGTTTCGCTCACGTGTGCGGTCGCCAATGCAAATGCTAAGGATTTTACTTTCAGCGAGAAACTTAGCTCACGTAGTTCAGCTCGCTTAGCTCAAGTGTGCGACGGAGGTTATACTTGATCTTCGCAATAAGTGTTTCACTGTGTGCTCCACTGTTGAAAAGAAATTTGAACTCATAGAATTTTTTACAACGAAAATTTTGGTTCAAATTTCTTTGGGTCATGAAATGACCCGAACATAATAGAAAGGTTAAAGTTGTTCCACTGATTTCTTGACCAACGCCTGAAGAAGAAATTCCATTTTATATATTAATGGAGATATTTATTGGTAAATGTTTTTTTGCAGTTTCAAATTTAAACACCCACTGTGTAACTCAGAAAACACAATAGCCATGCAATTAAATTTCATCAACTAAAAAAATTTAATTTTAATTCTATATTGTGCCACTCCAGTCGCTCTTCGGGCGAAAGAAGTGAATTTTACTTCTGTCATATGTGCCATTTCGACATTCTCAGAGGTTAGTTTCGTTTTTTTTTTAAATTCTTTCGGATCCTTTTTTCTGATTTTTGAACAAATATCCTGCAACAATAGTCAAATGCTGCCAACATTTTCTTTTGCTAGCAAAGATCAACGACAAGCTCCCGGATAATGGAAACTTTTTCTATCCGGGTAAATTTCCCATTTCAGTGGAGCATCCATCAGGGCCGTTCTTGCTGTGGTTTTTTTCATTTTTGTACATATTTTTGAAGCAGTATCCCCTATAGTGTGCGGACATGAACTGATGTGGCTTGGATCCAGAGTCCGTAATTAGACTTCACTAGAGTTTCATTCGAATTGGCACAGAGCCAAGCGCATTTGTCACCAGCAGGTAATTAGTGGCGAACACTCAACAATGCCAAAAAGTTTATTAATTGTTTTGCCAATTCAAGTGTGGGTGGGCACTACCAAAATTGACCCCGTTTACAATGCATGTCCTGTATTCGGTATTAAAGTGCATCCGACCATTTCCTCCTTTTTTTGCGTTTTTGTGGTGTATTCAATTATCCTGATGTATCTAAATTCGCTAAAATGTTTTACGTACGTACAACCAAATGATGAACATTATTCCATTCGGTTTAGTGAATGGATATTGACTCTGGTATTATTTTTTGTAATTATTGCTAGTATTTTGTGTATTCGAGTGTCCAAAATGATCTAATTTTATTTCATTATTTAAACCTGTATCAAAAACTATCAAAACCTTTGACTATAATTATATTTACCGGTACATTGGAAGCAAATGCTGAATTAATTTTCATCAACTTGACTTAAGGTGTCTCAAAAAAAAAGAAAAATCTGCACAAAATTGACCCAAAGCGAATTTTAATTTCAAGTTTTGACCTTTACTTGCCTCTCCTTCGAAATTACTACTCCATCCAACTTTTGAAACTGATTGAAGTGCGGTTTTTTGAATTGAATATAGAATTTCTTCAAAAATAAATTAACCCTATCTTCCCCCCTTTGAACTTCTCTGGTGCTATCTACCAAACCTCTGCAGGGATTTAGATTAGGTGTTCAGAAACTTGTGGGACAAGTGCAAAACTTCGGATGGCAGGCATAGCTTTTCAATGTCACACTATTTTTTTTTTGAATTTTCAAACTTGCCCCTATCTTTCGATCCCAACCGTTTGCTTTTTCGCCATGTTTTCGTTGTTTTCACTCTACTCGCCTGTCTGTCCGTCTATCTGTCTATCCCGTCTGTTCGTCTGTCTGTCTGTTCATCTGTCTGTTCGTTTGCCTGTCTGTCTGTTCTTCTACCCGTCCGCCTGGCTGTCTCTCTGTATGTCCTTCTGTCTGTCTGGCTGTTCGTCTATCTGTTCTTCTGTCTGTTCGTATGTTTACCTATGCACGTCCGTGTGTCTATCTATAAAACCCCAAATTTTCGCGCAGAAAATTTTCTCGTGAAAATGTGGCTAAATTTTTAAACGGGTGAAATCGGATCATTTTTTACACTCTCCAAATACAAAGAAAATCATTTTCTACGATACAACACGGTTGTATCGAAAAATTTATAAAAACCAAATGTGTTTAGAATATGAATTTAACATAACTCTTTAATAAATCAAAATCCAATAAATGGAAAATTTTCTATCGGAATGTTCTCATATAAAGTGTTTCATGATTGGAAATGACAGCTTTTCTGAGCAAATCTACCTACCCTACCTTCCCCCAACAAAACTGACAACAAAACTGACATTTTTGCACCCTCTGAAAAGATAAATTTAAAAAAAAGCGCTTTCAAAACTGAAAATCGTTCTCCTTTTTAAAAGCTTTTATTTAGCTTGCCTTCGTGTCTGTTTGTCTGTCTGTTTGTCTGTCTGTTTGTCTGTCAGATCAAATCTTGCAACCCAATTTTGACCCACTTCCACTTGTCCGATTGACTTGAAATTTTGCACACTTATATAAGTCCGATGACAATACAATATTTTCACTACTTCGTCCTTGTAAGGATAACGGAAGGTCGTGTAAGGATAACGTGATTATCCTTTTCTCCAAATTTTCCGGAAAAAAATCTATTCTGGGGGTTTTTGGGGTCGCTGAATACGATTCTCAAGTTAAAAAGCCTGTAAGGACATCTCAAATGTAAGGATATATGTATATTCGAAGACTAAAAAGAACAAAATAAAAAAAAATTTTAAAAAAAAAGCTTTTATTAAAAAAGAATGCACTAAAAAGAAAAAAATAATTTTCTGGACGCTGTGTATCACAAATATAAAAGCTTTTAAAAAGCGGGATAAAGCATAAAACAATAAAATAAAAATTTATCTCGATTTTAAAAAGCTTTTATATTTGTGATACACAGCGTCCAGAAAATTATTTTTTTCTTTTTAGTGCATTCTTTTTTTAATAAAAGCTTTTTTTCAAAAAAAATTTTTTTTTATTTTTTTTTTGGATTGTTAAGGAGCCAAACTCAGACGCTTCGTAAGTGATGGACTTTCAACAAGGCTATAGATTTCTTTATAACTACAATTTCTATCTTTGTGCAAAATTTCCACCAAATGTTTAATCTTTCAACCACCTCTGACAATAAAACAAGCACCTACCAATGTTTCAAGAAAAAAAAATTGAATTTGGCATTCAAAAAAAATCACCACCAGGAGAATAAATTCTCTAAATTGTTTCAACACCTACAAAAATTTAATTAAATTACGAGAAATACATAATTGCAGCGCTTTTAATTATTTCTTTCAAGTATTTTAAAGAAGAGTACCTACATAGAAGAAAAGCATTCTCCACTGAAGCGAGTGCAAAACTTTACCATTCTGCGATTTCTATAGCGATCCACGTATTAACAAGGGAATAAAGCTGAAAACCCTCGTGATTCTTGTCTTCTCTTTTCTGTTTGACATTCGTTAAATCCTGTAAATATTCCCCGAAATCTACAAATCGTAGACACGTGCCAGAAAAGTAATCCCAAACAATTTCATACTGTGTATTGTTGCGGCACTGTTAAACGAACACTGAAGATTACAATACTTAAACTCAGTGAGTTATATTAAGTTTTCCTGGAAAATTCGAATATATATTAAACTGTCGAGTCGTCAACATATATTTTTTTTCTTACTTTTTTCCTTTTGGTTTTTATGAAATAAGAAAATTTTCTGGGTTGCCATTAACAAGAGATACCCAAATCAAGTTGATCTTACCCTAGCCTCAGTATAAACAATATTAAGACTTTTGTTAAAATAAAAAACCTCGGCCCATATAGTGTATAACCTTTGCAACATAACAACATTACAGTTCTTCGCATGCTTTCTTAAAGACTTGAGCTTAGAGAAATTGAGAAACTGAAGGGACTAAGAGCCGCATAAATGGTGAATATCCCGTAGTGCACCTGGATATCCTTTCAAGTTCCCTTTTCACATTTTCATGGATATACAAGTGTGTTTATAAATTTGTGTATTAGGGCGTGTAGAATGAATTTAAATATATCCATACATATATGAAAAGTGTGTCACGATATTGGGTTAAATTCCGGTTAAAATGAAAGCAGGATTGACAATGGAAGCACGGCACCATCAAAACCAAATTCAACAGAATTTAAAGACGACCCCTGCTGAATAAATGGAGGAGAAACAATCTTCAAAGGATCTAAAATAAACACAATACAAATTTTAAGAGAGGATTCCTCTCCCCGAGCCTCCCCATCATTCGCAAGACACCGAGAGTCACACGCAGACACGAAATAATGATATGGGATTCTGTAGACGGTTGTCAGGAAAATATTTTCTATTATGGCATCGAACAACAAAAACACAACTCTAATATTTCAAGGACATGTGCTAGCATGTGTGTATGAAGTAGAAATAGAGCATGAACAACGCGATTGAGAGAAATTTTCTATCCTTACACACAGCACCCCTTTTTTCCTTTCATTATACCAACAGCCATATATAGGAAAATTCAAGTATCCCGGCCTGCCAAGTTGCCTTTTTCTTATACATATATGGACAATAGCAAATAACAGATCTCGTGTACAGGATCCATCTTATGGAATTATTTGTTATACACGACTCTTCCTGTTATTATGGCAATAGTATATGTTGGAGAATTAGGATTCCGGGTAATGGGGAGACGGACTGACAGGGTTTCTAAATGTCGGCATCATCGTCATTTTTATTGCAAGTGAAATATAAATTGAACATTTTAAGCTCCTTTTCGTATCTAATGCGAAGCTTTTTGTGCCTTATGAGGTGGAAAAACTTTTCAACTTGAAGTTTTATCTTATATGACCGAATGAAAATTTTCATTTTTCCTAAAGTTTGTGTATGTTTTTATACACATTTATAGCCTTTGAATACAATATCAAGTCGACATGCTCTATTTTAGATAAATGATATTTGTTTTGTTTTGCTTTGTTTTTGCTGAACAGAAACTACACATGAGTGAAATGTTACAAAAGCGCAATTAAATTAAGGAAACGTTCAATCAGTCAAAAACGAATGGTTCTTAGGAACTTATATGCGCAATTTTCTTTTCTTGGTAATTAGGACTACATATGGTGTAACAATTAAAAATAAATTACTGCATTTAATTAGTTTTCTCGAAAATAAATAATTAAATATTGCAAATATTTATTATTAAATTGTTTCTTTCGACAAATTCACTTGTTAGGCAAAATATCATAGTAAAATCGCTATAATTTAGTAAGTTCGTCACTCAAAAAAAGAAATGGAAACAAAAAAAATCTCGTTCCTATTGACAAATTTTTTTTTGTTAAATTCAACAAAAATATTGTATTTTTTTAATTAAAAAAAATAACAGTTGTGATCTCTGCAATATTTTCCTGTGCAATATTTTTTAAAACTTTCCTCTGCAATATTTTTCAAATATCTCGAGAGCCGTTAAAGATACGTAAAAACCGTTAAAAGAAAAAAATGCACGGAATTTATTTTATTTGAATTTGGTTGAATGTATTTTTTATAAAGCGCAGTTTCCGAAAATTTTTCAAAAAACTTGTTTTTTTTAAACATATTGAGAACCGTTCGTGATATGTAAAACCCGTTAAGCAAAAAATGTGGAAAATTTTACTTGCCATAAATTTGGGTACATGTATTTTTACATAGGAGTGCTGTTTTCGAGAGATTTTCATAAAACTGAACTTTTTTTCAAATATCTTGAATACAAAAAACCGTTAAAGCAGAAAAAATGTAGAAAATTTTATATCCTTTAAATTTTATGATATTGATTTTTTTCCAAAAGCGCATAGGCTTCGAGCAATTTTCAAAAACCTGTATTTATTCAAACAAAACAAATTGCATGGACCGTTACTTTTCTAAAAATTAATAGAAAACTACGATTTGCGTAAAACTCATTTACAAAAAATTTCAAGTCGCTAGCTCAACGCGCTCTTGAATTATTTAAGACTAGCTTGCATATCCGTCGTTGCCTGGTCAAGTTTTTTGTATAAGTTTTAGAATACGAAGAATACCGGAAAAACTTAAAAACTTTTGAGAAAAATCTTATCCTTGTAGGACTCTCCGTTTCGAATTAGTCTAACACCGGATTCGTGATCAGCAATCCCGAACACCCCGGAGTGAAACTTTTCAACCTCCTATTGAGCAGGATTCATGGCGAAAATCACGGTTTAAAAACACCCAAACCCCCTTTACCCCCCGTTTACCCCTTTAGTGGTAAAATTTCGGAAAAGCCCGCCTTAGTGGGCGCCTACGTGATGGTTGGGACATTCTGTGAAAGTTTCAAGTTTCTAGCTTCAGGGGTTCGGGCTGGACGTTGATGAGTCAGTCAATCAGGGGGCCTATCGGCGAACACGATTCGAATCGACACAAGATACGATTTGCGCACACGAATTTATTTTGAATTGGTATCGCCAAACTCGATCGTATCGTGTTATTAGTATTGCCGCAGTTTGTCTCGATTTTCACACTCGCAGCTAACTTCACACTGACTTTTTATGTCAAATAGTACGAGCACGTATTTCTGTTCCCATATGTTTTTCTATGCTCATGAATTCGTGTTCCATGATACCATTTATTCGAATTCGTGTGCCACACGTTTCGATTCGTGTTCGCCGATAGGACCCCAGGTTAAACGATTTTATATACATATATAGATACGTAAAGCGGACATACCGCGACCCGACAGATAGACAGACAGATGGACTTACAGTTCCTTATAATTATCCCTGAAACAGATTTCGTGCTGATAAGAAAGTTTCTATCTGCATGTTCTCATGACGGTCTCCATCATAAATGCAGATCATAATAAGTAATAATGGTATGTAATATGAATTATTTGTTATTAGAAAATTTCCTTTAAACCACATAAATTGAATTTTTTTTCGTAGCTCGGCATTGAAATGTCCCGGGGAGACAGCATTTGTCAGAATTTTTTTGATATCTTGGGCAAAAATCCATGGTAAAAATATATCTACAAGTTTCATTTTGCACAGTAGGCGATGAAAAAAAATCCAATTTATGTTTAGTCAAGATGAGGTTTTATATCAAACAATTTAAATAAATATACGTGAATGTGTAAATATTCCTAAATTTATGAATTTATCTACAGACTTTGATGAGAGAGTCCTCATTTTCTAGTAATTTTGATTGCCAATTCTAATAAATTAATTTGCAGTAAAACTAAAGTGACGGTTAAATTAATGTATAAATTTAAATAGTGAAAAATCAATTGCAGTTCCGACGAGTGGTCGGAACGGGATGTAAAAGTTGCACGATATTGGTGAAAATATTAATTTAGTCCAACTAAAATCAATTTTGGCAGAAAAATTTTACCTAGTGTTACTCAAAATCTTACAAACAAAAATATTAACAAAAAAACTGTTTAGGAAAATCGCTTTCTGCCTTCATTCTAATCGATTTTCAGTTTACTACATTTGTGTCTATTGGGTTCAAAACGAGTCTACTCCATTTTTGAAAAAAATGAGATTACGATTGATTTTGTTTCCTACTGTTGGTTCCCACAACTTACTTAATCATGCGTTATGATCAAAACTGTTTTACACCGTTAAAAATCGGTTTGAAAATGCGGTTTAGTTTCAAAATGGTTCTATTCCTTACGTATGTAAGAATCAAAGCGAGCCTATTCCATTGAGTATCAAAGTGGTGCTATTCCCATTGCAACTAATAACCAAGGCAGAAAATATAATCAAAGTGAGTATTCTTGCATGAAATTATTTTAGCGCGTAAAGGTGAAAATTAAGAGTTTTGTTTTTAGGGAATGCAATACCGGAGGTAATCTCTACACCGGTAGTTCGGTATTGTAAAATGATAATACCGGGATCCCGGTATTGCTTTCACTATTTGTTTTATTATCATTATTTGTCATCATAGTTAGGGTGAAAACATAACAAAAGCTATAATTGCCAATCTGGCAATTATTGAAAACCCGTATGGTGATATTCGTATCATAATTTGAGCAGTTGTACCAAAATTTATCTTTGAAGTCAAACTTTCCAATTAGATTTTTTAAAATTTATTCCAATCGGATTTTGATGTATGGGAGTTTTATGTAGAATCATATCCTAAATAACTTTTGTTCTTGCACTTATTTGATAAGATGCACCGTTTTTGAGATATTCAGAAAAAAAGTTTTCGTTCGTATGGGGGGTACCCCCCTCCCCCCTAATGGTCAATTTTTGCCCATTAACGAACTTAGCCTCGCATTTTACGAAAAACGAATCTGCGCAAAATTTCAAGTCTCTAGCTCAATCCGTGCGCCCGCAGTCCGCGCCACAGACAGACGGACAGACGGACAGACAGACGGACAGACAGACGGACGGACATGCAAAATTGATTTTTTTTTATCATTCTAAACACACTAGTGTAATTCATTTTTGTGTGTGATGACGGGATATTGGCGTTACAAACGGTAAAGCAAAGTTAATATACCCTTTGGTGTCACCATACGGGTATAAAAAACATTACTTGTTAAGAAGTTTACTGTCTAATAAATGAATAACAATAATATGAAGAAAGGGAAAACATTTTTTACTTGAATTTAATTGACTTGAATTTATTTGTTATGTTCAAAAGCCATCTATTCCACGCTCATTATTTTCAAAGCGGTTCTATTCCAAGGGGTTAGCGTCAAAGTGGTTCTATTCCAAATTAAATATTGAAATTTTGGAAAACCTAGGTGCTTCTGATTTATGACACTTATGACGTTTTCGACTGGCAGATTCAGGGCAGATTCAGAGCACGCTCTACCCCAGTTTAGAGCAAGGTATTTCGAGCAGATCTCGAGTAGATTTCGAGCACCTCTGCTTGGGAGTCGAGCATTTCTCAAAGAACAAGAAGAAGCATAAAACAAATTAAAATTAATTTTGATATATTCCCCTTAAGTTGACACTGCACTAATATATTTCTGTCCAAATGAAATTCTTCTTCACTAGATGAAGAAGAATCCAAGAAATCAAAATCATAAATATCTTCCATTTACGATTCCACACGATTTTGTTAGCCTTAACCTCAAAAGAGTAACTCAAATCTGACTACATTAGGCAGATCACAAAATTGCTCGAAAAATGCTCTTTTAGTGCTCGCATACGGAGTACTTGCGTCACTCGAACACGTAACTCTTTTTCGAGCGATCAAAAAATCTCAGTCGAACACAAGATCTCAGAGTGAGCAAATTTAGAGCAACTTCAGAGCAAAAAGAGCATGCCAGTCGAAAACGCCATTATAATATTAGCTTTTATGATGTTGCACTTTAATTTGAAGATACAGAGATTTCGGTTGGTTGGTGCATACATTAACTATAGCTTTTTCTGCATTATCTCGAAATCGCTTATAGTGGAGTAGACTCGTTTTGAACCTAATAGACACATTTATAAAGGGTGTTTTTAAGAGGATAAGCACTTTTTTTTTGTTTTAAATACAACCTCAAGTTAAATTTTGGTCAAAAAAGCTTTTTTATTTGAAAGAGTATTTCTTGGCATTAGTTTTTAAAAATGATTTTGGTGATATGGCCATCTCGGCTGTTCTTAACGAACCACATTCTATTGACCCAATTTTTGACAAATTTTTGTCCGCTATTACTTGTCCCGCTATTACTTGTCCCGCTATTACTTGTCCCATATTAACTTCCAAGGTGTGAATTTGTTTTTGTTTAGTCAGCATACACCCACTACTCCACATATCCCCGTAAGAAATAATCAAGGGGTGTCAGATCGAACGATCTTGGAGGCTAATTGACAGGTCTATTACGCGAAATAACGTTGGCCAAATCGTGTTTGCATCAAATCGATGGTTTCGTGTGAGGTATGGGCTGTATACCATACATCAAAATCCAGTTGGACCACTCCTTTTTCCCTCCTTGGAAAACTTTTTTCCTATTTTCTCGAAAACGGTGCATCGTATCGAAAAATTTATTAAGACAAAATGTGTTTGGAATATGACTTAAAATAGCATGCATCAAAATCCAAAAAGGTCCACTCCATCCTCTCTCTCCCACACAAATTGATTTTTTTTCATAAAAATTTTGCCTGCCCTCTTATAGAGTATCTGACGATTGGCCCATGGCAATCGTAGCTTTTCTTATGTTTTTTTTTCTAAATTTTTCAATTATCTTTTCAAGTATAAAGAAAATTCAATTCCGACTTTTTTAAAAATGGAAATGTTGAAAAATGTCTCTAAATAATTCACAACTAATCTTTTTTACCTAAGAAATATCTTTGAATAATGTAGTACACATTCTCGTATAGTTTTATTACGAAATTACTAAATACTCGTAGAATTTGTAAACGAAAATTTAACGCAAAAGTCAAGCGCACCGAATTTCATAGACAATCACCGAAAATCATAAAACCTCTTCAACGTTTATTGTTTCATTTTATTTGAGACTTTTACTACCAAATTTTATTTCACATTATTTCGTTGTAGTTGAAAAAAAAATCCATTTTCCGAGGAAATTCCTTAATACTCATTCCTTTTTAAGCTTCACTAAAGCTAAATTTAGTTCAACAACTGCGTCTCAATAGACGTATCCTCTTACGACGATTCAATTCAGAGTTAATCTTGCATGAAGCACTTACGTCTTACATTTCACAGGTTAATAGTATTACTACTAAATGCATGAGTTCTTACATTTATACGGAAACGTCTTATTTGTTATAAATGAGACACGAATTGCTGCATTGTGATTTGGGATGTTTAAAGTCAATTTCAAAGATTTGCATTTAGTGTTTGTGGTCCAATGGTTTTCCCTGCTAAGGGTATTTGAAAGTTTAAGAAATTTTAATAAGTTTTAAGGTGAACGCAATTATTCTTTTGAATGGAGCCTTTGGGGAGGTTTTTAATAAATTTTTAGCTTCAGGTTCAAATATTTTAGAGCCCAAAAAATCCGAGTTTTTTTTTAATCTTTGGAGCTACGAACATGTCATCTGCTTTAATAATTGAAAATTGTTTTCTTCGCTTTGGTACGGAAAATGTCTTTACTTCCATCTCAAAGATGACTTAAGGGCTATACAGAATGCGGGTGTCAATGCCGGACGTCAACGGCCTGCGTCCGCGTCACTTGTTTTAAACGGATGCAATTCATGATGACAGAATGACGACGACTACGGCGCCACTGCCGCTAGGTTTGAACTCAACTCAAAGAGCCTGTTCACATTGGTTGAAATAGTCCGCCTAATTCTGACAGAAACTGGCAACATTAAGGCAAGGTGAGGAAGTGGGACTGAGCCCCAAATACAATAACCAGTGTTGTGAGATCCAAAAGCTCAAAAATCGTCAATAGGCAGTCCGAAAATCGTCATAACGAATAACGTGTTAATGCCAAGTTAACACTCTAACTACCACGACAGTTTTAAGCCTTTTTCGAATATTTAGTTGTCAGTCAAAAAGGCACTAAGAGAAAAAAAAATTGAAACAAAATTTTACCAAAATGTTATTTTATTACCATAAAATGTGTACAACTACAAAAAATCGTTGCGGTTGCAGCGAACACTTTAATAATTTTCATTGTGGCCGTTGTGTACAGTTAGGTGTCAGGTATTTTTGACTGACGTGGCAGTTAGAGTGTTAATAAACCTAAATATCAAGTTTCGTTGATTTTAAAATATTCAGTGTGTTCCCGCTCCATTTGAGATTTTTTATGTCATGCTCTTTTGATTGACCAATCAGAGCTCGAGGGGATAAAAAACTCTCGATATCAAAACCATGGCATATTTGATTACTGAAAAACCATGATGTTTTTTTTTTTGACATTTCCGAATTCAAGATGGCGAAGTCTAAATTTACTCGTCAGAAGTCGTCAAAATAACAAATTTTTACAAAAAAAAAAAACCATTACATAGGCTTTGGGAAAGGATTTTCCCAATATTTAGGACTTTTATTTGTTTGCTCCTTTCTATCGTTAGTTACAAAACCCACAACAAGCGGCGCTAATGTCTACGCAGAATGAAGCTTGATTTACAATGCAGCAACAACAGCAACAGCAACGTCACGGAGAAAATTTTTTGATTGGTCCATAGTCGATTCTTGACCAATTAAAACACTTTCTCCGTGACGTTGCTCTTGCTGCTGCATTGTAAATCAAGCTTTAGTGACAAAATCCACCACAAGCGGCACTATTATCTGCCTACAATCATATTTGACAGAAAATGGTGGCGGCCGTTGACGCTTCTCATTTTGTTAAGTCGGCGGCAATGGTCGAGACAGCATTTTCAAAAGAAGACGGTTCGAAACTTTTCAAAAATGTTAGAACCGTCAACGGTTTTCCGATAGTCACACTCTAGTATTATATAAGACGCGTTTTTAACATTCTTGAGCAGACGCTGGCTGGTACAGAAGTTTGTATGGAAAACGTTGTTATATATAGATCAAGAAGTTTAAAAACACACCTATAATCACCCTACACAGTTAGAAATTCTTAACACATTTTTGTGTTCCATGGTGTCCACACCTAAAAAAGTGTTACTTTAGCACTGGATAAGGTGCTAAAGTGATATTTATAAGTGTTAAAAATTAACACTTTTTCTTTGAGACTAGAAGAAATTTGACACTTACGGGTGAAATTTCTAACCGTGTAGTTAGAACAGGCTCTGCGCTATAACACTGCTCACCTACTCTGAACTCATGTTACAGCATACTCATATTATTTTCCATAATTTTGTTTTCAAACATTTTGAACTTAGACGAACGTTTATAATTATTATTAAAATATTTTTACACACTTTTACTGCTGGAATGACAAATTGAAGAAACGCTTAAATCGCTGATTCTCACTCTTGATAATAGTACGGAAATCAGTACTGAGAAAATTGAGAAAGAGATCACAATATGACGCAGTTTTTCTTTTCTCAATATACCAACCTAAGTGCTATTTTCAGTAGTAAGAATTAACATATACAGAGACAATTTTTTTACACTATAAAATGCCAAGCACTGATTATTACAACAACTCTCAGTGGTATGTTGAGAACCATTTTCAGCGCTAAAAATTCTCAGTACTGATACCTGGTTATCAAGGATATTTCGGCCGGACGAAAACCTGAAAAATTTGTCACATTTTTTCGACTAAATTCAGTAAGAGACGACACATTTTGAAATGGAAAGGTTTTCCTCTCATACAGATTCAGGTAACATCGCTTCGTCTCAGATAAATTGTAGACAAAAAACTTCACTTAAGAATATAAAAAAGATTCGTGAGACCACAAAAGGATGCCATGAGAGCTTAGGTATATCCACAAAAAAAGGATTTTCAGATGTACACTTTGACCTCATTCTTTTACCCCACCGTCACCACCATCTGTAATCTGACAACAACAATTTCTACTTGAAGTCGCCTAACAAAAGATCCTTGTTTTTCACCAAAAATAGAAACAACAATAATAAAGCGTCCCAGGATATCAGGTGCTCACACATGAATTGAACGTGCAAAAGGAGGATTCAAGTAGCCATGGAGCATAAAAAGAATAAGAATAGACAAAAAAGATACAGTTGACACCGAAAAAGGACACTTTATCATAGCAATAGAAGTCAAAAGCCTACATAGGTCAGGGCAGGATGGAAACAATCCGGAAAGCCTCTCGGAACATATCAGGCCAGATTAAGTGGGTGTAAGCGACCAGAGGGTTAAGTTAGTAAATTCAAGAAATCCTTGGCCAAACACAACCTCCATACATGATGATGAATTCAGTGAGAACAAATACATGTATCCGTCTTTAAGACAATGAGCCCTGAAATGCGACAAGATTCTTTGATTCTATTGGGGATAATGCGGAAATGTCTAGCAAACACATCTTTATCCTTGATTACTTAACAACCCAAGGCCAGCAATAAGTAAGTCCAACAAATACGACTCACGTGTGCCAATGTTAGATATTTTTTCTCAATGGTCCGTTACGTCACGTCACATCAAAATTGAATTAAACGCCAACGCCTATAATAGAGAAAAACCAGAAATTGATTAAATTTCTCACCTTTTTGTACATTCCTGTTTTAGCTTCCAATATACGAGTAGTGACACATCAATTGCTTATTATCGTGGACGGTGTATTGGGCGAAAAATTGATTGATTACACAGAGGCGAATAAATTTGATTAATTTTCGAAACGTTATTTGTCTTAATAGTTTCACTATGATGTGAAGAGCTTAATTGCCATTAATGATAAATTGATTTATCTCTCTGGTAACCCAGATATTTTAACTTTAATTAACCTACATGAATTTACCAGGAAATATTTAAGCATCCTTAATTTTCAACTGCGTAAATTGAGATTCACATATAACGATACGCATGGCATTTCATGGAAAATCTACCTCAAAATCTATAAAAAATCGTATTTTTTCAGTTTTAAAATGTACTTTGAAGTAAGGAAACCACATTTTTTTCGTGTAAATCCGGGATAGATAATCCGAGGTGAGAAAGGGATGAGAGTGAAGAAATTGTGTATTCTAAGATGCTAATTTCTTAGAATACACAATTTATTCACGAAACAGCATAGATAGAACTTAGTCAAAAGAGACATAAAGCAGTAGAAGCTGTGGAAAATGTGATATTAATATGATTTATTGTCACTACGAAATAAATTTGTACTTTTTAGGGTGTAAATCATATTTTTTGGCTACGCCCTGTCTATGCTGTCTAGTAGACAATATATTATTACGCTGCGCCACTGGAAATTAATCGAAAAAGTGCTCAACAATTCATCCAACAATTCACAAGCACCAAAGACAAAACCGCACTCGTGGGAAAACTTATATCTGCATTCCTATAGGAATCTGATTGTGGTGAACATACGTCCCGGAATATCCGAAGCAGTCCTGGATTTAAGCATGTTGTCCCGGCGTCGTCCCTGGAACTAAACTTTTCTCCCGGATTTTTCAATTTACCGTTATAACTAATCAAACACGAAAAAAATGATCAATAAAATAAATTTTTAATACTATATATGGGAATCATACACAAGTATATTAGATTAGCAGACCGTTCGTTGCCAGCTTAACGTTTTTTTGTATAAATTTTAGAATGCCAAAAAACCATAAATAACTGAAAAACTTTTGGGAAAAAAAGTTATCCTTACAGGACCTTCTGTTTCGAATTTTGAAAATCTAACATAGCTACAAACCTGCTCCTGGCAACGCAGATCATTTTGCAAAAAACCGCGTAAAAATCGGTCCAGTAGTTTTTGAGTTTTGTAATCTCAAACAAACAAACCAACAAACATCCATTTTTATGAAAAATCCTTATTAGGTGATACGGCCGTAGTTATGTATTTAATGTCGCTAAGCCCAGAAAAACATTAAATCCATTTATATATATATAGATTTAGTATACCGTTTGTAACTCATCGAACCAATCGTCGGTCACAAAAATTAGCTACACCAGGGTGTTTTTGATGACAAAAGATTTTCTGTCTGAATGTCCGTCTGTCCGTCCCTCTGTCCATGAACGCATGACTCTCTAAATGATTGAGCTAGAGACTTGAAATTTCGTATAGTTGCATTTCTTGTAAATGGTAAGGCTATGTCCTTGAATACGCAAAATCTGACAATTGTTACAATGGGAAAGGGCCCCCATACTCTACCCCCATGTAGAGTATTTTATGATTGTTCCCCGGCAATTGTAGCTTTTCTTATGTTTTTTTTTCGCTTGAAGTGCATTTTTTCAACGATATTCCTCAAATAATGCAAGTATATCAAAAAATTTGGCCTGCATCGAATTTTATTTTCAAGATGTTCTGTTTCAGTCTTCCTTCTACTCCGCCCACCCCCTCCCCGTCAGCTTTCCAACGATCATCTTTTCTTGATTGACCCAAAAATAATATGATCACCCTATTTATTACCAAAACTCGTGATATATTTCTGTATGAACACGGATAAGGGGGAAAAATTCGAAAACCTTGGCATCTATCCGGACTTTACCCTATGTTGAAATATTTGCACGGTGGAAAACCACTCATTTAATTACAGCACTTAGAGCGAACAGGAACTCAATGGCATAGGAGTGTGTGGATCTAAAGGACAATATTGGAATGATAGTATCATAACATAACTAGATTCGTGTGTTTAAAAAGTAATTACTGTTAGCTAAAAAGAGATTTTCCATTTTAGCACTTTTGTTTCTCATTACAAGTGAAGTACTTTTCACATTTCCATGTTCATTAAAATCTTTCGATAGGATGAACAAACAATATCTATACCACTGTATGTCAGTATCCCATCAATTGTGACTGCCTGGATACTAGAATCGACGACATTTGAATTTGAATTTCGATTTTAGATTTCGATTTGAGTATCATTACGATTGAACCGATCAAATCTCCTCATCCCTTTTAATTATTTTCACTGGAATTTCGACATCACACGTTTAACGTTTATAATGTTTGCATACAGATGGAATTTGAGGAAATCGGTCTCATAGTGTCATCAACTATATATCAAAGCTTTGAAGAAAAAAGGTAAAGATTGATTTCGATATTGAGATTTTTAAAAGTCCAAATATGCAAATGACTCGAAGACACTTTGATTGACAAGATGGCAACAAACAGATACTGAGGAAAATGAGGAGATGCATTAATCTTGTCTCAACCCTCATTCATCCTTTTCTTATTTTTCGTATTTTCCGTTTTTCATGTTTTTCCATTCGCATTTGTTGTAATGTTGAACTGTAGAACTTGAAGAGATCATTGAAAAGCGGAAAACGTTCAATCGGAAAAATGGAAAGTACGTCAGCGGAAAATGAAAGGTAGAAGAGAGAGCTTTATGCACGTATCGATTTTCCAGTGAGTTGGGAAAACCCCAGCTGGGCTGAAGTATAGAAACACTTAACCGAGATAAATGATGATGATGTTGCTCTGCTGGAAAGGACTTTTTAATGACTCACATAAGAAGGCGAAATATTCGTTTGTGCATACGAGGGTAGCAGAGAGCGTTTAGTATTAGTACGTTTTTGTGTGTGTGTGTGTGTGACTTTCGAGAAACTCAAGCGAAATATAATATTAGAGGAGATTAGATTCTTAACAAGATTCAAAGATCTTCTTTTAAAACTTACATCGAAAATCTCATCGTAAAAAGCTCAAATGGTTGGAAATTTGTTGGGTAAAAATTTTCGCCTCACCGCGCCCGAGCCTCTTGGCACATCAAGCTAACGTATCCGCCCATTTGTAATCGTCCTTTTTGAATACACGTTTCGAGAAGTTTTTCCCTATTGTAATTATCTTGCAAACGACTTGATTTCTTCTTAAGTGATTTAGTAAACGTCCCGTTTTGTTGTTTGATACTTGGCTCCAGTGGTAAAGCATCAATTATACCTGTCGCCTCATTTCAATGTCAGTAATTACCAAACATTTTTAATTTCACTTCACTTCAGGCTGCCTATCATTAGAATTAGAATCTGTATATTTGTTCATAATAAAATGGAAAGCATTTTTGTGTTTCAGCGATTAACTAAATTACAGGAAGAATTGTCATTCCTTTGTGTCTATAATTAGCATTCACAGCATTGGCAATTAATTTCACTATAATGCATTAATGTTGCTTCTAACCTTGACATTCTTTTCAAATGTTTAACTGTGCCAAACTTTCAAATTCTGTTAACTTAATTTCAAAGATTTGTTTTTTTTTTTTTGATTTTTTTATTAGTACAAATAAAAGTAAAAGTTTGAATCCTTATAAATATTATGTAACCTAAAATAATCCAGTTTGTCAAAGAAAAGCACGAAATATTTTATGTTCAAAAACTTTGAACTTTTTTTCCTACTGGAACCATATCGCAAACCCAATTGGATTTTTTTAAATAATTTAACAAATTGAAATTTAAAGTAAACGAAATTTATGTAAAATCGTAACGTAAATACCTTTTTGCTCCATTGAATTCTTATTAAAATCAGAAAATGATAAAATGACCTTTTCGTAAGTCGTAGGAAGTGATATTGGGCGTAAACATAAAATATGTAAAATCATAAGTACTATTTGATTATTATTTTACTTATGGATGGCAAGAATAACGTTTCAAAAAATAACATTTTTTCACCAGTTTACCGGCAATTGATTTTGATTTGAGTTGTAATAAATTGATTATTAAAAGAAAGTATTACCTAGGCAGCATTAGATAAAGTTAAGAATGGTGGCATACCAAGTGCGTTGCAACAAACGTGTTTCCTCAGACAAAAGGGGGTTTGGGGTGACAAAAGATTTTGATTCGCGCCAGTCCCAGTCCCTCTGCCTGTCTGTCTGTGAGCACCATAACTTTCAAAAGTATTGAGATAGAGACTTGAAATTTTTTACAGTTGAGTTTCTCGTAAATAGCAAGGCTAAGTACTTGAATGGGCAAAATAGGGCAATTCCTTCCCCGTGCCCCACACAAATTAAATATTTTTTTGCGATATTTTCGAAAATGACTTATCATATCGAAAAATGTGTTTAGACTGGGATTTTACATAACTCTTCCATGCATGAAAATCCCATTGGACCGCCTCCCCCCCCCCCCCCCCCCCCACGGCACTACCCAAATCGAATTTTTTAAACCCATTTGCATCACAAGCGTATATTTACGCGCCTTTTGATTGGCCACTATCATCAAAACCTATATACAGGTATCCCTCGAGTTACGTGGTTAATTGGTTCCACGTAAGTCGAAACCGCGTAAGCGGAGACTCAGCATTAGTGCAAACTAAAATACATACCTATTATCTTTTTATATAAAAACATTCATCTATAATTACAATATTTTCTTTTTAAATAAAAATTGCTCCAAAACCCGGTAACTCAAGTACCGCGTAACTCGAGCACTGCCGCAATTTTCTTCCGCGTAACTCGAAATTTGCGTAACTCAAGTACCGCGTAACTCGAGGGCTACCTGTATACACACTCGCTTAGCTTTCATATTTTGACTTTCATGTTTTGCTGGTAGGTTAAGGGGGTAAATTGTTCTCCAAAACATATTTAATAATCATACTAATATATAAAAATGAGTTGGTGTCTGTCTGTCTGTCTGTCTGTCTGTTCCTCTTTCACGCAAAAACGGCTGAACCGATTGACTTTAAATTTGGCATGAGTATCTTCTGGTTCTAACATAGGCATACGGAAAAGTAGCGCGAGGGGTGGGGGGAGTAAGGGGAGGGGGTAAAGTGATCTCGAAACTAAGTTTTTGCGCTATGTTACTCTTTCGCGGGGAAACTACTGAACCGATTGGCTTGAAACTTGGCATAGATGTTCGTCGGGGGTCCAGCCCCAACAAAGACCCATTAAGGGGAGGGGGTAAAGTCATATCGAAACTTTGTTTTCCCTCTATGTTACCCTTTCGCGGGGAAACTACCGAGCCGATTAGCCTGAAGTTTAGCTCCAACATAGACCAACACATCGTCTGACCATACGAATACATTTTAGATCATGAAATAAAATTCACTTATTTTTTTTTCTAAACTTCTAAATCACTACCAAAACTTTTCCGAACGTCACGCAAATATTATTTAATCGCCATAAATTCGACAGACCCAATTTAGTAAAATAAATCGATATTGAATTGTAATTTAATGAACACAATCAAGAGGGACTTTTGTTAAACCAACACGATAAAAACGAAGGCCGCCTTGCCTTCTATTATTAATTAAAATCTTCAACATTTTTCTTTATAGTAATCATACAACATTTATCCCATTAATTATCTTTAACATTGAATTAAAGCTTATCCAATTATCTCATCTTCCTTAAAAAAAGGTAAAAAGAAGAACGATAGCCGCCTGACAACCGCCCGAATCCGAAGTAGCACAAAAGAGAGAAATGTGTTTAGCTAATCTAGCAAGCTTTAAAAACTTTACCCCTTTCCGGACTTTTGTGGGATAAAATTCAAACACGACCAAACCCACATACACACACTTATACAATTATATATACAACAAAAGGATTTATCCGGACGGATCCTAAATTTCGGGCTTCTCAGCTACAGCATCCGGGCAACTGTAATGTAACCCTGTACGCTATATATATATAATATATTTTTATCTAAACATGTATCTATAGAATGTTGTTATCAACAAACATTATGGTTAGAACTTGGCACAGAAATTTCCAGTTCATAAATTGGCAAAAATGTTTTAAAGTACAAAAATGAATAAGTTTAGAATTGCGATTGGGATTTACCAAAAGTACACCACCAACCATTACCTTGGCCAATGCCCGCCTCCCCCCAAAGGACCAAAATTTCCATTTCATTCCTGTTTCACAACTTTTCGCATAAAATATCCAAATATGCAAATAACTAAATATGTATAGCGTGCCAAAAGCAGGCAGAAAGGCGCCTACGGGTAAAGTACAAAATAAGGATCAATGAAGTGATTTGGCAAAATCCTTATTGAACTGAAAATTGTGTCTGGAATCAATTCAATGAACATCTTCGGGGGACTTGTTTAAATATCCTCTTTCCTTCCCTTTCCTATCATACATAATAATCGATTGCAAACTGCATTATTCTAAACACCATTAATACTCTTGAAATTTGAAACTGGTGCCAAGTTAGATACGGTCAAGTATCCTATTTCCTTCATGTGTCCGGATTTTGCGAAATTGTTGGTGACATGAACACGAAAAAAATATTCTACCCCTGATGCTTTGGTTTTAGAAATATATAAATGGATTGTTTTGTAGAGAAATCGTGGAACATTTTTTCATCTTGATTTATAGGGTTTTTAGGGGTGCCGGAACGCAAAGCGAAATTTTTTGCGTAATTTTTGAAAATGGCAAAAAAATTTGTTTGGAAGTCCACTTTTGGTGCACATCATAGATAGTCTCCAATTTGTGGATTCTGTCCTGATTTTTTCTTATAGCTACTGCAGAGTTTAAAAAAAATTGTGAAAAGCCCCTGCTTTTTTTTAAATATTAAAAATGAAGATTATCGTATATTATTAGTAAAGGAGTTCTGCTGCGCCGAATCGGATGACTCTTTTTTAACACTCTAACTGCCACGTCTGTCAAAAAGACCTGACACCTAACTGTTGTGTACAGCGAAAAAATGGAAATTATTAAAGTGTTCACTGCAACCGCAACTATTTTTTGTAGTTTCCCACATTTTATGGTAATAAAGTAACATTTAGGTATAATTTTGTTTCAATTTTTTTTTCTCTTAGTGCATCCTTTTTGACTGACAACTAAATATTCGAAAAAGGCTTAAAACTGTCGTGGCAGTTAGAGTGTTAATAGACAGCCACCACTGCGTAGGTTTGCACAAAAATCTAAAAACTCTATTTTTGTCCTTCTGTCTACTGTTTATTTTTTTTTTCTTGATTCCAAATGAAGTACACACCAAGGATAATTTTACACCGCACAGCCTAAAACGAGTAAAGAATGGATACCAACCATTAGTAGAGGGCCGGTATATCCTTATACCCTGTCATATAAGGCAGGCGCGAAATTTTCCTAATTCGCTAATCACTAATCTGATGTTTAAATTTCAAAATTTTAGGCGGCACATCCTTAAGGATAACGCAAATATCCTGTACTTGTAAATCAGCATTGGGGACGGACCATAAATACGTCACAGTTTTAGTGGGTGGGGGAGGGGGCGGGGTATGGGGTAGTGTGATTGATGTACTAAATTCTATGTACAAAAAGATTGACTAGACCGAAAATTCACGTGATGTGTTTTAAGGACAACCCATTAAAGGGGTTTTGAAGTCATCATCATCATCCTCGGCGCTACAGCTCTCGAAGAGGCCTCCTCAATTGCGGTTTTTGAAGTCACTGATCGCAAATTTAATATCAATATTTTGAAATTTTTATCCAAAGGTCCTGTGAGTATTGCGATGTTTTCTCAAAAGTTAAGAAAGGAATCTCTAGATTTTTTTCCGTATTCCTAACCCGGAAACGGTGGACCAAGATTCTAGTTTTCAATAAAATTTGAAAAAAATCTTCTGTTAACAGTTGTATATCTTTCACCTTATTCACAAAGTGTACAACGTGTCGATATGTGTCCGAAATTATGTTATTCTCGTGTCTCTTTAGAGGCAACACACATGCTGTCCATGTCATTGCGAACGATTTCAATTAAGTGTTGTGTATTCCAGTTGAAAGATTTCAAATGTATTTTATGAAAATGCATACTCAATCACTGGGACAGAACGACGGCGTCTACAATGTTCGATAAAATCCTGATGTTGTTTGCTGACAGGACGAATGTATGTAAATCGAAATTGCATTCGGATGTCCATTGATATTAGGTAAATTCTCTCGTTCGAATATAAACGAAACTCGTGGGTAGAAATGCATCGAATGTGGGGTGCATTAAATGGGCTGAACGGGTGGTTGGAAATCTAATGTAACAGTCGCAAAAGTTTAAAGTCAAACAGTTGGGCAACATTAGAAATACCACTTCCGAGCTTATCACATAATCCCAATTTAGATTGCGAATTAACAAGAATACTTGTGGCCATTTACTGACCTTGTTCAGGGATTACTACTTGGGAAAGGGAAAAGGTGTGTCGTACTGTTATATGGGAATTTGAAAGAGAGTCATTCAGGAAATAATACACTTGGCAGAGTATATTGTCAACGAATGTTTTTTTTTGTTGGCCCTTGAGCGATACTTAAAAACGTGATCATAAAAAGATTCCTTGGCTTGCTGCAAGTTGCTACATTCATGTAACAATCCATTATTCTACAGTTATGTAACTTAATTGATTGTTATTTATTGAATGCATATAAACCGAATTATGCTAATGCCAAAATTATTCAAATTATCATAAATTCTATGAAATTTCATCCATAACAGTGTTGTGAATTTTCGTGTAAACAATTAATCGTTACATTTTTCCGTAAAAAATTAGTATACAATAATTGCTTTCGTAAACAATAGTAAAGAATCGTAAAGAATCGTAAAGAATCGTAAAGAATTGTAAAGAATCGTAAACAATCGTAAAGAACCGTAAAGAATTGTAAAGAATTGTTAAGAATCGTAAAGAATCGTAAAGAATCGTAAAGAATGTAAGCTATCATAAATAAACAACTGTTTTATGTGAGTTTTGTTATGTAAGCAATAAATAAATAGTTTCATTTTTTTGAGTCACTAGTTTTAAGTCTAGAGTAGATCAATTTTCGTATTACTTCAAAAAAATAAGAATAACTAAAATATCCCCTGAAATTTTAACGAATTTGCACCATTGCGTAAATTGTCTCCCAGGGAAACTTTTTTTCTCACTAAAATTCCTCCCCATTGCCTGTAAATCCCTCTGCTCCTATTTTCTGATCCTCCCCATTGCCTGTAAACCCCTCTTCTGCTATTTTCTGATCCATAAAAGCAATTTTAACACGGTTTGCGCCATTGGGTGGGTTTTTCTCCAATGAAAGTTTTTGTCCACTAAAATAATACCTGCCCCTTGCCTCTAAACCCCTCTCCTGCTATCTTCTGAATCTTAGGCCAGATTTGACGGGGTTTGAGTCATGGAGTAAATTGTCCCTTAAGGAAAGTTTTAACTCATAAAAATTTACCTTGCCTGTAAACCGCGCTCCTGCTATTTCCTGATCCGTTGGAGAAATTTTGACATGGTTTGCGCCATTGGGTAAGTTTTAAATTGTCCTCAAAGAACATTTTCACGCACTGAAATTTATTTTTTTCCCTCGCCTCAAAACCCTTCGCCTGCTATATTCTTAACCGTTGGAGCAATTTTAAAGCGGGTTTCGCCATTAACTTATACTATAATTAAAGCCAATTATATGATGATTGACTACAATCTTTTCAAGTTGATCACCTTTCGTGAATCGATCAACTTGAAAAGTCGTCGAATCGACAGTCGCCTGTGACCTTATGGAATCCCTACCCAGACTATAGTTACCCTTCCATATGGCGGATTTTAATTCTAGTAATTAATATACTATATCGAAATTGAAAAATATCGTGACTATTATTTCCACAGCGATGACAACCATCGCCACACTATTCGTCAATTTTTTTTTTTCACACTTTACCAATTTTCCACTTCAGATCCGCCGGCATGGTTTAGGAACGCTAATGAGATCAGGTAAATTACGATCATCATTCACTGGAATCGCCACGTCCGTCAGTCGAACGTGATGCAACCATGTGGAAAGCACATTTTTCCGGATTGCATCACTTCATTAAAACAATTGTTATGTGACAGTGGACTTTAAGTTTAAGCTATTAAATGTGAAATGCCCGCCTCCCTCTCAGCCGTCCGTCTTGTCCATTTTGCAGCTGCAAAACTCGCTCCAAGTTCAATGGCAAGTGACACTCCATGTAGAAGAGATCGAAATCCAAGTCCGAGTCGAATGTGACAAACTTTTTAAAATTTGACACAGAGAGCTCGTGACCGCTCTACCATTTGGGGTCAACGTGTTCGGCTTGTTGTTCCAAATTAACCGCAGCCAGACCCCACGTCGCCCCATTCCAGTTGCCGGTAATACAATTGGAAGTTACGTGCGGATGAATCCATTTTTCTTCAAGTCCAGTGTTATGTATTTGCCTTTTATGTGCTGGTGGGCCGCGAAATAGCCGCCAAGTGAGCAAAAAAATGGAACATACCGTCTTTCAATAAATCAATCGAATTCATCGGTGATGCTGTATAACTGAGATACTATGCTGGAAGGGCGGAGATGTTGCGGATCTCCATAGGGAAACGGGTTCCGACGTCAGTAGAGCATACACTGGACGTCACAAGTATTGAATTCAAACAATAGTCTGCTCTTGTGGACTCCGGGAGGGTTTGCGAAATTTCGGGGTAACGCAAAGTGGAGTTTCTTTTTTATTCTACCGTTCTTGGAATTGGAGCAATTCTTCTTTAAAATAGTTATTAGGTTTCTATGTGTGTGTGTGATTAAATTAATAACTTTTTTCTCATCACTATCTTTCAGATTGCGAAACGTGGAGCACGTTGCACCGGCAAACGGCTAGCCCCACTACAATAATAAGATATTAGCAGTCGACAACGAAAGTCAGGAGGAGCGGAAATCATATTCGCTCGCTGGGGACCAAATCGATAGTGGTCAAAATTAGTTGTTCGTGGAGCTTTCCAAGGAGCAGAAGACGTGGATTACTCACCGTACAGGTGCGAGGCTGGAAGTGGCGGCAGTGAAAATTTCGGCTGTGTCGAGGTCGGCGAGGGGTGCAACAGTGGCAACGGTGGCAACTATAAGACCTGCAGCGACTGCGAACCGGCCGGTTGCTGGAGGAAAAATCCGGACAAGCCCAGAGGTAGAATGATGGTGACCAAAATCTGGAACAGCTGCTTCCCAGAGTTCTCGCCACAACAAGTCCATAGACACAATTTCTACTTATGCCAAGTAAGTTGAACTAAAGTTTTATTATCTTTACAAGTCGACATAATGCTCGGACGAATTATATCCATTTTATGTGCGGTAGACGTGGTCTTATTACCCATATTAGCCACGTATTTACGAGTATGTCTAATGCAATGAATGAAATTCCGCCTTTTCTTATTTTGTTTATTCTACCCTACCCTATCCTACCTTAACCGACACCCATTCAGAAGCAGTCCATCGGGAAAACTTTCTAAATGAAAATTGAAGTGTTTGCCAGAGTTTTCCTATATCACCAGGTGTTCTTTATAGCATGGAAGTCACTTTTCGCTTAGCTTCCCCGGATTTTATGCACTTTATAAACGACTTTTCGTTTCGTTCTGTTGCCAAATTTTAGGCATAGTTCACCTAAATCTTATTTATAGGTTCAATATTGCATCCAAGTTCTTGTAAAGTGAAAATAATAAAAGTCATTGTGATAATTTCGGGTGGCAGAACAAGTTCCAAATCTGGAAAGTTATTCTTTCTAAGAAAATTGGATGCTCCTAATTTGGCAAGGTTCGTGGTATCATTTTTTTAATACATATAATCTTTCTTTTTTTTGTTTTAATTTGTGCCGTGCCAGTTTTGGCTGTTGGTTTTGCTTATCAGTTACACCAATTGTTTGATTTTTCTTTCAAACTAATTGTGAAAGTTTTTTACAATTCGCTTTTATGAAATTTTCAATTAAACGGTATTATGACAACATTTTGTTAAAATTGATAAGCAGGTCACGAATTTTCTGTTAAAAAAAATTTAAGACATTTGTCACTTTATTCCGTGAATTTTATTCTGCTACACTAAATTCATGTTACACAACATGTGTTACAACACAAATTTCTAAAATTCATTTCTGAAAAGCGCCGAAATTGAAATTTTAACATACAAAATCGACGGAACAATTTTAACAAATGAAAATATTTTAGGAGTAATACGAAACTTGGGGCAAAACGTTGTTGTTTCTAATCTACTCATCCGATTGAGCTCATTCAGGGTATTTTGAAAAGAGGATATAACTATTCAAAACAAAATGAGCCCGACCTAAGCCCAAATTACACTAAAGCCCAATTCAGACTAACGATTACGATTGCAATTACGATTACGATTCAGCTTGCTTAACCAATGAGGTCAAAGCTTTCATTTTCCTACCGTTGAAAGCTTTGAACTCATTGGTCTAGAAGCTTCAATCGTAATCGCAATCGTAATCACAATCGTAATCGCAATCGTAATCGCAATCGTAATCGCAATCGTAATCGTAATCGCAATCGTAATCGCAAACGTAATCGCAATCGTAATCGTAAGCGCAATCGTAATCGCCATTGTAATCGCAATCGTAATCGCAATCGTAATCGCAATCGTAATCGCAATCGTTATCGTAATCGCAATCGTTAGTCTGAATTGGGCTTAACGATTGCGATTACAATTGAGTTTCCTCGACCAATGAGATCAAAGTTTTCATGTCTCTATCGTTGAAAGCTTTGATCTCATTGGTCGAGAAGCTTCAATCGCCTGAATTGAGCTTTAATGGCTGTAGGATGCAAAATAGCAAGTTTTACAAAAAGTATCGTTATCGCGAAGACTAACATGCTGGAAAAAACTGACGCTACACTTAGATTAACCAAGCCGTAATCACCCTAAATCAGTTCGTAACCCGTATACCGCATGTTGGCTATAGTTATAGACATATTGAAAATATGTTATCATTTTGCGTTAACGCTACACACAGTTCTAAAGCTGATAGCTTTTGTTATGGAAAAAACACCAAAAGTCTTATTAAGACAGGTTCATGAGTATCCATAGATTTAATTTTAAAAAGGATATTTACGCGACAAGGCGCAAGACTTAAACAAAACCACCAAAATATGAAAAAATGTTCAAAAAACCGATAAATTTTTCAGACAATAATGGACAGCGAAAAACACAACCCGAATTGACTAAGAAGAAAAGATATTTCTAGATACAATTCTAGATATTTGAACGCAAATCGTAAAACGTTTTTTAAGATGAAAGCGAAACTACGTCTTAATACACGCTGAGAAGGTAACGCAGGAGTGCAGTTCACACACAATTGCGTTGTTCTCTTCAATCATGCAACTGAGGATGGGTTGCAACCGTTTAAAAGTGAATGTTATTTAATGCAACTATTATTTAGCTACTTAAAAACCTGCTCTATATCTTTAGTTAAACCTAACTTTACAATTTTGAGTTATAACCAGGTTTTGGGGTCAAATACTCTTCTGTCCGGTGGCTACTTTATTCCGTGCATAAGAAAAAAACTTACTTAATAAGAAATTAAGGGACCGTTTACATCTCACACTTTATTCAGAAACAGAAAATTCATGTTGATCCGACGTTTACTATAGGACACGAAATTCTCAAATTTATTCCTGATAAAGTCTTTACTGGAATTTTTCTATAGACAATCACCGGAATGAATTGAAATTTTTTCAAGTTTTGCTAATGAAAACTATTAATGGAGAAGCAGAAAAATATGTTTAAAAGTCTACGGAGATGACCTCTCGCGCATCAAAATTGTAAAGTTTTTAGAATACAGTGAAAGCACTCTTTGCTGACATCTCCGATAAGCGGACAATCCTCTTAAGCCAGTGGTTCCCAAACTGGGTGGCGTGGGGCCACGGCCAGGGGGTCGTGAAGCAATTTCAGCCGCGCCCCCCTTGGGGGGCGTGGAGCTACGGATGGTAGGCGTGAAGAAATTTGAAATTCACATTTCAAGATATTGTTCTCGTCTTGTCGATTGACTAAAATTTTTAAGTTACTAAACAAATAAAAGAATACGTCACACCTAATATTCAGATTTTAGTGAAAGAAAAACAGTGTCACCCATCCCATAAATTTTCTATTTTTTCAGTTTTTTTTAAAATAAATAATTGAAATGGATAATTGAAAGGGAAATAGATAATTGAAATGGACAGTAAAAGTGTGTGTGGATTTTTAACTCAAAATATTAGAATAGAACCACGGAGGTTTGACACGTTTTCAAAAAAAAGGGGGGGGGGGGGGGCGTCAGCTGTTTGATAAGTGTTCAAGGGGGCGTCAACTGAAAAAGTTTGGGAACCACGGTCTTAAGCGGACACTTTTCTTATAACCAAATTCTTCATTTCCATATTAAAAGTAATCTGATAAACGGACACCTGCCATAATCGGGCAAAAATGTTGGTCCTGCAAGTGTCTGCTTATGGGAGCTTTCACTATATATGGAAAAAAAGAGAATTTACGTGAAATTGTCTCATTGAGAGTCAGGAAATTCAGTCATTGGTCTCCAGCTACGATGGTTAAACAATAATTTTCTTCGTTTTCTTTCTTCCATTAAAGCGTCGCAGATCTACTCCGCTTCATCAGAAGCTCCAAAGGGTTCGAGTTATAGGGAAATAGATTGTTGAGATTCGCGTGGTACCACAATGGGTCATTTCTGGCCTAAGTGTGCCTTTTTGGCAGCCACTCCAACCTAACCTAACCTTCTTCCATTACAAGTCTCAAACAAATTCCTTGCAGTCTCTATAACGTACTTGTTTTCTACATTTTTTGTTACCCTAGTAGGGTTTTTGAAAAATTTTTTAATCGCAGTCGGGTATTAATGTTTTTATTTCAAACTTTTAAGTTCGAAAGAACGATGCACGAAAATGCCCCCTGACTAACTTTTGGGTTTCACTTTGGTTGTACCAGCATTAGAAAGGTATTTTGCTCTAGTTTCATGGACATAAGCTCTTTTTTGGCGGGGAACTGCAGGGGGATGGTCAGCTGCCATCTTAGACGCAGTGGAAAAATCACGACGAAAACTAATGAAAAAATCAGAGCCTCTAAGATGGCAGCTGACCATCCCCCTGAAACTAGAGCAAATTACCTTTCCAATGGATGTACTACGAAAGTGAAACCCGAACTGGTTCAAAAGTTAGCCCGGGGGCATAAAAATCGTCGAATCCTGCATGGTTCTTTTTCAAAGGATGATCAATTTTTTAACTTTCAAGAATTTTTTTTATTTCAATTTTTTTTTTTATTTTTTTTCATCGCTTTTTTAAGTTATTTTTTTAATGGTCGGATTTTAATTTATTTTAAGTATGTATATTGTAGATATTAGCAAGTTTTTTTTTCTTTTTTAAGACCTTTTATTTCACTATTATTATGATATGTCTCATATTAGCACGATTTAGACGAAATCGCGTCCGGCGTCGACCATTTTGTATGTTCTAGGACCTCATTTAGCCTATATTAGAATTAGTCGCAAGATCAATACGATTACAACGATTGTACACGGACAGAAATCCAAATAGGAATATGCGAGACAATGGACTCTTCTGCAAGGACTCCCTAAAAATAGGGAATTATTCCTATAATTTTGGGAAAATTTCCTATTTTTTAGCATGAATTCCGTTTTGTTTGGGAGTCAACTCCAAAAATTTCACTTTCTCGTATATTCCTATTTTTTGTAGGAATAATCTGTCCTATTTTTTCTCTACGTGTACATCGTCATAATCGGCTCAAGCGTTATCGACTTAAAAAATATGCTTCGCCCGCCCGCCCGGTACAATACAGGCAAACACATTACCACTCATCCTTAAGTAGTCGTGTAAAAAGCGAACTTATTCTAAAAAAAATTGTCCTAAAAGATAAATTCTGTCAAAAATTTCAAATATAAGCGTCTTCGAAACAAAACCAACGAAAAAATTTATTAAAAAAGCTAATTTTTTTTAAATTTCTTTATTTTCAGTGGCAACGTAATACGCAAGTTCGAATTATTTACCTACTATATCGATGGTTAACAGCGATTACCTGCCTAGCGGTTTTAGTTTGTTCGTTGCTGGACATTGGACGATCGGAGGAGCAATTCGAGCACCACTACGCGAAATGGTGGATCTATTTAACACATTGGGGACTGTTGGCGTGCACCAGTCAGGCATGGCTGGCAGCATGGATTGTAACGCAGGGTATGATGGTCGAACGCGACGATTTCGAAATAGTTCGTCAGGCTAAAAAGAGTCGACTACATCATATTTATTGGGTTATGTATACAGTCGCAACTGTATACTCGTTTATTATAACAATGTGCTATTGGGCGCTGGTCTACAATCCAGGTAAATATATAAAATCCAATTTTTTAAAAAAATTTGCATGTTTGAAGCAGTTAAAAATCCAAAATAGTGGGAGGGATGGAGCTTGTTTATAGGGCTTTTAGGACCAAGTTTGATCATACACGGAGAGAAATAATAAAACAAATTCCTACAAAAAATAGGAATATATGAGACATTGAAATTTTTAGTAATAACTCCCGCAAAAGGGGAATTCATTCCAAAAAATTCGAAATTTTCCCAAAATTATAGGAGTAATTCCCTATTTTTAGGGAACTATGGCAGAAGAGTCCACTGCTTCGTATATTCCTATTTGGATTCCTCTCCGTGTAATGCGAAGGGACAGTTTATGCTATTTTTTCGTATTTTTTAATGTGTTACGTACGTATGTCAACTGAATTCTCTCATGGAGTTGAAACCAATTTTTTTCTTTCCTCTGATATAGGGGGAAAGTATTGTATTCATGGTGGAGATCGACTTGAGAACGGGATTTCTGATCATTACGAAATCCGTTTTGGACAAAATTATGAGGCTATCTGTGCATCTGTCTGTCGTCCCAAGTAACAATTTGAGGTTACATTCCCGTTAAGAAACGTATTTGAAACCATGGTAACAAAACTCAAAAGTTTCACATTTGGTTTCTGTAACCTTTCAGAAACGTTTCAGAAACCCTATTTAGAAGCTGGTTTCAAAATAATCGTTTTTGGCGAGTTTATTCGGGAACCATCTAAAAGGTAACCAAAATGTAACCTAAATTGAAGGTTTTTTTTGTAACCACGGTTACAAATTATTTCTTGGGGTTCTATTGATCTGTCGATCTATCTGTCAGTCTGTCGGTCTGTCGGTCTGTCCGTTTTACGTATCTTAAATAACTCGAGAATGCGTTGAACTAGCGACTTGAAATTTTCTAGAAAAAATTAACTAAAAAAATTAACTCCCATATAATTTATTCTTTTAAAATACGATTTTTTTCAAAAACTATGGGCTTTTATAAAAAAATTCATACAATAAAATTTAAAGGTTATATTTTTTTACATTTTTTGCTTTACGGGTTTTTACATATTTCTAATGGGTTTCAAGATATCTGAAAAACTTACAGTTTTTGAAAATTTATCAAAGACTTCGCTAATAGGAAAACACGCATATAACCAAATGCAAAGAAAATAAAATTTACTGCATTTTCTCCTATCACGCTTTCTACGTATCTTTAACGGTTCTCGAGATATTGGAAAAACATAATTATTTTTTTCATGTTTTTTTCCGAAACTAAATATTGCAGAGGAAAGCTTTCTGTTGATCGGCAACGATACAATATTATCACTATTTCATCCTTGCAGGGATAACGGAAGGTTCTATAAAGATATCATAAATATTATTTTCCTCAAATTTTCCGATGAAAATTCTCGTCGCTGAATCTGATTTTAGAGTCAAAAAGTCCGTAAAGATATTTCAATGGCGCGAATATATAATCAAGGGCTAGCTTGCATACCCGTCGTTGCCGGGTTAAGTTTTTTGTATAAGTTTTAGAATACGAAGAAAGCCGGCAAGAACTTAAAAACTTTTGAGAAAAATCTCATCCTTGCAGGACTCTCTGTTGCGAATTAGTCTAACACCGGATTCGTGATCAGCGACCCCGAAAACCCTCTAATGCCATTTTTTCCTGGAAAAAATAAGGAAAAATATATTTGCGTTATCCTTATATGTAGTTGGGTGAAAGTTTCAAGTTTCTAGCTTCAGGGGTTTGGACTGGGCGTTGATGAGTCAGTCAATCAGTCAATCAGTCACTCACTCAGTCATGTTAAACGATTTTATATATATAGATTAAAAAGTATACATTTACTACTGAAATGCGATGCATTGAAAAAAACGATTTTTTGTTCGATATTACGACCAATTCGATGTGACGATTGAACCCCAACATTAATTATATCGTTCGCCGTCACTGTATTTTTAATTTCGAAAAATATCAAAACCACAACCTTTGTGCTTGTTAAAAAAAATTTTTTTATTCCATAAAATTCTCTCCAACATTAACTTTTTCGAACCACACAAAGACAAACTTTCATTTTAATCGAAAATTAGAGAAACAAGGAAAATCCATTGAATATTACCTACTTAATTAAAATATGTTTTTTGCAGATTAAAAATAACAAAAATACCTTTCTAATCAACGTGTTTTTTCCATGATGCTTTCAGAGATCCATAAAGTAGACGCTCTCAACATAATGGTGCATGTTTTTAACTCTGTGATAATGATGATCGACTTGGCAATTGTTGGGCATCCAATCAAGCTCAGTCACGCGTATTGGACAACTGGAATCGGGGTGGCTTATGCGATTTTCACGGGTATCTACTTCCTGGCTGGCGGCACCGATAGGTAATCAATTTTACTTTTGATTTTCCACAGAGTCGTAAAAGAATTTAACTTTTAAGCAATTTGTAAAAAAAAATATTGTGTAAAAAAAAGATCTTCCTTATTTTGCATTTTAATGCAATTTGGTCGTTTAAAGTTGCCAATTTATCATCAAGTAATGTTGTCTCATTGCAGGAAAAATAAAACAACAATTTATCCTCTGTTGGATTGGAAAAAGCCCGGCAAGGCCATTGTTGTGACAGCTTGCGCAATACTTTTTGTATTTATTGTGCACTTTGGTGTCTATTCGCTATATCGACTCCGTGTCTGCCTCTTTACTAAACTCTGTCTCCGAAGTTCGAACCAGCACGACAGCGAAATGGGCGAAGGACTACACACAGAACATCAGCAGCAGCAGCAACAACAACAACAGCAACAGCAACATCAGCCTCATTTCCTGCATCAGCAGCAGCCGCTACAGCAACAGCATAAAGGACTTCTGTATCAGGACAATAACAACAAGGACAAAATGTCGTCCCTTAGTCGCACCGTGTCGGCACTCGAAGCTGGCCAACGAGAACAATTTCTTAATCCGAATTCAATAGTTGAACTCAAAATGTAATAAAAGCCAAAAATGGATTCGATTTTTATATTTGTAAAACTGAGGATGAAGCTGAACTCAACTCGATGTCATGGATTTTTTTACGGTTTTGCGGACACCAAATTTTGCACGAGAGATGTCCAAATTCGAGATGAGAGTTTCCAGGACAATGACGGGCATTTTTAATAAGTAGCTATTAAGGAGTAAAACATTCTTTCTGGATTTAAAAAAAACAAAAAAAAAACAAACAAAACCCCAACGGATCACGTACGATTTTACGAAAATTTCGACGTGTTTTCAGGTGGTAAGTTGGAGATAGATTTTAATTGAAATATCCTTAGCACACAATTTGAAGTCAAAAACACTATTTGCGTTGTTCTTCTTCTTCTTTTTTGTTTAAATTTTGTTGTAAAAAAACGATAACTCGTTTTCTGTAGATATAGTAGAAGGAAATTAAGCAAAAAAACGAATTCAGTATAGCTTTTTTTCTAATAGTAAATGTTTTTGTTTTTAGTACACAGTAATCTCTGCATTTACGCAGTTTTTCTATTATCGTTTCCGCGGAGTAACCGCGGAAATTAAAAACACGGTAATGGAAATCGCGTAAATGAAGATCGCTCAACTGAGGGGATTACTGCTTTTTTGTTTCATTAATTTTTTTAAAACAGTTTCCGCTCCCATGAATTTAATTTAATCTAAATGGAAACTAATTTAGAAAAAAAAATCCAATTTACTATCAAATAATAACGATTTACCGGTTCTGGTTGGTTAAAAAAAAGAATTTTTAATGCGATTTGTTATGCGTATTAAATGTCCAGAACAGATTTCATAATTTTGGATAATAAAAATCGTGAAAAAATATTATTAAAAATGTCAAAAGTTGCGAAGGTAATTTCGAATATTCTAGATTTTCTGGAACATTAACCGATTTCGACATTACTTTTCGAAAATCCAACTGTTAACCCCTTACCCTATTAACATTTTTTATGTATGGCACGCATCTGTTACCATATTAGATACACTTTTAGTAGCAGATACGTGCCATACAGCGAAAATTCTAGTACGGTAATGCGCTGTCTTGAAAATGAATATCAAAAAAATCATTTTTTTATACGTAAAAGCTTTTATTCGAATCTGTTTTTGATTATTGCTTTTATTGCCCGTATATATTCGAGCATGTATGTATATTATTGTGACAAAGTAAAACAGAGTACTTGAGTTCACTCGAATTTGCACATTTCTGCTAGAATTATACTTATTGAAAAAATTATTGTGACATCATAGTAAAAAATTATAAAAGAATTACTTATGATTTTTTTCGAATTTTTCACGTGTAAAAATGTTAGACACAAAATAAAATAGAAATTTATCAATGAAATAGCGAGAGAAACTTTAATAAAATCTTGAGTCGATTTTTTATGGGGAAAAGCGCGAAAATTTCTTCGAAATTTTTCATTATTATGAATCATCATAAAAATTTAGTGAGAAACTAAAATAATGATAAAAATAATAAGACAAAAACAAAAATCGCTTTAAGAAAGCAACAACTTTGTAGCAGTGATATTAGATACTAAGCAATTATTTATTGTGCGTTAGTTAATTTGGAAATTGCACTAAATTAAGATTTACAATTTAGAAGACCCATAGAACAAACAATTTTACGAAAAAAATTCTTTATTTTAAAGAAATATGTTGAACAAAAATTTTTGATGGGAATATACCGACTATTTCTTATTGCCACTACACTTTTACCGAATTCAGGCGAACCAATGTTCGGCGAGCGATTCGTTTGTTCTACAGATCAAGGCGAATGCGAGTCTACCAACCATAACCGCATTCTCGTTAATATTCGCCGAGTGTTCCAGTCGTATTTAATTATTAAAAATCCGCTAAAGTTTGCGCTAAATCTGAAAAAAAGGCGTCATGCGTTGTAAGGTTACAAAAGATTTTTTTTTCTTTCCATAACTTAACCCGTTTTGGACCCGCCTTTGTATTCCATAATAGCAGCTCTTACACTCAGAAAAATGGAGGCTAAATCGACGACCTATATACGGCCAGTGTTGTGCCGCGTAGTCTACGTGATGTAGACTACACCATTGTCTACGCGTAGACTATTACTGTAGACAATGGTCTATTCTCTACGCGTAGACAATGTAGACAATCAATAACATAAAGGATAGCTGATTTAGTTTTAAAATCTCATTTTCTTCAATTAATTTTAACATAATACAGCACAATTTCCAGGAAGCAATCGCCAAATGCTGTAATGGAGAACTTCGAAGCAAACTTTAGTGGCAATTCTAATTCTGTTCATGCAATCTAAGCGGCTTTTTTTTAATTTTTGCAATTGAAATCACATTGAATTCTAAAATCTTTTTACTTTACACTTTACACATAACGAACCGTTTGTTAAAAAAACTGATTAATTTGTATGGGATGGCTTTGCTCATTTAAGAATATCTGTTTAATTTGTTCGAAAAACACGTTTGTTTCTAGCCTTTAGCTTAATTCCGTTGAGAGTTGTCGTATTTACAGATAGACGGAAATCTATACGGAAGTAATTCAAATCAAATAATATATGTTCAAAACAAATAATATATAGACCTATCAAAGGTCAGTCGATTTCGGCTTTGACAATATATGACTCACTAATGACTTTGTTTTGACAGATATGAGAAAGTCTACATTGTCTACGCAAAGTCGACATTGTCTACGCCAATGTCTACATTGTCTACCCCAAATCGATTGTCTACGCTATTGTCTACACTTAAGTGTAGACAATTAAAGTCTACGCGTAGAGGAACAACACTGTATACGGCGTAATTGGCCTCGGGCAGGAAAACTTAGCCTATGCGAGGCGCGCGTTCGCCTGCATGAGGGAAAGTAAAACTTGTGTTGACCTATGGCTGGAGAAATTCTGAAATTAAGCCACGAGCAGGTGAAGTAGGGCATTGGGAGCTGCACGAGTTGACCTTAGATAGGCATTTCGAGGGTGTAATGTCATGTAATGGAAACCTCTGTCAGCCAGCTAGAGGTCAGAGTTAACCTGACTAAAAGTTGACCTGACATTTTTCTGAGTGTATGTAGTTACAATAAGGTTCAAAGTAGGTGGTCAAAAAATAGACCAGCGGATGTTAGTGGGTTAAAAAATATATAAATTTCATAGAAAATTATTTTTGACCACTCAGTCGCCGCTTTCTACATTGAGATTAGATGTTTTCGCGTTTCCGCAAGCGATCGTTTGAAATGCGCACAAACATTTCACGCCAGTGTCATAAAAACTCACGCCAGCGTCATAATTCTGCGTCAGAGCTCATTTAGGCAAATTGGTAGAGGGGCAAAAGTGGTCGTAACATTCGTCTTACTCAACCCGAACGCAGCCAAACTTGGGCGAATCATAACAAATGAAGGCTAACGCATCATCTACACTCTCTCGCTCGCCGTAATTCGTGTACATTCGGCAAAAGTGTAATGCCTATATCAAATATCTTAGAAAGTTTGAAACAGATCACTCACAGCGAAATTCCAAGAAAGTATCTTTAATTAATTATTATTTTAGATTGATTTGAAATGTTAAAAATTGAAATACTGAATTCGTTTTTTGCCTTCTTTGAATTAAAAATGCATTCCTGAAATTTGAATTTGCAATTAAAGTAATTAGAAAAAAATGTAAAAATAATGTGTCATTATAGAATTGAATTTAAAAAAAAAACTGTTAATCTCCCTGGAATCTCTTAATCGCCTACGTTATCCTCCGCACAGCTTCAATTTATCCCACATTCACTGGAGTACACACCTTGTACAGCTTTGTGAGATTTTCTCAGATTTTCTACATTCAACAGTTGCTTTGTAAACTATGTGGACTTACGATGCTGTTAATTGCAACCGAGTGCAGACCCATTTTGACCGCCCTATTCAAATTCCTCTCTAAGGATTCTGCATGCATTAACACTTATATATCTCGAGAGTATCAAAGGATAATTTTTAGTATGGCGCCTAATAAGTGCCACACATGAACCAGAGTTTCCTTTGCGACGAAGGGGGTTTTTTTTTGTTCTGTGCATCGTTAAATCCTTGAGCATACCCCATAAATCTCACAAAGAATGACACATCAAAGCAAACCATAAGTGCACGTTCTGAAGCAATGCAGAGTAGCCTACATAAATACGTTCCAAATCCTCAAAAAAAAACATTTTTTGTTTTTTTCCCAAAGTATGCGTGTTTGTGTGGTTGATTTTTTTTTTTTGTTTCTAAAAAGTGTTTAATTTAAGTTTAAATGGCATTCGTAATATTAGTTTATATTGTATTTTTTATTTTGTTTAAAAACATATGTTTTTTGGGTCCTGGTCAAACACAATTTAGTTTTGAGCACTACCTTTTGCACTATTGGTGATTATATGTTCCTTCCGTTTTGTTTAAAATTAAGATAATTTAAAAATACTATTGTATTATTTTGGCATTCCTTTTTTTTTTCTTTTGTGTGTGTAAAAGATTTAGCTTCTAAAATCTATTAAGAAGCTAAATTACAAAATTAATAAAAAAAATAGAATTAATTTTTGTAAGATAAAGAAAATTTATATATTAACATTAAAAACCATCTAAAGAGAAAAAAAAAGAAAAACAAAAATGTTTAATTGATAGATTTTTCAATTGTGATAGTTTTTAGCTCTAAAATTGCTTTCATATTAAGCTCCGCTATAGTAAAATATAAATATTAAATTATTTTAAAATAATATTATAATTAATTAGTTTTTTGTTTCGAAAATTGCAACATTGTTCACCTGAATTAATTCAAGAATTTTTGTTTGCTGAATAATTACAATCATTTTACAGGCCAGTGACAAAAAATAAATAAAAATGGGCATATTTTAAATTGAATTAAATTAAATCCAAGGTTGATTCAGGTAGAGTTTCCACATCAGAAGTTCGAATATTTTTAAATGTAAAATATTAATGGAGGTTTTGAAACGTAAATATTAATGGACGTTTTGTATACGTTTCTAGTATAAAAATATTCGAACAGCGTATAAAAATTAGCCACAGTTATTATAAAAGCGTTCGATTCGTTGTTACAAAAAAAATCAACATAGACGCATTCACGTGCCGCGATGTCACACAAACTTATGACAAATACATAACATCATGCGTAATGAGCAGTGGCGACTATGGATTCAAAATTGAATAATTTTGAAATATAATTGGGGGAAATAAAATAAATCTTCCATTACAGTGGAACCTCCATATAACGAAAATCTTTATATAACCAAGTTATCTATATAACGAATTTTTTTCCCAGAATTTTTTTACTTAGGGTCAATTCTCAGACGCCCTCTTTTTAGAGAACATGCACTGTTTTCTGACCGAAAAAAATGTCCGGCATCTTTTTTTAAAATATTTAATTTTGTCCACTTTGTAGATGCTTTTTGTTATATTTTTGTCCTCTTTTTGTCCACTTTTTTAAAATATTACGAAAATTTAATTTTTATTTTTAAATATTTAAAAAAAAATTCAATCGAACCCAGAAAATATTCTTACAATGTGATTGGGAACATAATTTGCTTCGGTTAAGATGCAAGTAACCCGCAGCAAGATTTCTGCATTGCATTGATTGTGATGTTCAAAATAAGCATAGATAAATCATATGTAGGAGTAAAAAAGTCTAAATTTGCCGCGATTTTCTTATAATTCATATAATTTAAAGTGACTGAATCGAGTTTTAAAAATATCTGAAGAATTATTCATGTACCAGTTAACACTGTAACTGCCATGACAGTCTTAAGCCTTTTTCGAATACAGTGTGACCTCGGTAATCGCTACTATAGTAGACAGAGCCTGTTGCAATAACCGAGTCAGTTGCGTTAACCGAGTCACATTATTGCCTGCCAATTTTATTTTTCGTGTGTTTTTTTGTTGGCACAGACTTGTTTTGTAACAGCCATTCTTTAATAAATAAAAACAAGAAACAGAGAATAAAGTCAATAAAAGATTTCCTGTAACTATTTTTTATATTTTTTTGGCCGAAACAGTATCAGATTATAAAAAAGTTGCGTTAATCGAGTCAATCTTATTTGGAAGTTGCGTTCATTGAGTCAACAGTGTAAAATTTTAAGTGTTGCGTTAACCGAGGAGTTGCGTTCTTCGAATATTTAGTTGTCAGTCAAAAAGGCACTAAGAGATGGCAATAAAATAACATTTAGGTATAATGAAACAAAATTATACCTAAATGTTATTTTATTGCCATAAAATGTGTGCAACTACAAAAAATCGTTGCGGTTGCAGCGAACACTTTAATAATTTTCATTGTTTCACTGTACACAACAGTTAGGTGTTAGGTCTTCTTGACTGACGTGGCAGTTAAAGTGTTAAAAATAATTTATAAAAAATATCTAAAATAAGCTCAAAAAACGATTGAACAGTTTTCTAAAACAATTCATACAGAACTATTCTGGCTACTGTTACCCCCGTCGCACACTTCAGCTAAGCGAGCTCAACTACGTGAGCTCAGTTTCTCGCTGAAAGTAAAATCCTTAGCATTTGCATTGGCGACCGCACACTTCAGCGAAACTATGAAACTACATCACGTAGTCATGGGCGACGTGGACTAAGCTCGCTCGCGTAGTTCAGACCTCAACTACGCGAACGACTTCGCTGGCATCGCTGACACTCACATATAAATATTTTCGGCGTTATACAGTGTAGAATCGGTGTTTTCAAAAGTGTAGTATTTTATGGACATAAATGTGTAAGTGCCAATTGCATTTGGACTGGAAAACGTGAGAATATTTACCGAAAATATCGCCGCGTAGCTTAGTTCAAGTGTGCAACGAGGTGAGCTAACCCAGCTAAGCTATGTAACTATAGCTAGCCTCGCTCACATAGCTTAGTTGAAGTGTGCGACGGGGGTAAATGGCTGATGACTTGTCACACCTCGGTCACAGGGGCGTCAAATTCTATGGACTGTGACTTAAGCGTGACTTAAGTGTCACAACGCCAGAATTGAGTTGATAGTCTAGTTTTTTTGTTTCAAAAATATTTTTTTGTAGTCTGAACAAAATACTGTTTATTTCTGTTTAAATGGACGTTCTTGTTATTTTATTCAATCGTTTTCTATATAATAAAATTTTCCAAAAACCACTACAAAATAGTGATGTCGTTATATGGAGGTTCCATTGTAAATACGTTTTTAATTAACCAAGGATTTTTTTAAATATTTACCTGTGGAAAATCTTAATGAATCTGCCTTCACATTTTTATTGTGATAGAATTTAATTCTCAATAAATCCGATTTGTCCGAACTCTTCAAAAACGCGATATTAAAATGAAAATTATTACAATAGAAAAATACAACCTGCATAAAATAAAAGAACTATACATCACAAAACCCCTAATGACCAAACAAACCAGATTTTCCAAAACAAATCATACAATTTTCCTCTGAATTCAGGTGAATTTTGTTCTCAAACTGAATGACTGTCAAAGTTTCTGTGTTTTAGCCATTTGCCTAAAATTTAGTTAGTGCACTTGACTTTTGAACGTTTTAAATTATAAAAAAAATGGAAAGAATAAAAAAACGAAAATTTCTCAATATAAATATTAAATAAAACTAGAAATATTATCCCGAAAATATTCGAAAAACCTAACTAAAAGTGAAATGTATGTGTGCGTATTGTAGTATTTTTTGTTTGTTTTTGGTTTACCAACTAAAAAATAAATAAAATATTTTCCGTTTTTGCTCAAAATAAAAAAAAAGTATTAAACACTCCAATAGGTACTATTAACAGTTTTAGCTTAGGAATTTATTGATTTAGTTTTAATATATTTAGCATAATTATTATGTAATAATGATCACATCAGTATTTAAAATAATTTAATCAAATTTTATTAAGACTAGTGGTATAAAATTATATTAGCACTCTAAACTTTTCTAAATGAATTTGGACAATATGAAAATCGTTTTAATGAAGCCAATACAAAATTTATTATTTATTAAAAAAAATTGAACAAAAAACTGCTGGGGAATCTCTATTAAAAAGCGTTTAAAAAGAATCGCATAAAGTTTTTTTTTAGATTTAAATTCTACTAATTAAAAAAATTAATTACTTTTTTTTGGTTGGTTTCATTACGCGATTTTTTTACATATTGAAAAAAAATTACATGAATAAAAAATATTATAATTAAATGCTCTCTAGACTTTTATAGTCAATGCCAAATCGAGTCTTCAAATGAAATAAACGTCCAATTAATTTAATCATTTATTTAGAAAACCTATTATAATATGTTTCCATTAAAATGTCACATTAAAATTGGAGGCAAAAGGATGGCAATTCCTTTTGTATTGACAGGCTATGGTAATTTATGGTATTTTTTTTAAATGGCTTTAAGATTAATCTCATTATTTATCTACACGCAGAGAAAAATAATAAAAAATTTAACTAGTTTATAATGGAAAATCGTGACTATCACTAAAATAGTTAATTTCAATTGAAAAAATATTCAATTTAACTACAAAATAGTAAATTTTACTACTAAGTAGTTAAAATTCTTATAAAAATTGTCGATTTTGACTGTTTTTATATTTGAAATTAACTATTTTAGTAATAGTCACGATTTCCCATTATAAAGTAGTTAAATTTACTGTATTTTCTCTCCGTGTACTTATGGTTAATTTATGATATACGATTAACTTTTTTTGGCACCGTTGCGTCAAGTATCTGAGATTCACTTCACCCATTCGATTCACTTTCACTTGACGCGGTATCATTGAATACGGCGTTTAACGAAACTTTTGTTAAGTTTTTTTTTGTGTTTTTGCTAATTTTGACAGCTAAAAAAGTTAGGTTTGTTATTCTTTTCCTATAATAATAAGTTAAAAATGTATTAATTATTCAATTAAATCCTTTAAACTTACATTTTTGGCTTTTGTCCCTCACTCAGATACGGAATGAAAGTGCCGCGTATTTGAAACGTCAAACGTGAACGATTCACAACTCCCTTCGAACGTTTTCAATGATCAGAAAACGCGAGAAACGCACTCACTTTGCATACGGCGTTTTCTGTGATTGGGGATAGTAATCCCTCCAACTGCGCGGTAGATACGTTCCACAAAAAGAGCGCGCAAACCGAAACCGCGCACTGTGAACCCTACTTTGTATGAAATTTCGGGGTTAGGTCCCAGATATTAGAAAAATTAAAAAAAAAATAGAAAAAAGTTTTTATTTAACGACGTATTTAAATTAATGCAAACATATGATATGTACTACTAATCTTTTTGAAAAAGCCTTGGTATTAGTGATTGATTACCCGATTTTTGTTTTTCATTATGAATTTCTGCGTATGGGGCTAAAGCGGCTGTCAAATTTCTCCGAAATTTTAAGACACGCTCCATATCAGGGTCCATATTAAGAGGTTCTTATTCAAGTTGACTATCAAGCACTAAAAAATTTACTAGTTTTTCGCACGAAATTACCAAATATGTACGAAGATACCAAATGACCAGCTGATTCCTTCTTGTCGGGGATTCACCAAAATATATATTCAGAACATCTTTTTAAAACGAAAATAATAAAAAAAACTGTTCAGCTGCGAAATTTTTACCGCGCAGTTCGAAATTTTGGTATTAAATACTTAACCGCGCAGTTGCGAGACCGCGCAGTTGCGAAACCGCGCAGTTAGAAACCGCGCAGTTAGAAACCGCGCAGTTAGAAACCACGCAGTTAGAAACCGCGCAGTTAGAAATCGCGCAGTTGCGAAACCGCGCAGTTAGAAACCGCGCAGTTAGAAACCGCGCAGTCAGGAACCGCGCAGTTGGAGGGATTACTGTATTCAATTTTCAGATAAAATTTTTGTCATGATTTTTGTGTGTTATTATTACTAAAAAAAAGAAGTGATTGCGCCGCGGGTGACGATTTTTTTCAGTTGCCATGAAAACGCGGTAAAGAGTATGCAAATTTGTAAAAATCGAGTTCTACAATAAATGAATACAAAAGCCTTGAAAATAGGTGAAACTGCGCCGCAGGGAAAATTTTTCAAAGATCGTTTTTAATTGCACACATCCACAGCCCCATAATTTTTGTGTAAAGAATTTTGGCACACTACAACAAAACTTCGAAATTTTGGTACACTACAACAAAACTTCGGAATTTTGGTCCACTACAACAAAACTTCGATGTATGGTACATATATGAAAATTTCGGTACCTTACCAGTGTTTTCGATATTATTCTGGTTAATAATTCATTTGTTTGGCTAACCGCTCAAAAATTATAGTCAACCGACTAAGACTAATGACAACAGCAATAATTTGAAACGTTTATTTCAATAAACTTACTTATCTCTTATCTCTAAAACCGCTCAAATAGAAAAAAAACATTATTTATTGACAAAAGACGAATACTCCAACATAGTTGGAAGGCCAATAATTTTAAAATATTTATTTTTAAAAATATGAAAAGCTTTAATTTAATTATATACGTACAGTGATTTTAGCGTATTTGGTATTAAGCAAATAATTATTGCTTAAAAATAAAAACAAAGAATGTCTTTAGCAATAAAAGCAATATAATCACATGCATTTCAATTTTGGTCATATATAGTGTATTTTATTATTATTAAAAAAAATATATATATTCCTATAACGTTACATATCGTTCTCACAATAAAAAAAACATTTTTTATTAACTGTGTAATAAGGCACATTGTTTTATTTATTTAAGTAAAATTATATAAATATTTAAACAAAAAGGTTTTAAAAATCGTAATTAATTTTTTTGCAAATTAAACAAAAATCAATTTGGTAATGCGACACGTTTAGAGCAATAATTGATAATAATTAATAAAAAAAAAACTATAAAAATTAATGTTTAATTAATTAAAAGATACAAAATAAAAAATAAATAAAATTAGAAATGAATGAAAATGTGTATAGGCCGTGTAAAAAAGACCATTAGTACCTTGTCGAAATTTTATTTCAAATTAAAAATTCAATTCGTAAAACTTAAGAACATTTTTCAAAAATTTAAAAAAAAAACAAACAAACCTAAAGCAAATAATTTCAGTTCAAAGTAAAGAAAAATTAATGAAAATAAACATTAAATAATGGCAAAGTTCAACAATATTTATTGTAAAAATTGAGGAGCCTTAGGTATATGTGTAATGTGAACCAGAGAATATATATTATAGAGAAACAATATTTATTGGAAATATCGAAGGAGAAATCAAATAAAATATTTATTGAGAAATTTGGTAAAATTTGAAATTAAATATAGATTGTCATAAACATTAAAGAGCATTATTAAAAACAAAACAAAAAAAAATGTAATAAAAAAAAATAATAACAACAATAAAGTTTAAAAATAAGCATATTAACTATTTTTGTATAGACACAGAAACAACAAAACAAAACCACAAAAAAAATAAATTTAATTATGTAAATTAAACCAAACGAATGAAATACCAATTAAAATAAAAGTCAAACAAAATAAAATTGATGATTAAATAATTTGTCAACTCAATATAAATTTGCTCATGTATTTCAATACTTAATTGAAATTTCATTTAAACTGAATTCAAAGAAATGGACTTATAATAAACGAAAAAAAAAATATTTAAAGGATTGCGTTTAATTTTAATTTTCACATTATTCCATTACCTTCATGTCCCGTATGGCTATGGTAATCATATTTATTATTTGTTAATCGCCGACAAGGGTGAGAAAGGAGACCGGGAGAGCGATGGAGTATGGCCAAAAGGAAATAACAAATTTCATACACAAATAATTCAATATTTTATGTCAACACTTATTCATTAAGATGGAAAAACTGCACAGAGATTAAACTCAGAGTTATTGAAAAATTGTGTATCTATATATATAAAATCGTTTAACCTGATTGACTGACTGACTCATCAACGCTTAGCTCAAATCCCTGAAGCTAGAGACTTGAAACTTTCACAGTATGTCCCAACCATCGAGTAGGTGCTCACTAAGGCGGGGTTTTCCCAAATTTTAGCCCTAAGGGAGTGAACGGGGGGTAAAAGGGGTTTGGGTGTTTTTAAACCGTGATTTTCGCCATGAATCCTGTTCAATAGGAGGCTGAAAAGTTTCACTCGGGGGTTTTCGGGGTCTCTGATCACGAATCTGGTGTTAGGCTAATTCACAACTGATAGTCCTGCAAGGATAAGATTTTTCTCAAAAGTTTTCAAGTTCTTTCCGGTTTTCTTCGTATTCTAAAACTTATACAAAACACTTAACCCGGCAACGACGGGTATGCAAGCTATTGATTAATAATTTGAAAAATATTTGCTTTTGTTGAAATGAAATTTCTATATGAATAAACGATTGTACCGAATTTCTCATGGCGAATGATTGCAAATTTTAAATTAATTCAGTTGAAACAATGGAAGGAAAATTGTTAAGGACGCGTCAGCCAAATTTCGTGCCCAAAGTCTAGCATGGACCATTTTTAGAGCAACTACTAAACTTCGGTTGAAACTCGGAAAAATTTTTTCTTGAAAAAAATATTTAACCCTAGACCCGTGTACTGGGCACTGAGTGCCCAGAACGATTTTTTGGGGTTATATTTTCCCATTGTATTTCTTACTTGTTTAACGAATAAACCACATTTTTATGATTTTTAAACAAACAAGCCATACATTTTCTATTAGAATTACATCTGAGTGCCCAAGTACACAATATATGGAAGTTTTATAGTACACGGGTCTAGTGCTAATGAACTTTCCAGAACGTGCTTCGCTCCTGACCATTTTGCGGGGAGGGGTTTTTTTTTTGGAATTATGAAATTTCATAATTCGAATAGTCCTATAAGATTAACGCAAATATCTTTTTTTCAATTTTTTTTTCAGTTTTTGCAGACGCTGATCACGAATCTGGTGATGAAATTGCCAACGGAAGCTCCTGTAAGGATAACCCAAATATCCTTTTTACCATTTTTCCCCGAAAAAAAAACTGGTAATAAGGGGGTTTCGGAGCCGCTGATCACGAATCTGGTGTTAGAATTTTAAAATTCGGAACGGGAGGTCCTGAAGGCATAACGATTTTTTTCAAAAGTTTTTAAATTATTTTTTTGTTTTTTGGCCGCAAGAAAATTTTTGCAAAAAACTTTCACCCGACAACGGCGGGTATGCAAGCTCGTTCTTCTATAACATAAAACATGACTCAGATTGATTAATAAATCAAATCTAGGAGGAAAAACTAACCAAAACCGAAATTGTGGAAATATCAATTAACAGATTTTTTACTTTCTTCTACGGAGTATAATAAAGTATTGTATTCATGAAAAATTTCGACCTCTTAATTTTGCCTAAAAAACATTTCCCGATCACTCCTGAGTCGATTGGAGTCATATTAAAAAAATGTCTTTCTGTCTGTCAGTCTGTCAGTCTGTCAGTCTGTCTGTCAGTCTGTCAGTCTGTGTACAAGATTTCTCAGAAACTAATAGAGCTAGCGCCATGAAATTTTATAGGCATGTTGGGTCCTGAAATGGGACGATCCTATCAACTTTTGGTGGAAATCCGTTAACCGGAAGTATCCAAAATGGCGGTTTTTCAAAAATCGCAATTTCTTTTTTCTCGATTTACTCCCAAACCACGCGTTTTTTAGTGGCCTTAAGTATGACAAAACTTGGAGAAAATAAAATTTCCACACTTTTGTCTTTAGCTATAACTCGATATCTCCATCTGTTATCGAGATAAACCGTTATTTCCAAAAAAAAAACAGTTTTTTGCGATTATCTCGAAAACTAACGGGTTTTTGCTGACTGAATGTATGAAGTGAATTAATGAGAATGGAATTCTGCACAATTTTGTTTCTTACCGTTATCCGTTATCTTTTACCGTTATTGAGATATTTAGATTAAAATATAAAAAAAATATATTTTTGCGAATAATTTGCAAACCAACGGTTTTTCGACAAATCAGTTAAAATAATAATTAAAGATGTTAACATTTTCTACATTTTTGCCATTTACCGTAAATTGATATCTTTTACAGTTCTCAAGTTATCTCAAATTTTGTACGTTTTTGATATTTTTGAATAAACCAGGTTGACAACGCGACAGGGCTCTAGCGTAAATTGCGCAGGGTCGTAGATTTTGTAGAAGAAAGTTTTGTGTTGACCACAACTGATATTTTTTAAAAAGGGTCAATAGGTGAAAAATTAATGAAAAATACGCCGCAGGCAAAAAAATATATTCTACAGCATATATTCTAATGATGCTTTTCTTTAAATAAATTATACAGTCGAATCTCGATTTACGCAATACTCGATTTGTATAAATGCTCAAATTACGCACAAGAGAAAATATTAGTTCTTATTCATAAATACAAGTTGTGACAAAAACTAATTTTTTTTAATTCCATTAAATGCGTCGACATGCTTGCATGTTTTTTGAGACATTCGATTGTTGCCATTTTTCCAAAGGGTTTAAATTTTACCTTATGCGTAAATCGAGATTCAACTAAAGTCCTAAATTGAATAATCCGAATAAAAGTATAGTTTTTTGAGTGCTGGAACAACATGCTCGATTCCGGGACTGTTTCGGCTGATTTGGAAAGTGTGGACCCCCTTTTTGGGAATCCACACTTTCCTCGGATTTTTTCTCTTTTAAAAACTATAAAATTTTAAATATAGAATTGATTAATTGGAAACAAGAAAGTGCCGAAAAAGACACAATTTCTCAAAAATTCGAAAGCTTTTATAGCACAATTTGACTCAAGATTCCTCTAACCATCTGACACCTTTTGTTAGCATTCCAATTTGGTTCTGTCAGTAGGTAAAAATAATTAATATAACACATAGGTAAAAGTAATTTCAAATCATCCGAATAGCAAGTTTTCTACCGTATCCATTGCATATATTTGGGCACTGCAGTAACATTTTTAATATAATTGTACACTTAAAAAAAATTGAAAAAAAGAAATGAAAAAAAAAAATTTTTTTTTGGACAGGGCTTCATGAAAAATTGTGAAAAAAGAATCATAAAGTAATTATAGATAGGGTGACCCTACCATACTTTGCGGATTGGCCGGGGACAGTCCCGATAACTACATTTTTGTCTCGCATTATTCGATTTAGCCTGAGTTCCATTGCGACGACAGCGACACGACAACGCCACCAAAGTTTGAAAAATTGAACTTTTGTCGCGAAGACATCGAATGACAGTTGAATTGTTTGGTTAGGTTAATTGTGTTTGAGTTGCTCTCTTTTGGTGAAAAATTGGCAATTTTATTAAAATGCAGAAATTATCCATAGTAGCTTATAATAATATTTTCTTTACTTTCTGCACTCTTATCTTTTACTTTCAAAAAAATTTGTTAGGTTGTGGGATTGTTTGTCGCGCGACTCTCGTCGACGTCTCGTGTCGCCTTGTCGTCGCAATATAACTCAGGCTTTTAGTCTTGAAACCTAAAAAATTTTCCTTGCGACGTAATTTTTTAAGGATTTCGGCCTGGAGTATGTTTCTTATAAAAAAAGTCACCTGCGACGCATTTCATCACGAAAAAGTTATATTTATAAGATTTGTTGTTCTGAACATCTTGTCTGCGGCTCAATTTGTCCTACATTCTAAAGAAAAAAAGATACCATAAAAAGTTACACTAGAATTCACTTTTTTGAGAAAAAGTGGGAAGCATACGATACGGTTTTAATCGCGAACGCATCTTTTACATCCTAGGTTCTTTTCGATTCAAAGACAGAAACCTCGAAGTTGGAAATTTTATGGAAAAATTCTACGGTTAGAAATAACATCTGTATTTTTTTCAGATTGTTGTACCCTGTACAAGGTGTATCGTAAGTGCTTATTGTGTTTCAACATATGCGAGTTGATTCTATGGAGTGTATCGATCAAAGTTTTCAAGAGACCCCCTTCCCCTCCTCCTTCAAATTATTCTTTTATCCAATTTTTTTAAGTTGGACATAGGTAAGTTGGACAAAGGTAGGCGGATCAATTAAAAATTATTAACGTTTATGTGGTTCAACAAGAACGCCCAATTTGGTTGACGAGTATGCATTAGTTATTCAAAATGACCATTATATTGACCACAACAACGTTAATAACTTTAGATATCAGCGTATTTTTTTTTTTTTTTTTTTTTTTTGAAACGTTTACGAAAAGCGTGTCTTTTTCAAAAAAAATAATATCGATATGACGCAACTTTTTAAGAAAGAAGTATGAAAGTGTTGATTTTTGACAATTTTTTTAAAAAGTGTTGGTTTTTGAGAACTTTTTTAAAAGAGTGTTGATTTTTAACGATTTTTTTAATCCTTGAAGGCCCACTAATTACTTATTTATTAATGGATTTGGAAATATTTTTCTTTGGAAAGGCCATGATGTCTACTTTCTATGAAATATTCGATTTCCCTCGTATCTTACACCGTGTCTTGACTTGGGATTTTTCATCGCAGAGATTTTATAATTGACCAATCAGAGCTCGAGTTGACGGCGATATCGTCATCAACTCGAGCTCTGATTGGTCAATCATAAAATCTCTGCGATGAAAAATCCCAAGTCAAGACGCGGTGTTACCTCTAACCGAAGCAATTGATATTTCTGCGAATCTACATAGCTCAATTTTCATCCTAAAAAATGGGGTGAAAGAGTTATTTTAGGAGGGGGAGGAGTTTCTTAGAAAACTATGATCAGGACACTCTATGAGGTAGAGTGTCCTGATCTAAGTTACTCTATTGGTCATGAATGTTTTAATTTCAAGGCATTTAAAATTTTCCTGTTTTTTTTCCTGTAATTCCACAGAGAGGTGTATTCGAGAGATAAAATTATGATAAACAAATATTATTAAAATTAAGTCGATTGGTTCATTATACCCGTATGGTGAAACCAAAGGGTATATTAACTTTGCCTTACCGTTTGTAACGCCAAGATCCCGTCATCACACAAAAAATGAATTACACCAGTGTGTTTAGAATGATAAAAAAAATAATTTTTGCATGTCCGTCCGTCCGTCCGTCCGTCCGTCCGTCTGTCCGTCTGTCCGTCTGTCCGTCTGTCCGTCTGTCCGTCTGTCCGTCTGTCCGTCTGTCCGTCTGTCCATCTGTCCGTCTGTCCGTCCGTCTGTGGCGCGGATTGCGGGCGCACGGATTTAGCTACAGACTTGAAATTTTGCGCAGATCCATTTTTCGTAAAATGCGAGGCTAAGTTCGTTCATGGGCAAAAATGGATCATTAGGGGGGGTACCCCCCATACGAACGAAATCGTTTTTTGTGAATATCTCAAAAACGGTGCATCTTATCAAAAAACTGCAAGAACAAAAGTTATTTAGGATATGATTCTACATAAAACTCCCATACATCAAAATCTGATTGGAATAAATTTTAAAAAATCTTGTTGAAAAGTTTGACTTCAAAGTGGAATTTTGGTACAATTGTTCGAATTTTGATACGAATATCACCATACGGATTTTCAATAATTGCCAAATTGGCAATTATAGCTTTTGTCATGTTTTATAGACAGGGAAGTCCGATTATCATAAATTTTTGACCAGGCGTCAATAATATAGCGTGTAAAATGATATTAGATATTAGATGCAATTCTAGTGGCAGATACGTACCAAACACCAAAAATGTTAATCGGAATAATTTTTATTCATTTGTAGAATCGACGTTTTCTCGCATTTTTGCCTGATTGGAAACTTTAGAATATTGTAAAAATTTTAAATATATTGCATATTTTTTAATTCAGGAAGTTGAATGCTAAAATTTTGAAAATTTGACGATCTGGGAATTAAATATTGAAAAAAAATCAATAATTATGTCAAATTCGTTGATTTTGAAGTTTTCAAGTGTTGAAATATTCATCTAACAAAAGTTTCAATCTTGAGACGGCTTGTTTTCTTGTTCTTGTATTTGAATCGTTTACGTAAGTATGCAATAAAGAGTAACAAATATTTTTTGTTTTCCCAATGTTATTCCCGATATCGAATAATTTTATTCACCTTTAAGAACAAATGTTAAGTCACACAGTAGCATTCAGTTCTCCAATCACTTTAATCAAAGAAACAACATACAAGTAGCACATATTTCTATTTTTAACAGAAAACACACTTTCAAACAAGTGTACATGCAATAATATGAGAATTCAACATTTGTTTGATTCATTAAAAACATTAAAAATGCATTTTACAGCAATATAAGAAAATTACATGATGGAAAAGTCTGTAATTATCCTCGATTGGTATTTTCACGTTCGATTAAAGTATCTGATGTGAAAAATATTTTCAAATGAATTTTAAAGTTCAGATACTTTTTGATCTTCCATGCAGTCAATGAAACTCATAATCGGTGAGTGTGTACAAAATGAAACAAAAACTTCAGCAAAATAGGATGGTGTAATGAAAAATGAGAAAAATCCACATAGGGAAATGCCGAATATAAAATTACATACGGATTGACTTATGTACCTCAAACATCTCAACAGATCGTTATTTTCTCAATGAGAAACCATGTGAACTTCTAAACTTGTGTGTTTGAGCTTCGATAAGCGTTAATGGGCTTCTCGATGAAGACAATTTGAATTTACAATCATTTTATGTAATAACTTTTCATTATTGTCCGTTCGCTGATCTTTTGTCTGAACGCTTTCGCTAGATTTAAAAAAAATCTCAAAGTTTTCACTGTCTTTGAGAAAAGAAGACCATTTGCAAATTTCATGATCATGTCAAAATACCCAATCAAGTTTTCCTTCTTGCTATACAAAACTGAACTTTTCTTCAAGACATTGAATCTGCATAACTATGTTTAACCTGGTCCAGGTAGCATGTGAGAAATTCACCTTGCACAAAGCACCTGCCAACATAAATAGTAACAATGATTTTGGTAATATTTTTATGTGGAAATTATGTTTGCTTTCTGTCTCCGCTTGTGTGTTCATATTAAGACATTAAAAGTGTATCGCATTCACTTGAAGATTAAAAAATAAAGTCTTCAGAATTATTGTTACGAAATTGTACCAAAAACAATTTTTTCAAAACCATTCAACTTAAGTAACTTTCCTGCCTTGGTAAATTTTAAGCTTATATTTGTACGCAATTAAAAAGAAATGCTAAGATCATTAACGCGTTATGCTCATATGACAGAATAATTAGTGCATGCGAGTAAACCATCTGAAACGTGTCAAGAAAGTTCACATATGTTTTATTACTGACGTTTTATTGGAAATTCAGTATACCGTCCGCCCTCAAGGTCAACTCATTATTACTTAATAGGCATCGATAGTGTTTCAAACTCAACCGGAAATTTTAAATTACACGTGCATTGAACTTTAAACAATAAATTAGATACTTGTACAATGCTGCTTCTATATATTTATTTCATCATACCATTATAGAAACGAGTTAATATTTATGTTGTATAAAGCCACTATTTTTAGAATTGATTAAAATTTGAAACAATAATAAAATTATATTTAAGAAAGTGTTTCCGATAATTTTCTTTGAATAAAATTTTATTTGTTTCAAACAAAATTCGTGCACGATCAATATAATTCAATATGACTCGCGAGGGGAATTTCGGGGAATAAACATAATTATATTGGTTGTGAAAGAATTTTGTTTGAAGCAAACAAAATTTTGATTGTAGCAACAATCTGCAGTAATTATAATATGATGGCTGCATCAAAAATTATTTCTTTCCTTGTAAAAGTAAGTTTTGTCTGTTCTCATATAGAGTATTTGACAATTGGCCGCTAGCAATTGTAGCCTTTCTTATGTTTTAAGCCTGAGTTACATTGCGACGACAGCGACACGACAGCGACACGACAACGTCACCAAAGTTTGAAAAATTGAACTTTTGTCGCGGCGACATCGAATGACAGTTGAATTGTTTGGTTAGGTTAATTGTGTTTGAGTTGCTCTCCTTTGGTGAAAAATTGGCAATTTTATCAAAATGCAGAAATTATCCATAGTAGCATATAATAATATTTTCTTTACTTTCTGCACTCTTATCTTTTACTATCAAAAAAATTTGTTAGGTTATGGGATTGTTTGTCGCGCGACTCTCGTCGACGTCTCGTGTCGCCTTGTCGTCGCAATGTAACTCAGCTTTACTCTGCAAAATAAGCTCTATTGCACTGATGACCTCTTCATTAGACATGATTCTCTATGGGCCGGAACATTTTTCGTTCTTGATTAGATTAAATAAAGTTCCATAACCACAATTTCATATTTTTTTTATTTTTTATAACTTTGCTTATGTGTCAATAAAATAATATAACGGCAATCGAATCCGCAGCAAAGTGAATGACATCTGCTATTTTATAATTTCAATCAACATGGAAAGCGAATATGTATTTATCATTTCATTTATGTAATCTAACCGTGTACGATTAAGCATAAATATTCATGAAAAATCTCAAAAACGTTAATCCATGTTTGTCCATGATCTTGAATTTATCGTCATCGTGATTAAAACTCCATTAAACGGTTTCAAGTTTAGAGTTTATGTTTTTTAGGGTAGTTTTTGCGAAATTAATAAGAAATCATGAATAAATTATAGAAAAATATTTGTGACTGTCGATCACAATTAAATTAAACCCTTGTTTTTTTTTTAAATTAAAATTTCACGTGTTTAAAAAGACTTAAAAATCATATGACGTCCAAAAAGCGCCGATCCTCAGCGTTGCCAAAACAAGAATCCGGTGCCTTTTTATTGCTCTTGCGTCATTTTTGCGGTTTCACGAGAAGTTGTTTTAACCCTGAAATCACAATGAACGCGAAACCGACGCGAAACTGGCGCAGAAACTGTCACTTAAAAGTTTGGCTCCCACAAATTGTTTGAAGTGAGCACAGTGAACGTAGAGAATGCAGCTACAACGTAACCGCAACGCAAAAGTTTGCAAACTTCTAACTTTGCCGAAGAATTCTGCCTTGACAGTTCATAAAGTGAGGTTGGAAAAATGTCGTTCGAGGAAAAATTGATAGCCTTAGTGCAAATAACAAAGACAAAGACCAACAAAGCAAATTATCGCTTCAAAATTATCCATTTTTGTAATTTTTCCAAGTTTATACCACTTTATATTATGTCACTTGTACTACTTCACGAGCTGCCATTGTGCTCTGCCGCTAGAATTTTGCACTGCGTGGCAGTTCAGAGCGTTGTAGTTGCGTTGGTTTCGCGCTGGTTTCGCTTTGATTGTGCTCCAAGCGTAAGTTAATAAGTTAATTATTAAATATTATATCGAAATGTATTTTGTTTTGTATGTGGGTATGTACTTTCCTTTCAGTCAATTAATAAACTTTTTTAAATATTTTGTCTTGGATATGCTCGCGCCCCCCCCCCCTCCCCCCTGAAATGTACTCGCGCCCACGATGTATTCGGTTGAGAATCGCTGAGCTAGAGACTAGAAATTTTTGACATTTGCGTTTCTCATAAATAGCAAGGCCAAGTTCTTGAACTGATAAAATTGGACCAGTCCTTCCCCCTCCCCCATACAAAATTGAAAAATTATAGTAGTAAAATGTGTTTAGAATAAAACTATAAATAATTCATCCACAAATCAAAATCCAATCGGACCAATGCTTTCCATCCTCTCATACTTTTTCCCTATTTTCTGGAATACTTTTTCCCTATTTTCTGGAATACTTTTTCCCTATTTTCTGGAAAACGGTGCATCGTATCGAACAATTTATGAAGACGAAATGTGTTTAGAATATAATTTTACATAAACGTTCCAGATACCCAAATCCCAAAGCACCACTCCCTCCCTCCTCTCCCACACAAATGAATTTTTTAAATAAAAATACTGTCTTTCATCTCCTAGTGCCTGTTTAGATTAGCCGATCCAGGCGCCAGGCCATGAACGAAACTGTCAAAATACAGGCAAGGCGAGAAAGTGGGGGACACTGTATTTTGACAGTTTCGTTCAATGCCTGGCGCCTGGATCGGCTAATCTAAACAGACTCATATAGTATTTAACGATTGGCACTTGGCAAAGTATAGCTATTCTTATATTTAAAATGTACCAAAGGTGACAAAATTAAAACCAGAGTCATTTCCGAGTAAACTTAATCACTTCAACAACCTGTTTGATGAATAAAGTATAAACAAATACTAGTACAAATTAATTAAATTTAAGCCTTAATGAGAACATAGAGACTTTGTTATCAGACATATTATGAAACATAGCTTGAATGATGTGCAAAAACTAAGTGGTTCGGCCTCGTTATTTGATAAACAAATCCACTTCATATCAATTGGGTATTTGCTTTATGATAAAATCAGTTACAGAAAATATACTAGTTTTTCAAGGGGTCCAATAACCAATTACGGCTCCACTAGCCACTTGAATTCGACATAAATATGATATGATGCGGGTAATAAGGTGATGCCTATCTATTTAGGAAATGTCTAACCAAAAAAATCTTATGTTCCGAAAATTTCTTCAAATTCCCAACTAAACAATAAATTCATCTCAATAACGTACAATGTACAAATTTTATGATAATAGAAAAAAGACCAAAAGAAGCCGACGCGTCGGTCAGGTAAATCAATGTAATCAACGACAGCCAAATATGTAGCAGGTAAACAAACAAGCTCTGGAAATGTTGAATGTGTCTGCTGGATCGTTGTCTAATCTTCCTGTCGGATTTCCATCCTAGTGGCGTGGAATAAAGAGCTACATTTCAGGTGAAGCCGTAAAATCAACGCATGTACGTATAGCTATCCCCTCTGTTCAGGTGAAGTTCCTCTCTTGCAAAGGTGGTAATTGCGTATAGGTTCTCGGTGCTGATTTGCCCATCTGCATGCGTTAACCGTTTCTGAAGCAGGTTTATCTAACCGAAACCGACGCAACAGCTGCATGCGATATAGTAGAAACCAGAAAAATCGAAATCTGAATCATTTACTGGCTTTTTAATCAAAATAAAGTTTTTTACAGATCAAGAAGCAATAGTCCGCTTGGATATAGGTGTATGGAATGGTTTTGTAAAATCATGATCTAAACACATTTTGTCTACATAAACTTTTCGACACTGTGCACCGTTTTCGAGAAAATAGGGAAAAAGTATTCAATTTTTATGGGGGAGCCCGGAAGTGGTTCAAATGGATTTTGATGTATAGATAAGTTATGTAAAATCATATTTCTAAACACATTTTACTTTCTTAAATGTTTCAATACGACTCACCGTTTTCGAGAAAATTGTGAAAAACTATTTCGTTTGTATGGTGAAGGGGAGGGGGAAGAGGGAAGAGGGAAGAGGGAAGAGGGAAGAGGGAAGAGGGAAGAGGGAAGAGGGAAGAGGGAAGAGGGAAGAGGGAAGAGGGAAGAGGGAAGAGGGAAGAGGGAAGAGGGAAGAGGGAAGAGGGAAGAGGGAAGAGGGAAGAGGGAAGAGGGAAGAGGGAAGAGGGAAGAGGGAAGAGGGAAGAGGGAAGAGGGAAGAGGGAAGAGGGAAGAGGGAAGAGGGAAGAGGGAAGAGGGAAGAGGGAAGAGGGAAGAGGGAAGAGGGAAGAGGGAAGAGGGAAGAGGGAAGAGGGAAGAGGGAAGAGGGAAGAGGGAAGAGGGAAGAGGGAAGAGGGAAGAGGGAAGAGGGAAGAGGGAAGAGGGAAGAGGGAAGAGGGAAGAGGGAAGAGGGAAGAGGGAAGAGGGAAGAGGGAAGAGGGAAGAGGGAAGAGGGAAGAGGGAAGAGGGAAGAGGGAAGAGGGAAGAGGGAAGAGGGAAGAGGGAAGAGGGAAGAGGGAAGAGGGAAGAGGGAAGAGGGAAGAGGGAAGAGGGAAGAGGGAAGAGGGAAGAGGGAAGAGGGAAGAGGGAAGAGGGAAGAGGGAAGAGGGAAGAGGGAAGAGGGAAGAGGGAAGAGGGAAGGAATGGCTCGATTTTGCCCGTTCAAGAATTTAGCCTTGACATTTACGAAAAACGGGATTATACTAAATTTCAAGTTTCTGGCTCAATCTTTCGAAACTTATGGAGTTCGCGGCAGATGAACAGACAAACAGGCGAACATACAGCCAGGTAGACAGAAATTTTTTCACATCCCAAAATTTCTGGGGTAGTTCATTTTTGTGTCCGACGGTATACTAAATCTAATATACGAGTACTCCCCTATGATATATTATATAGAGTATAAAAACAGTGGTAATTATATTATTTTTAAGTATTTTACCCAAGACCGCACTGCACAAGGGGCAAATCTCGTTTCTGGCTGACTTGTCCGCAGCTCCTTGTGCCGTGTCTTACACAATTCAAATCAGTTTAGTAGTTTATTGTAAGCTAGAGAGGGAGACTGGAGGAAACTAATTATGGATGTCTGGAGAATAAATCTGTCTGTTTCATATTTTCGGCCATATTAGTCCAGCCGTTTACACGTAAGACCAGGAAATCTGCGAAAAGATATGAAAAAATAGGTAAGGATAACAAAAGTTTGATAGGGGGTGAGAAAATCGCCAACACATTTAGCCTATACTTTGACCGAATACTCAATCTACGTATGGAAAAATACCGCATCCAAATCGGTTGGGTGGTTCAGGCATTTTCAGAATGTACGTCAATTTAATGGGTTTCGGTAGAAATAAAATAAACCACATATGGATCATCAAGGGTTGCGAGGGAAAATTTATTGTGTGTTATATTAGGATTGGTGAATAATCAAAAGTCACCAAAAATTGTTGAACAAAAATTCTTTTGTTTTCTAGGAATTTACGTTTAAAATCTGAAATACGCCATTTTGACGTGTCTGGTAGTTCTAGTGTTAAAGTCGCATAATCTCGGCAATTTTCATCCGATCAACTTAATATATTGAGAAATAGAAGTCGAAATGTTTTAAATTAAAAATATGCAAAGAGAAATCGATTTTTCCAACGTTTGCAGGTAAACAACATCCCTTAAAATAAAATTATCTTCAAAAACATTTTAAAAGACAAAATAGGTACTATTACATCTACAAAATAAGTTCCCCGTTTCCTACTTTTACGATTTCAACTATAAAGAAGCATTACATTGGTTGCTTTGCAGATTTATGAGTTTTTTTTTTGGCAGTAAACGGCGTTTTATTACACTCGAGCTGAAATCAAGAAATATATACACCTGAATCACGTCAGACCGCTATCCAACAAATTAGTTAACAACGAGCTTTGGTCGAGCGCGCGCGCAAGTTACCTGAATAGTCCGTGATCGGTTATAGTTTTCTTCTCTAACTCGATGTTAAGTATGTTTGAAAAAAAAACTATTAAAAATTAATAATAGTTTTGTTGGATGTAAATCAAAGAGATAAAGAGAAAATCAGTTCTGAATGGTTAAAAAAAAGTCAAACATTTTGTAGAATTGAAAAAAAAAATTAAATAAATTAAAAAATTACTATTTTTTTAATAAGTATGGAAACTAGCTTTTAGATAGAGATACTGAAAGCAGAAGTGAGCGACTATCCATGGTTAGATAATAATTGGTTGAACGTCAGGTGTAAAAACAGATAGTCGAATCACGATTGTAAAAACATTGAAATTCCATAGAAGGTAATCATTGTACACAGTCATAATACGTACAATGACAATATTTTAAAAGATAGTGACCCAAATTAAGTTTATGTACCGGTAGCTGGCGATGAGTCCGAAATTTATTAAAATTAGGTGCAACCGTTAATCAATTCACCTGCTCACATTATTATTGGATCTATAGTAATCTTCAACTTAATCGATCGTTCATAGCTGTCCGATTGCGGTAAGGTAGTCTCTGCATGACTTACAAAAACTTGAGTATAGTATGCGTAACTCCAGGTGCTCATCATGGTGCATAACTGTTGATGAAGTACACCGATCACATTTAATGTGGTAAGTCAGCAAGCGTTTTGCATAACTCGATAGTTAGCTATGCTAATACTACTCGTACCAGAAGTTACTTCATCCAAAATAGCAATAGTAGACTTCTTTTACACACCATCGCTTTCGGGTGATCAAATTCGGTGCAATTGCCAAATAGAGTAGTGCTGAATGCTAATGCTTCACTTTGTCCAAACACCTCTTTTTAAGCATAGTTTACTTTTAAGATTTGTCCATCAGGGAACTCAACTCAACTAGAGCCCACTGCTGCCGTTCATTTCCTGTGATGGCTCAGTGGCTTTTGAGTCCACACCGAATCCAAAGTCCAGAAAAGACTCTTTATATGATTAGCTTCGATCAATTAGCATATCGTTGAGCATAAATTTTGAAAACAGTTCGATGGTAATCCGAGTTCAACATTAAAGACGTCTTTAATCGCTTCTGCATTGGTCTGAGCTCTCCATGCCGTTCGTTGTCCGTTGGTTAGCGCAATTTGCTGTCGTTGGCCTTGAAAATATCGATTTCCAGGTGAAAATCTTCAAATTGCATGCGAGTTGCGGTTTTTTGTCGCTATCCATTGTCTGTTTTACATATAAGACACACACAAAAATCTCAGTACATTTCAGAGATTATTTTAAAATAGCGTCTTATTGTATTTCTACGCCAGTTTGTTTGAACAAATAATTTGAATAATTTTAACATTTTGAGGAATTTGACAAGGTCGTAGCAGTTTTTTTTTGTGTCAAAACATATTGAAGAATTGCCCTCAGTGTTTACTCATTCTTTTATCTACGAGGTTTTAAAAAGCAG